>CM038463.1:39596627-40196627 GCA_021464415.1 Lonicera japonica
TAGTTAAGAACATGAACAACTAGGTGATTTGTATTAATATGCCGGTTGAGCGAGGGGCACACTAATCGATACTTGGCTTAATGACTAGCTAGAGAATTAATATCGAACGCTTATGGACGTAGTTTGATACATATGGCATATAATGAGATGTATATATATTGATAATGAATCAATCGGCCGTATAATGGAAAGTATTGATTAAATGATAAAGTCCCGAATAATTGGATTGATAATAATGATGATGTGACGAATGATGAACGATGAACGATGAATATAATGGTGATGATGATGATTGTGTGATTGTATATACATGTTGTTAGCCATACGTGTGATGGATGATTGATGATTATACGTATATTGTTGAATGCGGAATCGATGTATTCCTGTTGATGCGATCACACGTATGGGCTGGATATGATGATATACCGAGCACCGGGTAGCTCCCCGTGACTCAAAGGAGGGCCGCCTATTGCCGCCCATGGGTGAACATGCCCTAAACCGTGCACGGGAAAACGAAGTCGGTGGCTCCGCCGGTGGTTGTGTTGCCCACAAAGGAAAGCCCACTCGAGGTATCTTGCCTTCCAACTGGACTATGTGTCCTTGGTTAGACGAGTTTCCCCGGCAAGCGGAGCACGTCCCGTGTGCCACTATTTCCCAAATGGTGAGTCCCTGGGAAGTAGTTGGGCTACTAATGGTCATCACCCACTAGGGTATCGCCTGGTGTAGTTTCTCCAAAGTGTCGATGTGGTTTGTATGAGGTGTTCTCCTCATTAACTATTCGGGGTGTTGTCCCCGGGAAAGTGACCGTCGCGTGGGTTATCTCTGAATGACCTACTTGGAGAACTAAGTCCCTGAACCACTCCCCACTTAGAGGAGACATGGACAAGAACCCTGGATCATTTGAGACTCGCTGGATTCTCTGTTCTGGGCCTGGACTAACCGCGGGGTGAAACTGAGGCATTATATTAGAGACGTGATACGAGAGTTGTTGTGAGATTGTGATTGTGCTGTGATTATTATTGTATCGTATCATGTCTCATATTGACTTATATGTGTTGCCTCGATTATGATGAAATTGATGTAAAGACTTATGCGGACACATCTAAGTAGAACAGGATACACGTAGAGAACTATCAAGCCTTTCATAATGTATTGATATATAAAGTGGAAAGACATAATAACTATTGAACTTAGAGGTGATGTAAGGGTATACGAACGCGTAGGGATTACGGAATGATGAGCCATATCATAATACATATAATATACTCATAATTGGATGGAAATAGTAGTTAACGAGATAGCCTAATGAGAGTACACGTAATGTAACGGTTTAGGCTAAAGATCTTGGGACGAAGCTCGTTAGGTGGCCAATTATAAGGTTCATAATGAATTATAAGTAAAGAGATAACAATGAATACTTGGCCTATAGATACGCCTTATGGTGTAGGCGACGTATAGCATAGAAAAGTGTGGAGTTATACTTGAGAGTGGATAGTCCGTAGTATATCGAGCCTTAGGATGCTAGAGTTGTTATGAGGCAACTTTGGATTAACTATCCCCTCGAGTTGTGGAAATTCCTTGGTATATTATTTTGTGGATGGTTAGAGGAGAGATCGGGTTGTTGGATAGATGGATTCTGGATAGCTAGGATTGAAGTCCTAGTGGGGTTGCATGCACTTGGGTTTGCATGACATTGCATTGCACGTTTTTAAACTATAACGCTAAAGTAAAGTATTTTCTATATAAAACCTATATAGTTCCCACTGAGCCCAGATTTGGCTCATCCCGTTTTCTAACAATTTTGCAGGCATAGCGTCTCGGATGGGGTGTGATGTACGTGTATAGAGGCCTCTGTTGTCCACAGTCTGCGTCTAGTCCTTCTTCGAGAAAGGACTATGTTATATAGTTATTTTGGTTTCTATTTGATTGTAAACGAACTACGATTTGATAAATGATTTGTATTGTAAAATTGTATAAATGGTTTTATATATGTGGAGTTGATTTAAGTATGGTTTGATGTGATTCCATTTGTATGGAAAATGATTTTAAATGTTACAGGTTGATTTATTACCCGAACTAACTCCACATGCCTTGATTTTGTAAAATGAGCTTTTAAACAGGATCACCATTTCATTTGAGAAAAGTTTTTAAAAGTCGTGATTTTTGTATTTTAAACCCGCCGTCGCGCACGGCATCCGTGATTAACCGGGTCCCGGAGGTGAAAATCTCAGAACGGGATTCGGGGCGTCACATAACTAGTTACCTATGTCGCCTAAGCTCAGAGCAGAGTTGACTTTGACTGGACTTTAGGTGATGTAATTATTTAACTACGTCGCCTAGGTTTCTTACTTTGGTGATGTACTTATTTAACTACGTCGCCTAAAGTCCAGTCAAAGTCAACTTTGCTCTGACACACACAGGCGACGTATGTATTGTTTACGTCACCTTGGATTTTTCTTAGGCGACGTAATTATTTGTTTACGTCGCCTATTACCTAGGGCGACAAAGCTTAGGAGACGTACCTTAGGCGACGTATATGTATACTTGGGCGACGTACAATCTACGTCGCCTAAGTGTCCTTTTGAGGTAGTGATTCTATTAAACGTATATGAATTATTATTCACAATATGAGTTAATATTAAATAGCTTTGCAATTTTAATACGGTTTATTAAATATAAACTCCAACTTATATAATTAATTTAACTAAATAAAGTAAAGTTTAAATTTACTTAAAATACTAATATAATTTTACCTTGTTTAATTAGTTTAACCAAATAAAGTAGAGGTTGGCCCGGCGGTAAGCAACCTCCACTCTTACCTTAAGGTCAAGGGTTCGACCATGGGATATGGGGGGTTTCTTTATTTGTAGGATTAAGGCAGAGACTTAGACCTCCCTTGATTTAAAAAAAATAAATTTGGAATACTACAACAATAATATAAAAATATATGAAATTATGTTGTTTTTTTTATAATGTAAATTTTAAAATCTTGTGTCTAAAATCAAGGGCATATCTGTCTCTACAAAAAAGGAAAAAAACACTTAAGTTATTCGTACTTTTATATATAGTATAGATCTGCATGCATCAATGAGCATTCTTTAAGAAATCATATATATATACAAAAATATCTTTAATAATAGACATGAATAAACTGCTTTGATACTACTTATAAAAACTTTAATCTTAAATCAATAAGCCTTGGGGGTTATAATCATGTCTAGATTTTAATAGACTGATCTTTAGGATGTATACCTGAATTTATGATGCCGTAGTGCACAGTAGGTTTGTGGTCTCCCAACGTCTGAATCCAGTAGTGTTAATGAATTCTCTCTCTAAAATGGGGAAGAGGAGTAGAGCATATTATGATTCGACTTGGAGACCATAATCCTATGTATCTTTATATACTAGCTCAAACAAAATTCCATCAATCATAATATGACTAGTATTAAGTCTCTACACATTATAAATCCCATATCCATTAGATTCACTAGATAGTTGATAATATAATTGATTAAATGTGTAAACCCATTAATAAACTAAATTTCCAACAACACATTCACAAGAACTACCGCAATAAGTGTGGACAAACAACTACCGTAATAGTGATAAACCAACAAACAATTTGACAACCATATTATTGTTAATCGAACTTGGCTCCTCCAGAATGAAAGAAAAAAAGTTTTTAACCGAAAAAAATTAATAATAATAAGATTAGGACTATATGGGGTCCCATTTCAAAGGAAGCAATCATTAATTAGTAGGCAAGGACTAATTAATAAACCAACCAAAAACACACGCAATACTTTAATTCATTCTTTGGAAAAATACCATTAATTAGTTGACAATTACTTTTACAGAAAAAAATAGATCGCCATTGTTGTAAAACATTTTAAAAAATACGGTTCACTATTTTCTATGCAATTTCTGCTTTTTTTAAGATATAGTTCTTTAGTTACAATATCATTGATTCTCGGCCACAAATACAATAGTTGTTAATCGAGATTTCTCGTTACAAGAATCATTCGTGTGACCGAGAAATTATATATACTAAAATAGATTTTGCCAACACATAAATTAGTCACGATGAACCTCATTATATAACCAAATCAATGTGTTGACGAGGATTCATATACACATATAGAGTATTTTAGTGTATGTGATTTCTCGGTCTCATTTAGAATTCTCGTGACAAAAAATCTCAGATGTTATAACTAAATAACCATGTCTTAAAAAAAAAAAAAACCAGAAACTGCATAAAACAATTTTTTTTTTTAAAATTACTAAACCGTATTTTTAAAAATGGTAAGCTAATTAATTATATTTTTCCAGAGGACGAATATTAGTGTTGCGTGTATTTTTGGTTGGTTTATTAATTTGTCCTTGCCTTAATTTGAATAGGCTGCCCATTCTAAAGGGGCTCAACAGGAACAGTGGACCAGGCCACTTAATGTAATTAATTTTATTTATTTTTACTATTTTTTTGGTTAAAAACACTATATATGTACACCATTTTCTACGGTTTTAACATTATAATCTGACTTAAAATTTTCTAAGAAAGTTGACTTATAAATTTCTCTAGGAGAAATTCTGGGAATGTTCCAATTACTAAATTCTTGACTAACATTTTCATAACTATGTTCTTCCTGATTTACTATATCTGGAATTGAGGACATTGTTGACCTTAAACTAACTGAAGAATATGATCTAAATAGTCGACTCATTTTCCACTATTTATTCTAGATCTCTCTTCTATTCTAAGCGGACTCCATGGGTGCATACCATTCTTGCCTTAAGTAAACGCATACCTATAAACCTAATCTTAGCCTTATACTGCTTCTACCTGAAGACTTACACTGGCTCTAGTTCTCCTGGTATAAGGTGATTTACATCAAAAAGGGTGACTTGGGAATACAGAGCTTTGAGAAGATTAAAGAAACATAATGAATATTTTCAAACGAAATTGACTAATAGATCAAATTAATCAATACTACCAATAATCAACAACTACCTCTGATACTAAAAGGGGAAGGGAATCAAGAAGCAATTGAAAACGTTAGACAGAGTGTGTGAATATATAACTCAAATAGAAATTATTTAACACTAACTTGAAAATTAACCTGAAAATTACAAATAGCTTACATAAACTAAAATTAAATTAAAACTTACAATTTCAACTTGGTGAATTGTGAAAAGACTAACTTGAAAGTAATTGCAAGCTTTGATAATTGAATACAATGAGAAAATATAAAACTTAAGAACATATGAGACGTGTCTTTTTTCTTCTCTCTTCTGCCTTTTATAAATGAAGAGCAGACGAGTGATGCTTGAATCACGGAGAGAATCACGGGGTTTTTACTATTGCTGCTTTACTTTTGCTTTTAGTTGTTGACTAAATTTCCACTGCTGTCTGTCCTTTGATTCTTGCTGTTTCTTCGCTTTTGCTTGAATTAAGGGATGATGTGGAAAGGAGATTCGTTACTTTCGAAAATAAGGTGATTTTAAATTATTACTTAGATGAAGAATCCAATGTAAATAGAAGTGTTAGCTTTTCTTAGGTAAAGTGGTAATTTACCCAAGTAGTGACTGAAAACACTCATACTTTATATGGATCTATCACAATTTTTTCCAATGACGGATCTTTGATCTTCATTTCCTTCTTCTTGATCAGATTCGTCTTCATCATTATTTAACTTTTTGCTTAGAGCTTGAGCAAGTAACATTTTTAACTGGGCTTTCGAACATATGATACATAGTAAGAAATATATATATATATATATAAGTAGTGCATAGTTTGCTGACCCCAGCGATGCACCGGCAGTTTAAAAAAATAATAATAAACAAAATGAAGATATTTATAAGATTAATTTTGATGCAGCTGTTTTTTCGGATTATATGTGTATTGGGGTTATAGTCGTGGTTAGAGATCTGAAGGCGATGTTTTAGCTGCTCTACCTTAGAAGTTTAAATGACATTTATAAGTAGAATTAGTGGAGGCAAAGGCTGCTTTTATTGCTATTAGATTTTCCGTGTAGACGGGCTTTCGGTTTTGGAGATTCAAGGAGATGCTTAGAATGTTTCCAATGCCCTTACTCACTATGGCGAAAATTTGTCCAAAATTAGTGGTTTTATCGCAATGGCTCAGTTGTCGTTGCATCAATGCTTTTAGTTTTCATGTTTCTTGGTGCAACCACACTGCTAATACTGTTGCGCACTCTCTGACTAGACATGCTAGGCATGTTGATGAACTCGCAGTGTAGTTAGCAGAGAGTCTAGATTTTTTTTATGTGATGATGTAAATGTTGACTTATTTTTCATGAGAGAATGATTATGTGTTTGCTTAAATTTTTATTTTTTTTAAATTAAAGATAAAATAAAATAACCTAAAATATTTTTTTTGTAAATTCAATTTATAGTAATTTGAAGGAATGTAATTTTAATAAAAATTGACTTAAACAGTAGCAACAATCAAAGTTAATGAAAAGTGTTCCAAGCATAACATATACGGAAAACCTCTTAAGAGTATACAACGATTGCACACCTTGATTCGAACCCTTTAGATCATTCGGGGCACAACTAAGACCCTGCATTAAAAATGGAATTTGTTTTTTGAAAAATTGAACATAGAAGTGAGTTTAATAAATATCTAAAATTCTAATAGCTAGAAATACACAAGCGTATCAATTTATTTTTTGTTAGCCGACTTCTCAGTTGAATTTTTTGATAAAATTTAGTAGACATGATCTACTACTAATCATGGATATCTTCGATCACCAAGTTTAATCAAAAAATGTATCCGTTTACCTCCTCAAAATGTTTGGTGCGTATTAAAGGAACTTAAGACAGCGTTAAGAGATCCTGCCGTGTATATATATACTATAAATATATATCCTATAAATATATCGATCATGTCCCAAGCGCATATATTATTGTCTTTTCGGTTATATGAATTTCATACTCTTGGTGTGGGTTGTAAAACAAAACATGATTGTAAATTTTATCTTATAGAATTGTAAATAGAATTGCTTCTGAGTGCTTAACAGACATTAATGATGTTACTACGGTTTTAAAACTAAAAAGATTTGAGAATCAACAAAGAATAGGGGAAAATTGAAGTGATATTGCCGTTGAGAATTTATTTATATATCTCCTTTTATAATAGAACATTGTGTTTGCTGATTTTTTATTTTTATTATTTTTTTTGCAAGTATAGCAAATTTCTTCCATCCTCCCTCTCCCTTTCTTAACCTTCTCCAAGGTCTAATATTTATTTCAAAACAACCCAACGCTAAATGACGAACTCTAATTTCTATTATCAACAACATAATAACAAGAACCAATAGGATTTATTGTTAATAAAGATAAAACACGCAAGTACAAGAATATAAGGATAGTTATATTGTCAATAAACATAAAACACGCAATATCCTTGAATCAAAATATATACTATTGCTCGGATCCCATTGTAATAGTGGAAAATGGAAATGGACATGGAGGGGGGATAACTTCAACAACTCCTTCAAGCATTTGTGTGACCTTCCTCATACTTGGCCTTAGAAATGGATCTTCTTGAATGCACCAAATCCCCACCATTACAAATCTCTATAAAATCATCATGCTATTCAAGGCCTCAACATCATCCTCAACCAAAGCCTCCAATTTCCCTTCTTGAAAACAATCCCAAACCCAATCAGTCAAAATCTCTCTCTCCCTAGCACGAACACTCAAATACTCCAAGGTTTTCCGACAGGATATGATCTCCAAAAGCATCACTCCGAAGCTATAAACATCGACTTTTACTGTGACCGGTGTGTTCCTAAACCATTCTGGAGCAACATAACCTTTTGTACCCCTAATGGCAATGAGGGTGCGGCTTTGATCCACCATCAGAAGCTTTGCTAGCCCAAAATCTAATACTCCAAGGTTTTCCGACAGGATATGATCTCCAAAAGCATCACTCCGAAGCTATAAACATCGACTTTTACTGTGACCGGTGTGTTCCTAAACCATTCTGGAGCAACATAACCTTTTGTACCCCTAATGGCAATGAGGGTGCGGCTTTGATCCACCATCAGAAGCTTTGCTAGCCCAAAATCTGAGATTTTGGCATTGTAGTACTCATCAAGAAGTACATTTTGAGGCTTTATATCGCAGTGAATGATTTGGGTGGTGCACTCCTCGTGGAGGTACAATAGTCCCCTGGCGATTCCCAATGCAATCTTAGTCCTTAGGTTCCAACTCGGCTTTGTGTCCCCAAATAGGAAGCTAGCTATGGTACCATTCCTCATGTACTCGTAAACTAAGAGATGATTTTCACCATCATCACAAAACCCTAGCAATCTAACCAAATTCTTGTGATGCGTATGGGCGATCACATTGACCTCGGCTCGAAACTCTTTTTCGCCATCTTCAACCACTCTATCTAGCTTCTTGATAGCAACATTACTCCCACTGCCATCAATGTCTATCAAACCTTTGTAAACAAGGCTAAAAGTGCCTCTCCCCAATTCATCCTTGAACCCATTTGTAGCTTGAACTAGCTCTTCATAGCTAAAAGCACGCAAATTGGTCTCCACCATATTATTATTCCCCACAATTGGTCTGTTGATTTTCTTCTTGTAAACATGGAAATAAACCACACTGAGCAATACAAAATTAATGAAAACAGAACTACCAAACAACAGAGAACCCGTAAGGATCAAAGTGCCCTGTTTTTTCCTCGAACCCGGGATTGGATCTGAAGAATCTGGACCTTTTTCAGGAAACCCCCCCTTCTTAAACTTCAGAAAAACCTTACCAAGAATAGTAGCATCACTTTGCCCATTAGAGAGTGGCAACTTCTTCTTCCAGCAACCACTACCAGGATTGTAAATAGCAACAGCACAGAAACAATCATTCAAGAATGAATTTCTACAACCCTCTTCGCTAATCGGATAGTTTCGCTCGTAATCATTCAATGGCCAATTGGTATTACTCAACTCCTTTAACGAGTATAAATCTTTACCCAAATTCGGCCCATTTTCATCGCAACTCTGGACAAAACTCGGCTTGCAGCTACCGTACTTATCATTAGGATCTTGTAATGAGTACCCCAACGGGCATTTGCAAAATGGCCTTCTATTATTGTCTAGTTTGCAAATACTATTATAACCACAAGCCCCGCTACCTATGCTCGCAAATATATTCAAACATATATTATCTGGTTTCGTCCAAATAGCGGTCCAATTCTGTTCACCATTGGATCGCTTTGGGTGACTGTAAATCACCAAAACCCCATCAAAATTGAGCGTTGCTCGATAATAATTATCCGGTGAACGTGTCACCGCTTGATCGGGTAGATCGGTTATTTGGCCATTTCTTCTAACGACGAACATGTGGCCGGTATCGCTGAAGACCAACCGGCGGCCGGAGTTTGACGAATTCGAGCTGTCATAAGTGTCACTCCGAAAGTAAGCTTCATACGGAAAATTGCTAAGCACATCTCTTGGATTAAGCACCGCATTCCCGTCTTCAAGCATACGGAATTGGAATCTTCCTTGAGAGAAATTTGTATTGGATATTCATGAATTGAGCACCCCGTTTATCTCCATTGTTTGTGTAGGCAAAAGGGTATCGGTCGGATTCTCAAAGCTCTGCCATGAGATCGAAGAATCGCTGCCCAAAAGGACAAAATTTCCCGTGTTGTTGATGAAACCATGGTCAATCGTACTTAGAATTGTAGTAGACCATAGTTGATTGCCTTGGGGGTCAGTTAGAACAAGGCCATTTTGGGCATTTAGTTCAAGTTTTGAACCACTTGGTACTAAATTACCATTATTTGCATGCCAAACAATGGTCTTTTCTGGGAGGTTGCGGTACCAAATTGAGAGCAAGAAGAGGCCGTTTTGTGGAAGAAATTGGAACCCAAAGGCAAAATCAGCAGAAGGTGAAAGCCATGGGGTGGAATTTTGGGTTGCTGTGAGAGATGTGCCTACTGGTATTGTGCCATTTGTTTGGGCTAATGATGAAGATGCGAAGACAAGCATGAGGAGGAAGAAGAAATTAAAAGGAACAGAATCCATTAATTTGGCTTCTATGATAATTCTTGTGTTAATTATAAAAGAAATTAAAAAAAATGTAAGGATTGCAGAATAATATAATGGGGAAATGATTTTTCTATATCAACTGAAAGGACGTTTTTAGGGTCCACTGACAATAATTTCTTGGTCACAGTAACTATTTTGAACAAAACCTAGAAACGATTTCAACACACATTATGACTTCCACTTTAGAAAAGTACCTTAAGTAATTGTTTTTATTCTTTCTGTTAGCAATTAAATTTATTACTCTACTTTTTATCAAAACAGGGGTACGACATAGCGTATTTATGAAGTTTGTTTTCTATATTTTGGAAATCTAATCTATACCGTATAATAACTTCTTCCACACTTTTAATTGTCCAGCATTAAGTGAACAGATCTTTGAAAACGTTCAAATATTAATATAATGAAAGATTAAGACATCTTACCAAAACGCGGTAAAAAAAAACTCAATCCAAGTACACGTACAAATACAAATGACTACCCTATATAAAAGAATTAAGTAATCAGATGGTTATTTAGTGGTCATATAGTTACAATAAATATATGCGAAATTAAAAGTTGTTAGCAAACCACAATAAAAGTGTCTCAATTCAAGTATATGTACAAGTTCGATACAAATGCCCACTACCCTGTGTATACAAGAATTCAAATACTTAAATTAAAAAATAAAAATAAAAATATGAATTCTTCTATATGGAAGGATTTGAGATTGATACCTGACAAGGGCTTTTTTTACAGTCCTGTGTAAGTAAGTGTGCGTGTGCGTGTGCGTGTGCGTGTGCGTGTGTATATTAGAGAGAGAGAGAAGTAGCCTTTTTGGGTGAAAGATTTTATATTAAAAGAAAGAATTAAAATAAGGGTGTCGGTATAGGTATCTTTAATTTATTATCTACGCATTCATTATTAAAAAATAACTATGGTGCCTTAATTAGCCACTTTATTTTTAACTCAACATATATATCCTTTTGAATTTTAAAAATAACGATTCCTGGACCCAATATTTACATTCAATAAACACAATATGATTAATATAGAACTTGATCGAAACATTTTTCCTTTGAATTGTAGATAGGTTTTCATTTCATACTTAGATACTCTTTTGATAACATTTATTTTAATGTTATTATAGCAATAATGTAAGATTCAATTTTCTCTAGTAGAAGGGGATAAAGGCCGCCTGAAAGAAATAAATAAGAAAGTGGTTTTTGTGTTTAGAATTGGATTATAAAAAAGAAGATAAAGGGAATAGATATTTCTAATTAAGGCGCCCTTATTATTTTTTAATAATCAGTGTGTAGACTGAAAATTAAGGGTGCCTTTACCAATACCCTAAAAACAATTACTTAAGGCACTTTTATGTTTATTATAACATACCTTACTATTCTATAGTAATTATAACATTTTTTATTTACTATTTATTATTGCGGAGGAAGTAGCATCATTTATTATTCTATTTTTTTCAAAAAGTCTTAAAATGAATAGTTTTATTTTCAATTTGCCATACCAAATGAGTTGCATTTTCAACCATTAATCAGATTAAAATTTATATCTTCTTGAAGAGAACAAAGTAAAAGTTGCAAAATTAATTTTAAACAGAGGCAATATATATTATATTCTAAGCAAATAAAATATTTAAGCCAATTATTTGGGAAAACGATAAGACAAACGCTAGTGAGGTTGCATTTTTTTAATAATAATATGGATATGTAATTTATATAATAGTAATATACGTATTATTTAAGAATCAAAGTGAAGGAAATAGATTTTTACGTTGGTATTCAATATCTTGTGTATAATATAATTAATCATTAGTTTTATGATGAACTAAAACTTTTAATAATACTTATTATATAACTCGCAAATGGAAATGCTGGGCGTTACAATAATTTTTTAACAACCAAACTTATGTATAAGGTCAAAACACTCACCATATCTATCAAAACACACTCTATATCCGCTCTTAACAAATGATTAGATGAATCCAACAAAAAATAATAAGAATCCAACTTTATTTTTATCAATTAAAATAGGCAACCAATAAAAAGAATTGTATTTAACATTAAACCATTAAATTGGTAGAGTTAATTGGCATGAATGCATGCAAGAAAATCAATTAAATATATTCATCCTAATCCTAGCACAAATTTACGCTAGCATAATAAAAATTAAATAACAAATAAATTAAAAGAAAATTTACTTGGCATTAAATAAATAAATTAAAACAAATCTTCAATCTGGAAAACTTCAAACCAAAAGAAAAAAAAATAAAAAAAATCAAGAAGAAGAAGAAGAAGAAGAGAGAGAGAGAGAGAGAGAGAGAGAGAGAGAGAGAGAGAGCTGGCTACTGGCTACTGGCTACTGGCTACTGCCTCCTTGAATTGCACAATTATGTGCTTTTATAATATTTGTGATTAAAATCCTAGTGGGTCTAGGATTAATTGATAGGCTTGGCTCATCTTGGTTAATGGGTATTTGGCCATTAAATGTGATTTGCAGCATCTTAATGGGCTTAATAATAAATGGGTGGTGAGTGGGCTTTGCTCAATTATAATGCATTTTCGCTCATTTTAATTGATGTACTTTGTGTCTCAATTTTGGACCCTGAGATAGTTGAATTTGGAAAAATGCTTAACTATAAAGTTGTAGATCTCAAAATTCTCTTCAAATTAGGCTCAAGAATCACATTATTTGGTGTTCCAAGTAAAAAGTTATTCACCCCGAAGTATTGAGCACTTTTAGGTGTCTTCACGCACTTTAATTTCGTTATTTTTTCAATCTTCTAAAATTCGTTTCTAACACCTGAAAAACATTAAAAATATAAGAATTAGTGATAATATATATTCTTTAATATCTAAATTTACATGATAAATTATACCAATTTTTTTCTTGCAATTCTAAAATTGCCATGCCGTCTCTAGTATAAAACCAACCCATAATTCCCCTCTATCTCGATTTCCTATACACAGTAGGAAATTGGAATTCTAACACCCCTTACAATTGCTCCAAAATGGTAAACTATTTTTTGCCAAAGGGAAAATAAATTGAGAAAATTCTTTTCTGCGGCGAGAGAAGGAGAAGAAGGTGACTGCTTTTTTCTATCTCTAGAGTGAAGGAGTCTATAAATAAGTTAGAAATTAGTTGATTTGTACATGCGGTGAGAACACCCCTGTAAAAATGAAAAAGTAAAAATAAAAAGTCCTCATGTTAAAATGAAATGTGAAGTTATTTCCTCTTAAGAGACCCATATTTACAAGGGGCTTTTTGTTTTTAGCCGATAAAATTTGAATTGTTTGGCTTTTAACCTAGTTCGTTTGAGTAATTAGAGTTTAGCCCAAACGTTTGGATAATTATGAATTTTACTTTTTACTAATATTTTAAATTAGTTTTGTGATTTCCAATGCTGCCTTTCTTTGACTCTTTGTTTTTTCAAATCTTTTATGTTCTTATAATTTAATTAGACTTGCTAAATTATAGATAACATTTTAAACTTAAATGATTTATCCTTTTAACAAATTCAAACACAATCAATTAAAATTTGAAATTTGAATTCCAAAAACAAATGCTACAAACTTGGAAGATAATATATAAATCTTTTAACAGATATATGTATCAGATATTTTATCATACATTTCATGTAATCTGACAAATATATTACGTTTTTAATAATTATAAATAAGTGATGAGTTGGAATAGTGCACCTTGCAATATAACTGTTGTTAGACTAAAATATTGCACCTTGAATATATGGATGAAAACTCCTGAAAATAACAATTCATTTTATTTAGATGAATATTTGAGGGATAATTTTCCTGGTAATTAAGTGAAATGTAAGGAAGACATAATATGTAAAATTTATAGACATATTATAAGTATAATTGTTATAGACATATTATAAGTATATATCAATAGAGTTATAATATGACTCTACGTCAAGAGAATTTTAAAAATTAAAAAATCTCAAAAAGTATCTTGTCAAAAATCATGTATGTTAAAAAGTATTCTCTTAAAACTCATATATATTACCACATATTAAAGAATCAAGGCAGACATATTACGAGTGAGTGGAAGTTAATAAATAGGGAATATAACTATAGAAGTGCACCTTGCAATATGTCGTGTTGCATGTTCTTCCGGCAAGCGGCCTAATAGACATGTAATATCCAAATTGTGTTTATGAATTAACTGCACATATAAATACATTTATATTACTAATAAAAGTAATATTGATGACAAGCTAATTAACATGTAAAAATATTGGACAATATTTCTATGTGGTGGAATGACTAAGTCATTATATATAATATATAATTTACCTCTCCAACCCTTGACGGAACTACTCCTTTTTCTTTCTGGTGGAGAAAATGACTTCCTCGATGATATGATATACAAATCATATTGTTTTAATTTAGTTGAATTCCTTGTAGCTTAAATTGAACCTACTACATGATGGGTGTGCTGCTTCTAACCATCAGTTTACCACATAAAATTAAGTATAGATTTGATATCAAACTTATGAATGAAAAGTTTCACAACTCAGGTGGATGTACGTGTATTAGTAATCCAAATAAAAAGTATATAAATTAGAGGAAGACAAACTAACTAATCAAAACCTACTAAATATTAACAAGCACACCCCCAAAAAGATAATGCTAGGTGATACAATCCTATTTCCTCTGGGAATCATAGTTGGAAGATAAAGATGAATTTATAAAATAATAACTAAAGAAAAATATTTGAATCACACGGCAATGTAAAAAGAAGAATCCTACTTATAATGAAAAACAAATATTTTTTTTGAGAAATGATATTAGCACTCCACAATTGTCTTAAGGCACTCCAAAATTATTTTTAGTAACACTTATATAGATCTTTTGGGACACGTTTTATGTCACTAAAAATAATTTTGGAGTACCTTAGTATAATTGCGGAGTGCTAATATCATTTTCATTTTTTTTACTTCAAAAATAATTTAATAATAAAAAAATAACTACCAGTAAATTGTTGACAAAATATAAGAAAGTTTATTCAATCTATTCAGATGGGGTATATTAGTCAAATCTTGGATCGAAATGCCAAAAATTGATTTAAATTAACAATTTTAATATTTGATCAAAAACATAACATTCGGGCTAAATACAAAATAATGGGTTATTCACTAATTTCCGAATGGAGCTGGGTTTTGTTCAAATAACCTTCTTATAACTGGGTTGTTTACTCATTTGCTATTTTAAGAAAATCCTCATGGTGCACAAATGAACAATATACCTTGATAAAAAATGTGCAAAACAGGGATAATGTGAAATAAAAGTTTCCTCATTGCTTTTTTTTTGGTAGCCTACTCTTAAAGTAAAATTAAATTACATAAGTTGAAAATATGTGGTCTAGTTCTGCACACACACACGTGTATGTATATATATGCGCACTATGTATTTAAATTGTATATGCCAGTAAAGAGGAGAAAATATGCAATACAACCATTACAATAACATATGTTGTCACGTATTCAATAAAATTATAAGAACCGAAATTTCGGTAATTTTTAACAAAATTTTCAGCAAAACCAAAATTTACCAATACACAACAAAAAAAACACAAAAAATGAGAAATAACACAAACGGAATCTCGTCACAATTAATCAATCTAGCTACTAATCTGCTACTTAGATCTTGCCAAAAAAAAGAAGAAGATCTAATCAGAACCAAAAAAGACAACCAATATTGGAAACTTCACGGTGGTAGAGCAAGAGAGATGAAAGACGAAGGAGGCAGTGGCTGGTTTGAAAATTTTCTGGCTGAAGGGGGCACTTAGGGGGTGTTTGTTTTTGCTTCTGAATTTTTAATGAGAGAGTTTTAAGTATTCAAAAGTGCCATATAGTGTTTGTTTTTTAAAATCATTAAGAGGTCAATGGCTATCTTTTTTAATAAATAAGCATTGAGCATTAAGAGTCATTAGTCCCACTGAATGCTTAATAATGTTGAATTTAAACCACTGTTTTATAGAAAAACTTAAACTTCAGAAACTCATTCAGAATAAAAAACAATCATCATTTTCAGAGTTTGGATTCAACATTTAGCACTTAGAAATCAGTAATCAACAATCAGCAATCAAAGGTTAAAAAAACAAACACACACTTAAGCAAGCCAAAGTCTTGGCCTTATATTTATCATGCGCCTCAATTAATTAATAACTCTTACTAGATTAGATCAGTCCACCAGTTAGAACAGATAACTCATTAGCTTCAATTAAAGTTAAAACAATAATAGTTTAAAACATTAAACATATATTTAAGAATAAAAATTAAAAATTCATTTCGGTTTTGTAGAACCGAACCATACGACTTTGAATATCAGTACCATACTGTAGTCGATTCGGTAACTAACTTTCGGTTACCATTTAAAATCGATTCAGTTCGATTTGGTTTTTATCAATTAGTTCAGTTAGTTTTCAGTTGATTATCAATTTTTCGGTAAAAAATGCCAGCTCTAGTTGAAACTCCATTTTAGCTACACCTCTCTCTTCTTTGAGTTCATATGATTATATTTATGTATATTTGTTAATTGATATTGTTTCCAATGGTTTTAGGTAAATTATTGTGTTTCTTCATTTGTTATTTAAGATCTACTATTTTTTTTGAAGAATAATATAAAGTTTTAGTATTTGACAAACTTTTAAATATTATTCACCAGTGAGTTAATCATGCAATTGGAACGTTATAATCTAATACATTAAAGAAGTGATAAAAACATTTCCTATTTTATAATAAACTCTCTATTAAAAGGAAAAATAAAACAACAAATGTATTTATATCGATATTATAAGCTATATGAAAGAAAACCAACAAATAAAACATGGAATTAGTTAATGCAGTTGTAAAAGATTAAGTGCTGATTGTTTTGAGCTGGGCTAAAGAGATGAACGTAATGGAGGTTCGTATACAATTAGTATTGCTGGTATGGTTGTCGAGCCTAGGATTAAATTTTTTTGATAATGTACCGTATTAAATCAAACCAATTTTTTTGGTATATTGAACTTTGGCCTATCGAAATTTATAATACGATAATAATAATAAATTTTGGTGTATTGAATTTTTGATACAATACACACTACAGAATTTTATTTATTTATTTCAAAACACGGGGTATACGGGTCTTGAATTAATTATCTTAATCTTATTATAAAGATTCCAAAAAAATTTAGTTGCCAAAGATATCAGTAGGAGCAGACGACAATGAATGATCTATGGAGGAGACATAAATAAATCTCAGACAACCGTAAAATAAAATAAAAATCGATGATGTCATGCGTTGTATTTTCCGAAGATATTGATGACTTTTGTTATTCAAGAGCCAATTTTGATTATTGAGCTTGGGGTTGTTAAGATCGCTAAAGATAAGTTGTATTTTCAACTATTAATTAGATTTAAATTAAGAGTTTTTGGTAAAAAATAATGCAAATGTTGTAAAACTAATTTTAAACAGAGGCAATATATATTTTATTCTCCGTATGCAACATATTTAGGTCAATTATTTGACAATGTTATAGGACAAATACTACTGAAATTGCATGTTTGTTGAACACTTGTACATCACATGGGTTGTTAACTAGTTTGGTTAGTAATACAATTATAGTTAGACCATTTGAGATACTCTGAGCATTTAGTCAGTGTCCTATACATGCATACAAAATTATAAAGGGTTCGTCATTCAGCTGCATGCACTAGTAAGTTTTTATTTTTATTATTATAAATTTACAAGCTTCGATCCGAACAAAACTAGTGTCATGACATAAATAACCGAATAAAATAAATATATAAAAGGTGGGCGCTACAAATGCTCGCACCAAAGGCTGCCAAGAAGGTCCACCAAGAGGATTAAGAAAATAAAGTGACTAAAATTGAAAAATGAACTAAGCATATAAAATAAAGTTCACTAAACAAGAAAAGCAAAATGACTAAATAGAAGGCCAAAAAGGAAGAAGCGCCTAGAAATTTCAGATGCGGAAATCCACCAAGATTGAGGATTAAAAAAATAAAGCGATTAAATTTGAAAAATAAACTAAAACTATAAAATAAAGTTCACTAAACAAGAAAAATAAAACGATTGAGTAGAAGGCCAAAGACGAAGAAGCACCTAGAAATTTGAGATGCGCAAAATTAGGTTTAGCCATGGTCTTGGCTTCATTTATAATGTGTTCCGGCTTTGAAAAGCAAGTAGACTTGGTTGAGATTCTTTGAGAAACTTATCAATTATATTGTTTTTTTTCCTTTTAAATAACATGTGGATCAACCAACTAATAATAAAATAAAATCAAACAGAATGTAATAAAATCAAACAGAATGATGATGATGATGGTGACAGCACTATAAAAAAAAAAACGATGACTTCCATGTGTGACTGATATAAATAATAATAATAAAAATAATACCAACAGCAACAACATGACTTAAAATATTTGTTCACAACGTCCTTAGCGACAACTAAGTTGAACTTTCAGACAAAATTTACCGAGTGTTATAGTCTAGTTATAAGGGATATCGTTCTCATAACTCAATGCTAAGGCTCGTAACCTCTCCGAAATGTTTGGCGGTGAACTCTCCAAGACGTTTGGTGATTTTAAACTTAGGTATCGTGGCAATTGTAGGAGAGGTTATCTTCTAAGCGTTTAGTTAAGCAGTGTGTTGCTATCTAAGGCTCAGTTAGTCAAGACATCAGCCACCAGCTAGCCAACCTAATATATATTTTTAGTAGTATATATATATATATATCAAGGCTGAAAGTCAGAGAACATCTGTGCGTTAATAGAGTCCAAAAGTCAAATCTGGCATTACATTTACAAAGATGCCTTTTTCTTTTCTTTATATGTTTTTTGTCACAGAAGAAATAATTAAAAAATAGTATAGTATCTTATATATGCAAGTATCAATAGATTAAACGATGTCAATTTTAATTTTCTCTTCCTCTTCCTCTTCTTCAATTAATTTATACCATGGAGATCCAATCCCCTCTCACCTTCATCACTTCCCTCATCCTCTTCTTCTTCATCCTATTCCATTTTTTCAAAATATCAAAAACGCACAGTCGTAGCGCACTGCCCCCAGGGCCATGGAAGCTACCTCTTCTTGGAAATATCCTCCAGTTGGCTGCTGGTCCACTCCCACATCATACCCTCAAGGACTTGGCCCTGAAACATGGACCTCTAATGCATCTCCAACTTGGTCAAATCTCTGCAATTGTCATTTCCTCCCCTCGACTGGCCAAAGAGGTACTTAAAACGCATGACCTTGCATTAGCGGACAGGCCAGGAAATCTAGCCTCTGAGATCATTTCGTACAACAATACTAGCATGGCCTTGGCTCCCCACGGTGATTATTGGAGACAAATGCGCAAAATATGCACATTAGAGCTCCTCACTGTCAAGAAAGTCCGCTCATTTGCTTTTATTAGGGAAGACGAGGTCTGGCACCTCCTTGAATCCATCAAGTCATCCATTTCCTCCTCGAGATCACCACCCCTCATCAATATTAGTGCAAAGATCGCCTCCTTGACGTCTTCCATTGTTTGCAGAGCAGCATTTGGGAGTAAATGCAAGGACCAAGACGCCTTGATAAAACTGATCCAAGGGTCAATTTCCCTAGCAGGAGGTTTTGATGTGGCTGATTTGTTTCCATCAGTGAAATTCCTTCGGGTCATCAGTGGGATGAAGCCTAAATTAGAGAAGCTACACCGGGAGATTGATCAAATTCTTAATAACATCATTGATGATCACCTAAAGACATTAGCAAGCACAAAAATGGATGAGGAGAAGCACCATGAAGATCTTCTTGATATTCTGTTGAGACTTAAAGAGAGCGGCAACCTTGAGTTTCCTATCACATCCAACAACATGAAAGCAGTCATGCTAGTTAGTATCTATCTATCTATCACAGTAAATTAAGTTACTTTCTTAATAGTTAATACCAGTATATTGTACATAGATGGCTATCACAGTAAATTAAGTTACTTTCTAAATAGTTAATACTAGTATATTGTATGTAGATGGCTAATCTTTTCGCATTGATCATGCAGGACATGCTCGCAGCTGGCAGTGATACTTCTTCGGTGACGATTGAATGGGCAATTTCAGAAATGATAAGGAATCCAAGAGTGATGGAGAAGGCACAAGCTGAATCGAGAAACGTCCTCAAAGGAAAGAAGATAATACGCGAGTGTGATATTGAGGAGCTGAGTTACCTAAAGCTGGTGATCAAAGAGACCCTACGCTTGCATCCTCCTCTTCCTTTGTTGCTTCCTAGATTGTGTAGGGAGCAATGCGAGATTGATGGATACATAATACCCAAAAAAACTAAAGTGATAGTCAATTCGTGGGCAATTGGGAGGGATAAAGGATCTTGGGATGATGCAGAGAGTTTTAAACCAGAGAGATTTGACAGCGGTGCTGTTGATTTCACAGGGAATAACATGGAGTATATACCATTTGGGGCAGGAAGGAGAATGTGCCCGGGCATGTCATTTGGAATAGCAAATGTGGAGCTTCCTCTTGCTCAACTACTGTACCATTTCAACTGGGAACTCCCTGATGGGAAAAAACCACAAGATCTAGACATGTTTGAGGCCTTTGGAGCTGTTGTGAGAAGAAGAAATGACTTGTATTTAATTGCCACTCCATACATGTAGCAGTTGGTAGTCGACTTGATTACTTGATTGCTACAACTCCGAATATGATCCTCATTCATGTTGCTAGTGATGATGAGCCAAAATTTATCTAAGAGTATATGATATAGCTTTGTAATTTCTGTGTGAATCCTATGTTATATAAAGTACGCAACCTCGTTTGCCACGCAATAGTTCTTTTTCAAAATATTGTGTACAATTGGAATTTCAATATGGACCAAGGCATAAACACTTTAATTGATCTAGCTACATGTAATTTTTAATGACATTGTCAATATGTTCTATATCTTTGTATTCACTATGGATCTTTTCATCATTTGTGGGACTTCTATCCAAAGTTCTAATTTCAGTCGACTTGCGTACTAGCATGTTTATTACTTAACAAGTGAAAGACTTGAACTAAAACAGATTGCAATATAATGGCTTTGAAACCAAACCATGCCCCCAAACAGTGGGCAGGTGCTGTATATATAACACACTAAAGATTCCCACAATATATGAATTATGTAGTGCTGGAGTTGGAGAGAAATAAGTTTATCCATCTGTTTTGATAGGAGTTCGAACTTAATTGTGCCATGGATAAACTTCAATCTGAAACTTCTGTTATCAACAACCTCCCCTATATATATAGTGAAGTTTTTTGTGTATTCCCGCCACAGTCTTGCAGTACATTATTTTTGTCATGGAAATGTTGTGGATGAATATCTCTATAGTAAAGTTGGTCCCTTTGTGGTGATAGCTTGAAATAATAAAACAAAAGAAAATACCAGACATGAAATTTGCTAATAGTACAATATTGTGTAAAATGATATTATAAAAAGCTTCAAATTCTTCTTATTAAAAAAATAACAAAATTTCTGTACTAACTAGGGTAGGTGGCTAGCGAAAAAGGACTGGAATAATAATAATAATAATAATAATAATAATAATAATAATAATAATAATAATAATAATAATTAAATAAATAAATAAATAAAAACCCAGAGGAATTGACTAATTGGAAATTCCATAATAAAGTAATATTAGCGTAAAAAATAAGTGGCCCGCCAAAGAGGACTGGAATGAAAACAGTAAGTCAGCAATTGGAAATTCCATAGTAAAGTAATATTAGCGTCAAAAGAAAGATATTGTTAAATATTTTTGTCGCGAAATCAAATACATTCTAGACGAAAGGAATCTCCCAGTTTTGCGAAAATTGTTTCACTTGGTCCTTGCCATCGTCTAAATATTTGGGGAGGACTCGATTTCATAAATACTAGTTAAAAAATCGAATGATCTTGGTAGTAGAACCATGTGCAAATATTGAAAGCAGTATCTTAGGGCATTGCATATTTCAAAAAATAAGTGACACATCACCGTATACTAATTTTTTTAACTTAGGGACTAGATCCTAAAAATATCTCCAAGTTACTATGTAAAAATTAAATATACTTTGTTTTGTAACATCCGGTTATATCTACTTTATATAAAGCCGGAAGGCATTTTCGTAGTTGTGAAGCCGTGACAAAATTTTGCTTTTCCTGTTTTGCCCTTGTGACCTTTTATTTCTTGAAATAGATTTTTATATAGCGTAAGTAATGAGATTCAAATTCCCGCTACTTGCACTCAAAACCATTACATCACATATTTTATTTTTCTTTAAACTAGCTATGCATTGCAGGGGTTGGCAAACTACTACTTATATATATTTATTACTATATATCATATATGTGCATTAGTACATAATATATATATATATATAGTGTTTTTAACCAAAAAAAAGAGAGTAATTACATTAAGTGGCCTGGTCCACTGTTACTATTGAGCTCCTTTAGAATGGGCGTTCTATTCGTAGGCAAGGACTAATTAATAAACCAACCAAAAACACACGCAACACTTTCATTCGTCCTATGGAAAAATATCATTAATTAATTAGTTGACCATTATATTTACAGAAAAAAATAAAATTAGAGCGTCTTTGTCGTAGAAATTTTAAAAAAATACGGTGTAGTAATTTTATTTTATTTTGCAATTTCTGCTTTATTTTAAATGTTATTATTTAGTTATAATATCTGTGATTTTTCGGTCACAAGTACAATATTTGTTAACCAAGATTTCTTGTCAAAAGAATTATAAATTTGATTGAAAAAACACAGATGCTTAAATACTCTATACATACGTGTATATGAGTTTTTGCCAACACATTGATTTGGTTACATAATGGGGTTCATCGTGACTAATTTATGTATGAATTTTATTATTAGTCACGATAAACTCCATTACGTAACCAAATCAATGTATTGACGAGGATTCATATACACGTATGTAATTCTTGATGTCTCGGTTACATGTATAATTCTTGTAATGAGAAATCTCGATTAACAAATATTGTACTTGTGACCAGTAATCACAAATATTGTAACTAAAGAACCATATCTTAAAAAAAGCAGAAATTGCATAAAAAATAAAAATAAAATTAGTAAACCATATTTTTAAAAATCTTTTACAACAAGACGCTCTAATCTATAACATATATGTAAAACGGAGGAAGTTCTTCTTCTCTCCCCTATTAATTATTTCGCATTAATATCCTATTCAATTGCGTTGTAATAATCCATCTTCTTTGTGCCGTAATAATCCATCCCTCTTTGTGCTTCAAATTCAATGTACACAGAGCTCCTCTGTAATACCCCGTTGGTTAATTTGATGTTAATCACGTTCCTTAATCGCATTTAAGTTAAATTCTGGCTTGGAGTGGTAATTTTTTATTCCGAGTTCTTTTTGATGATTCGAACACTTCGTGCAAGTCATATTACACACGCGTGTAGGCTCAAAATGCACTTCAGGTAGCCGTAGCAAAGCTTGGCGTGCTAACGGCAAGAACTGGAGATTTCAGAGTCCGAAATCCACTTGTTCGATTTGGAACCTTAACCACTATATTTTGGCTCATCCTATAATCATTTACATCTCCTTTTATCCCTCTTATATGTCCTAATACTTTTCCGAAGCATTGGATCGAGTTCGAAAGAACAATCGCAAATCTAGCCTTATCGCGAGTTTTTTAGAAATTCGACACAGCTATAGTATTTTTGTCATAACTTCTTCATCCGAACTCCAAATTAGTCCATCTTTAATCCATTGGAAAGGTAATTCAATTATCTACAACTTTCGTGTTTGGTCTGAGTCCAAATTCCTGCATCTTCACGGCTAACACAGCATTCGAAGTCAACATCATGTTGTTTTCCAGAACAACATACTGTTGGAGATGCCTATATAAGGCTGTGAGGATTGTCCCAAAATGGCCTAGGGAAAGCATGATGTTGGTCCTCAAATAGCATGCTGTTGAGTAGAAATAGCATGCTGTTATACCTGAGCATCAGAGTTTTATTTTATTTTCTTCCCCTTTTCTTTTCATATTTCTCATACACCATGAGAGCTTCGAGTGAGAGAGAAATGGGGCAATTTTGGGATATTCTTGTGAGCATCACCATCCCCACTTGAAATTAACCAACCATACACCTTGCTCCATCATTCTACTTCACTATTCATCATCTCCCTCATCAATTTCCTCCATTGAAGCTTGGTGGAGCTCTAGGGTTTCATGTTCTTGAGGAGGAAGCATCATCAATCCATCAATTTTGAAATTAAATCTCTTTAGAGGTGGGAACACTACTATAGAACCTATTTTACAAATGTTTGTTTACTGCTTTAGATATTTGAATTCAAAATTGGGAATTTTAAGAAAACCCAAGGTTGTTTGCATCACATGGGGTTTGGGCTAAATAGAACTTTAATTGATAGTTGATATTGATGGGTTAACATTTCTATTGTATGATTTGAACACTAAGTCCACGTTTTAGCTCGTGTACCTAAAGATTCATGGTGAACCCATCTTGTAGTTACATGTTCAACCTAGAAATTGGGGGTTTTGTGGTTTAGGCTCAATAAATGGTTGATGGTGGGTTTGGAATGGTAGATGTACATAAATATATCAATTTGTTCTATGTAGAGCATTATCAACAAGATTTGTACTAAGAACCCACTAAGACAGAAATAGTATACACTAATTCTTGAGGCTAGTGTATTGTATAGACCCTTGTCAGTGCTAATAAGGATAATATCACATGGATACATCCTAGAGGTGCTAAAAACACAATTTGGTGGAGCATAGATCGCCTTGGCCGTACTACAGAAAGCCAAACATGCCATAAGTATCCCGGTTAGGCGTGAATCGTGATAACTAGTATATGGTATGGTAGGATAATATGAGAACCTTGATAAAAACTTATTTCGCTCTAGTCTTGCATATATAACACATAATGAGATCTAATGTGACGCCCCGAATCTCATTCTGAGATTTTCACCTCCAGGACCTGGTTCATCACGGTGCTGCACGTGACGGCGGGTTAAATGACATTAAATTATCTCATTATCAAAATCGTATCTTGTTACGTTTGTAAAAATTTTGGCATGTGAAGTTCGTAAGTTCAATAAATCCAAAACCTGAAAATATAATTTATAAAACATTTATAGTAATCCACACTCCACAATCACTTTTATCTAATTGAACATTAAAAAAATTCAAGTGTTAATACAATCAACTTCCTCCAACGAGGCCCCAAATAGAATCATCGAGATATACAACATTTCTTAAATACATAATGTCTTAGTTAAATAGACAAAGTATTCAATATATATATATAAATTTAATAAACATTAACTCGTCCTGAGACAATTATATGGTTTTATGTCATCAGAGGCTTTCTAGACTCCACACATGCACCATCCCCGAAAATGTACCTGCAACGCTGTTTTGGAAAAATGGGAGTGAGCCAAACGGGCTTAATGGGAACTATAGAGTTTTATATATAAAAGCATTTCTAGAAAACCATGCATGTAGTGATTAATATTGGAAAGTAATTTACTTATGCATATGCTACCTGTATAAGTTACTTCCATAAGTTGTAATTATATATATATAGGTATATATGTATAGTGCCCGTGCAATGAAAATCATTTCATGATATGCAAGTCAATGCTCTTTCCGTCCCCAAAGTATAATAGGTAGTAGTTCAATAGAAAATACGGTCAGAATTGTATTAAGAGCATACAATAATCATAAGTTTCATACTTACTAAAAATAGATATTTCCGAAATACAAATAATCCATAGTACGAAAGTATGTACCAGTATTTAGTACGTATATGCGAAACCATTGGCTAGCTCTTATGTAACAACTCGCCTAATTAAGCTGGTGTTAACGAATGTTGTATCTAATTAACAGCAGATAGATAAATAGATATAACCGATAAATTAAACAAGGTTGAGCAATCTAATAAAAATTCAGCATGAAGTATTCGTAAATACTAAGAAATCCATTATGTTTAATAAACAACGCGGAATTACAGAATACTTCTCCAATTCATTACAATCCAAATTCAACAAATACAAATAGTATATCCATAGATAGTGCAAGTACTCAAACTTAATTAGAAGTTACAACTACTACAAATAGGATAAAACAACAACTAATTCCATAGGGACATCAGAGAAGACTCTAAGAGGAATTTGGACCCCCTCCATAACCTCTACCCAAGACACGATGTGTACCTGAAAGGAAAATGAGGGAATGAGCCACAAATGGCCCAGTGGGAACTATAGGGAAAGGAAAAATGCAATGCATGATCATACCACAATATTAGAGAGTTCACAATTTTAATTATTGACAAAATTCCTGATTTATACTAATTTATAGGAAAACTATTCATAAAGCATCAATATAATTTTATTAATTATCAATACATATCTCACACGATAGCTGTATAAACATCCATCCATCCACCTCCTCCTCCTCCTCGACCTAATATCGGTACTAGACGAAATATACTACTCACAAACGCACCCCATCTTACCATGGGTTAGTGCACTGGTAACCAGATTTAACGACAACCCATCTTTACCATGGGCCTGTGCAATAATAAAATACAAGCATTTCTATACCGGTGCTTATCTGATTCCAACAATCTCAATATAATCGACAAACCACTAGGTAGTAGTTGTGCTCAGGGCAACATTTATAATATCAACATTTCAATCCATGTGTTTTAAAATTTCAAGAACAATAAAAATAGTCTTTGTTGCTTTAACACTAAATAATTTTGTAGAATATCACTTTTCTTTTATATAACCCATTATTATACCGAAAATGGCCAAGAATAAAACCATCAATAATAATAAACATAATCCAAAATCTCATATTTCTCCATAAATCACACTTGTACCAACCAAATTTCTTAATTTCAAACATTTAGTGAAATTAGTAAGAGGAGTAATACTAGACCAGCTAGTAATACCATAAAACATCTCATGCATGTTTAACCAAAAGTTTAAATATGATTTTAAAGTTATGTATACTCAGGGAATAAGGTAATTTGTGCAAAAATCCCAATTATTAGACATACATGTGGTGTATCAAGCCATTTCGGTACCAAAATCCCAAACTAACACTTGTATAGCAACATGTATTATGATTAGCCTTTTTATTCATCAACTACAGCACATATAATACTCATCTATAGGCTCAGATCTTATTTAACAAGTTTGAACCACAAACATGCAAGGAAAAATACGATTTCGGTACCGAAAGTCTAGTATTACTACTCAATCAACCATTTAAATCAAGGAATTGAAGAAAAAAGGGGAAGTTCCCACCTTAGTACTTCTGGACAGAAATGGAGATCCCCAAAATGACCTCTTACAACCACCGATCGAGAAAACCGACCTCAAAAATGGATGCACCACGCGAAAAGCTAGATAGAAGAGTGATTTAGGTTTGATTTGAGCTTGGAATATCATATTATCAGTCCATTACTCACCATTTCTCTCTCTACAAGTGTCAAATGTGTTATGGTGCATTGTTCGTAATTTAGTCATAACTCTTTGCTCGAAACTTCGATTGACATGATCTTTATATCAACAGAAAGCTAATTCAAAGCTTTACAACTTCATAAGAAGAAGTTTATCCAAACTTGTGATAGATTAATACCAAAATTTGGTCGAAGACAGTGCTCTGCCGAAATTCAGCAGAATCTATTTTTTTCTAATGGGCTTACTTCGCACTCTATTTTGACCATCGAGGAGTGTAAACTAGCTTTCAGCCAAAACATGATAGTTATAGATGGATAAAATATGAAACTACAGGAGTTGGCGGAGTGGTATTTGGATAAAGGATAAGAAATTTACAAGTCTCCAAAATTGATTGATCTAAAACGTCGAGCAAATATTCCCGATTCTAAAAACGCCTTTGAAATTGCTCATTTCAAATCCAAATACGACGAAATGCTCCAGATTACTTCTAACACATATTTATGACTTGTTGAAAAAGACGAAACTAAATTCAAAAGTATGAATGTTCCGGAATCACAATTGAGAATTGGAGGAATCATTAACGTTTAAAAAAAAGAATTCGATTCCACTAAATACTTAAAAATGATTAAATGAAGTCCGAATCTAATGAAACTTTATAGGATGGTTTAATAACTATGTAGACACCCCGATTCGTGACCCCTGCAAAAACCCTAACGACCTTCGAGAACTGCTGTTTTTGGAGTCCGAAACTCACCCGAACACCCGGAACTGCCCCGAAGGGGTTTGTTGGCCAAACAAACATATTTTAAAGTAAAATGTCGCACGACATTCAAGATTGTCGCGCGAAACACACAAGTATGTCGCACGACAATCCCACTTTATAGGGACATGTCGCGCGACAAACACCCCACCACTCCACTTTCTGACTCATCAGTGAGTCAGAATCATCATTAAAGTGAAATGTCGCACGACAGTCAAAATTGTCGCGCGACATACACCACAATGTCACGCGACATACACCTTTTCACCACTATAAATAGGCCAACAGCCCCCAAGGATTAAGGAGACAAAAAACATCACAGCTAAAAACAGCAAGAAAAATTGCCAGAGCAGAGCAGAAAACAGCAACAAGCATTTTCGAGTATCGTCTTATTTTTGAAGAATTATCGAATCTATTCTCGACACTCGACGTGTCCGGTCTCGGGAATCGAATTCTCAGAAATATCTGAAGAAGAAGAAGATTATTATCGCCGAAGATCTCTCAGCCGTATTATATTTTCTTTCTTATTATTATTCTCGTCGAGAAGGTAATGAAAGTCCTAGTAAGCGAAGTGGCAACATGGTTGTGCTAGATTCCTAACGCGCTCGAAAATCAGGTTCATCTGTGTACTTGTTTTATTTCTGTTGTTTTGTCCACGTTTTATTTGAATAAACTTATTGCCAAGTTACAAACAGCTACCATCTTCAAAATAAAAGACCCTGATAAAACCATTTGCAAAACCAGAAAAGTAAGTACGTTATCATCCGGATAAAATTCTGTTTTTAAAACCCGGACTGATAAGACTTATCTAGGAACTAAAATCAACATATCATGTCTTTTCTATAGACTACGACATGTCTGATAAAACTCTCCTCAAAGAGTTCTAGTTCCATATTAAATCAGTCCCGATATAAATCCGAACTTTTACGAAAGTAATCACAACACGAGAAAACCGTCATTATCGGATGAAATAATACGGGACACTCTTTCAGAATAAAAGGTTTTGTCATTTGTATTTACATCTTTCAATAGTAAAAACATCAGATCTCGGAACACAAAGGTTTTTATCCCTTTCCCGTTTTCCCCAAAATTTAGGGTTTTCATTTGAAAAGTAGTAGACTGTCAGTAAAAGCATCCAAGTTTTTCAACATATAAGACCACTAGAGACCGAAAGGGCGGAATGGGTGCTTAACACCTTCCCAAACCGTAATATAGTTCCCGAACCCTATAGAATCCTGGTTTCGCAGACAAATGTGTAAAGAAAGGCTTATCTGTAGCCTTTTCTCTTACACGACCCCTTTTTTTGTCCGTTTTCTCGTAAAACGTACTGGCAACTCTGAACGAACCCCTTTGCGACATAGGGACACCCGATATGAATTATCAAACATCAATCGAAGTAAATGGAACGACGGAATCCTTTCCGACGCTTCAGACGCCCAATCACGGGGATGAGACCCGGGGATTGCATTTGCGGATTCTCACAAACTATAATATGACGCGTTGGAGAAGACAAACCTCAATTCCGACCTTCCTCGGTCAATAAACTGAACATAAGAAAAGTAGGAAAATTTGAAAATTCAAGAATACACCAAATTTTTCAAGTAACGTACCAAATTGCTTAAACTAATTCCGAATTAAATCAAATATTTTAGATTTTATCCATAACACCAAAGTGACGTGTAGGAACATTCGGACTTGTCTAAGTCCACGAATGAATCGGACAAATAGCGAACTTAATTAATGAAAATACACTTATCGAAACACAGAATGTTACATCGTAAATAATGGCATCGAAATTTTATCGTCTAAATAGGTTCTCGCTTGGCGACCATCTCAATATCTTGTTAATAACTCAACTATCATGTCGTCTACAGATCTGTATTTCGTGGCCTTTTGCCCATACGGCAGCAGGGCCTACCGATAGTTTCCGTGCATGGTTTCGGGTCTTGCACCCAGGAAAACTGTGTCCCATCTTATGGCCCCAATCATTAGAGACCAACCTGCGACCCTTTCGATGGATAGTGCAACCATACATATATCGAATCATCCATGTTTCAATCCCACAGACAAACAATTTTGCCAAATAATCCATATAGCAATTCAAACCGAATTTAACAACTAGCCAATCCAAAGTATAGGTAATGAAAATTCATCATCATCTCAAAAGCATACGCAATACATCCATACTTGTATAGGGAATCTAATTATAACTCGTGAAAGTGGGAAATATCAAGCAATCTATATACTTGAATCATATATACGTTCAATAGTTATATATATATATATCTCATATATGTATTCTGTAACACCCCCGCCTTAATCTACAGGATAACACCTGTCATTAAGGCCTGGAGTGTCATTAACCCATCTTAGATTAACTAAACTGGGTATATATATGTAAATGCATAAAGAAATTCAAACAGTAATCTCATGCGTATCAAACGACAGCTTTATAATTATACTGATGATGATGGTATTGTACATAAATGTGAATACATGCATACAGCCGTTACACAAAACCATTTAAGTAAGTCCAAACTAATATATAACACTTCAGGCCAGCTGTGGCTTCCCGATACAATATGTACACAACGAAAATGAATATGTATCAGAGCCTTTTATATCGATCCCGAACTCGCTGTCTTGTTAACATCACACGTCCCCTGTGTATCTATATGAGTTAGAAAACGGGGTGAGCTCAAAGCTCAGTCGGGAAGGAAAAAAGGAACTTTGAAAACATTTCTTGATTCTTTACTGTAAACTAAGTAAACCTTTTCATAATGCAATTCAAACATTATTAGTAAATTTTTATAATTTCACAAACAATGCATGCTCATGCTAATGCAAGTTACCTCCCTTGTGTCAACCGTTAAGCCCCGTCACCAGAATGGAATCTGGGCCACCTTGTCAAGAGAATAATGATAATGATGACACTATCTCGTCATCTCACCAAAAGAACTGTCAAAGCTGAACTGAATCATAGTCATAATATCATCAATAGCAATGGGCCTGACCGCCTCCAAGAAAATGAGTAACAAGATCATAACATGGGCTCGACCGCCCCTATCGAGATCATAATATGGGATCACATATAACCAGAATATGGCCTTTCCGTCTTGGGTGGATACCAACAGATAATTAACAATTGGACCATAGCCTGCAATATCACATCAACCGATCATTATCACACCAATTGTCTAGATCTCCAGACTATTCACCGTAGGCTCTAGACAGACGATGACTCACTAGTGTCTTACCGTTGTCTAGATTTTCGGACTATTCACCACGGGCTTTAGACACCGACGAGTTGCTGCCCTCCAGAGGTTTAGGGATTTTCAACTCAAGGGCACCAGGCCCTACTTATTTCCATCCCGGTAAGCACAGATCAATACATTATACCTTCACAACTGAAGGACCACAATAGGATCATATCCGGATCCATATCACATCCAGAATCAGATCATAACGAGTTTTCATCATCAAAGTAATCATCATGAGAAATACGCCCATGTGTCGAGCCATAAGAATGATCCACATATGCTGAGCATCCTTCAAGTGCTTGGTTGGCACAATAATAACATGCATGATATGCAAAACATGCTATTTCATGCATACTAAGCAATTTATGCCATATCCACTCCCATAACTCTCATATCATATCCATTGGTGTGTAAAATTCGTCAACAACCCAGTTTATCTGCAAACAACATGTACATCGCTAAGGGATACCACATATAGTTCAAATAACACTTATTAGCAAGTGTATATGGCATATCTTGCATCAAATCTTACAATCACAATTTTATAAGTCATAAAAATAGCATAAACACTTTAATATTCAAGTTTCTCAAGCAATTGATAATCATGAACAACAATTCTTGACTAATAAAAGCATATTATCTAGTTTTGAAAGCCATAGAACCCCTACCTCGTGTTTATTAGCCGTGTAGAATGAAGAAAGAAGAGAATCCAAGCTTTCCCAAAGGAATCCCAAGGAGGGAGATGATGAACAGTGAAGTTGAAGATGATTCGAATGATTTTGAGCTTAAATCATTGACGCAGAAGGATTAATGCGTATAAATATCTTCCTTTCTCTCTCTAGAACCTTCTAGAAACCTCTCCTAGAGTGTGGAAGACTTTGGGTCAAAAAATGGATGAGAAATGAGCTAAAATGCACTAAAAACGAGCTTAAGTCTGTAGAAAAAGTTAATTGGCGGAACTGCATGCCAAATACAAAATACTGGTCCACGGAGCACAAATTTTCCAAAAATTTGGTGCCTGACTGGTATGCCAAAAACGCCATACTGATCCGCGCTTAAATTTTTAGGCCTTGGAGCACTGTTTTTGTTTTGGCCATAACTTTTCGCTCGGAACTCCGATTGAGGTGATCTTTATGTCAACGGAAAGATATTTCAAAGCTCTACAACTTTGTAAGAGGAAGATTTCCCAAATTATGGATAAATGTTTCCCAAAAATTCACCGAAGACAGTGCTCTACCAAAGCACTACCGAATGACTAAGATTTTGCAATGGGCCTACTTTGCACCTTGTTTTGACTCACGAGGAGTGTGAATTGGACTTTGGCCAAAATTCAAAAGTTGTAGAATTGTACAAATACTAGACACTTTTGCAAGTGGAATCTCCTTCGAATAAATAGCGAAGAAATTATGATAGCTCAAAGATAGCTAGAAATAACAAATCGCGAAGGACCAAAACTTCTTATTTACCAAGTAAAATCGATTCGAACCACCTGAATCACCAAACGATCACTCACATGAGTGTAAATAAGCTAATATAATTCAATTTTAAAATAAATTAAAGTACGGGGTATCACATAACCAACACATTTCCCAAATCTCTTATAGTAATATATGTTTTGCACATAAGCTAGATTTGCCTAGTCCGTTAACTAGCGGCCTTGTTTCAAAATCAAGGTCCAAGTTCACCATTATGGGGAATTATTTAGTACAAAATCAAATCAACCCAAAGCATAGTATAATCCGTAATTTATAACCATTTAGCTTACCATCAACCTCCCGTATGGTTTTCGCAATATTACAAGTCCCAAAGTGTATTAAAAGTTGGCCTGGCTTAGTTATGGACTAGCTAGGTTCAATATTTTCTCAAAAAACTTTCATAAAAAATCCATATAACAAAATACTATAAATATAAATACTTATAATGAAATCATATTCTTAATTCCATGTATAGCTTCGTATATATGCTTATTATAGTAATATTGTTCGCTATCATATCCGTACATAAGGGCCACAAGTGAATCTTTGTCAAAATCTAATACTAGTTAGGGCTTTTTGAATAAGAGTCATAATTATATCATATGTAATGCAAATCAACCAAAAATTCAAAGGAAAACAACCCAAAGTCCCATGAATATGCAATTTGAGTAAAAACCTTAAGTTTAGTTTGATTCAAATAATATAGCATGTAATAGATTGAAATCGTGTTTGGGTACTAGTGTTCCCAACTATATGGGGTTAATCCCTGAAATATATCCGTTGAATCGAGCAGAAGGAGTACCGAATCTGAAAATCCCCAATTTTTGCAACTTTGAGCCCTCAAATGGTGATTGGTGTGGGGAAGAAGATGAAATGAATTTATGAGTGTTTGGGGTGTGTTTATGAGCCATAATAAACCTCTCTCATTCACCCTCACATCTCTCTCAAATCACGTAAAAGAAGGAGAAGAAACGGAAGAGAGAGAAGGAAAAGAAGAGAAGTGACGAAGAATCCAGAAAATGGAGGGAAAATGGGAATTAATCCCACTAGTTACTGTTCACTGTTCACGCGCGTGGCATTTTGGGACCTGTTGCACTGAACTTAGAATGACCATAATTTCTCGCTCGGATGTCCGATTGAGATGATCTTTATGTTCACATAAAGCTTATTCGAAGCTCTACAACTTCTTTGAAGGAATTTTTCTCACATTATGGATGAAATATTTTCTGAAATTTGACGAAGTCAACGCGTTGCTACGAGGTTACCAAATAAACAACTATTGGCGATTGTCCTATTTCGTGCTCCGTTTTGACCAAGTAGGAGTCCGAATTGGCTTCTGGTTAAAACACGAAAGTTGTAGATTCTATAAAAGTCTAGACCCTAGCGCTAACAAAAACTCAATCTGGAGAGAAAATGAGATATTACGCTTCCTCAAAGTTGCCCAAAAAATTATGAAGTCGCGTAAATTGAAAACTTATTATTTTCGAGCTGATTTTTTTTTAGCCATCTGAAATGACTTACGCCTATTCTAACATGCTTAAATATATTAATATAACTCATTGAAAGTCTTTGAGCCATTACGATCCCTTTGGAACACAATTCGGCTATCCAAAGCTCAATTTTTGCCTTACATGTGACTTGAACCGAAATTCGCAGGCAATAAAGAATCGGGTTGTTACATCTAAAGTACCGATAATGAACCGGTTGGCCATAAAACACAAATAATGGTGTGACAATGAGGCCTTGGATGCATGACTCGATAATGACGCATACAAAGATGATAAATGAATGATGTATAATTGTATGGTTGTACGATTGTATATTGGATATATATGTGTGTGTGATGGATTGGGTTGGCCTTTTGATGCATTTTTGAATTACTATATTGGTTAATTATTAGTGTGGATATTGATTGTAAGATTGTAGCCCTGCCATATGATTGGGATGCTGCCCATTGAGTGCAGTTGTAGCCGCAGCGGTTGTAGTCGTTATGTTTAAGTACCGCTACTAGTTGTAACTGGAGTGGAGCCACCCAAATCGAAAAAGGGAAAGGGCTACCCAGTATATTGCGGTGGTAGCTGCCTGTTATGTTATTGTATCGATGTATATTACCTTCTCGAGGATGAGTATTCGTAGTCCTGCATTTTATAACTTTCATGGATTGCGGATTAGTTTGTGTGGCTCTATCAACAGGATTGTGTGTTTCGGAAAGTAGTAGCCCTACACTTAGGTGAAACATCCTAAGGTAATTCCGTCCTTGGAGGAGATTTCTTATACAAGTTTCTTCTTGTTAATTATTTGGAGCATAGTCCTCGGGAAAATGTCTTGCACAGGTTCAACTTCAAATGAATTACAAGTTAAGACCAAGTCCCTGTGTAATATCCCGTTCTTTCAATTCACTATAACCATCTTCATTTGTTCATCCATTTCACCGTGAGAGGTGAAATCCTGTATTGTGGATCCTTATAGCATACTATTGTCTTCCACTAGTCATAGTAGCCTCTTTACACTCATGTGAAAGATCTTTTAGTGATTCTGGGTGGTCCGAATCAATTTCGGCTTATAAATTGTAAGTTTTGGTCTTACGCGATTTCTCTGTTTCTACCAACTTTGGTTTACTGTAACTTCTGCGTTTCATGTTCAAATTGGTTGCTATTTGGGCCTACGTCTAGGTTTTATATCATTCTACAACTTTTGTGTTTTGATCGAAGTCCAATTCGTACTCCTCGTTGCTCAAAATATCGCGTGAAGTAAGTCGGTTAGTAAATTTAATCGTTTCGGAAGCACTTTGGTAGGGTGCTGTCTTCGGGGCATTTCTGAGAATTTTATGTTCATAATTTGGGAAAAATTCCTTTGAAAAGTTTTAGATCTTCGAGTTAGCTTTCCGTGAACATAAATATCACTTAAATTGGAGTCCCGAGCGAAAAGTTATGACAAAATTACAAACAGTGCTCCAGATCCAAAATGCCTGTTCTAGCAGTGGACTCCATGATCGATCATGGGGTATCCATGATCGATCATGGTATCTTGAAGGTCAGTTTTGACTGTGTTTAACTCAATTTTTCACCTCTTTAAACCCCATACATTACAATTTTCGACCAACACACATACACAACACATTTGGGGGTTCTAGAGAAAGGGAGTTAGGGATTTTTTGAGGGATCATTGAGGGTTCATCTTTTCTATACAAGATTTGGGGCCAAATCCACACTATTTGTAACACCCCCGCCTTAATTAGTAGGATAACACCTGTAATTAAGACCTGGAGCGTTACTAACCCACCTTAGACGAGCTAAAGTAAGTTTGAAATAAATAATAAATCCAAGAAAAATCACATAACCTGGAATAAACAACCATAGTACTCATGCTACGGGCGGTAATATATAACATGAGTGCAATATACATCGATACACAGGCATGAAATCCAAAAGACATACACACCATGTTAACATGTATTACATAGTAAACAACCCAGGCTAGCTGTGGCTTGTCATGTACACACTTATACAACAAAAATGAGTCGGTATCAGAGATCCTCTATTTCGTTCCCGACCCAGTTGCCTCTTCTGCCGTATCTGTCTCCTGGATACCTGAATTAGTTTACATAAAAAGGGGTGAGCTCACAGCTCAGTGGGGGGGAATATAATAGGCAATATTACGTACAAAACGTAATTAACTATTTAATCATAAATCATGGCTCAACCAATAAAACAATGCATGCATGTGCATATGCAGGTTACCTCCCTTGTGTTAACTATTATACCGAAAGAATACCGAGGCCTAACCAAATCATAATAATGATATAATAATAATGGGCCTAACCGCCCCCAAGAGATACCGGAGCTGGGCCGAATCGTAATCATAAGAAGAAGAACGGGCCTGACCACCCCAGAGAATAAGTCGAACATAATCACAATATAATATCATCCATCCCATAAAAGATCATCATCATATCATAATAGAATCGGACCACATGTCCATCCATATCATATCACAGAATCACCAGTGCTTTGCCGAGGCCTAGATTTCCGGGCTACTCACCGCTGGCTCTAGACAGCCGACCTCATTGCTGTCCCCCGGGGCTTTAGGGATTTTCAACCCAAGGGCACCGAGCCCTACTTAATTCAGAACCCATAGCAATCGAAGGGCCACAATAGCAATCATATCAAACCCATCACAGAACCGTATCACATCCCAGAATAATTCAGCAGATATAAGAAGCTTTCGGCACCATAGATATAAGATATATGCCCACATGATAGGCCATAAGAATAATCCGATCTTGCCAAAAAGTCTCCAAGAATTTGGTTGACACAATGACGATGCACAGTATGGATAACATGCTAATAAATGAATATTTGAAACAACTTATGCCATATAACCACAACAAATCTCTATACATGTTCCTTGATGTATATAATTCATTAATTAATTAATTTTATAAATATAAAATATTTATACATCTAAAGAATATCTCATGTATATCAAATAATACAAATATATCAAGTTTAATGGCATATCTTGCTTCAAATAACATACACATGGCTTTATAAATCACAAACATCATCATCCTCATCATATAATAATTCTTAAAATAAAGACAATTAAAAAAATGATGATTCATATATAATAACAGCTTTTAAAAATAATTAAACCCATACCTCATAATATTTAGCCCCAAATAATAAAATTTGAGTTGATACCCAAACCTCGACTAGCACAACTCTAAAATTCTTATACCGTTGCGTAGCCCTCAACGTATAGAACAACTTTCCCTTAAGGCTCGACTCGATTCGGCGGAGTTTTGATGACTAATTCTTAAGAAGAAATCTTCGTACCTATTTTCTTTTTTTTCTCTCTGTCGCTCGGCAACGAAAATGGAAAATCAAAGGAATGCAGATGGTGGAGTCGGTTGGCCTAAAGAAATAAAAATCTAACTTTATGTTTAATTACGATAATTAACCCTGAAGTTTCATAACTTTATTATTTTAACCCTGAACTTTTGCAACTTTACAATTTAGTCCGTACTCAACCAAGAAATATGTGTCTAATTTACACCAATTATATTACGGGGTATTACACTATTTATCATCCTCTTCATCTCTCCCACCATTGGAGCTCAAGTGGAGAAGCTAGGGTTTCATGATCTTAACGAGGGAGCATCATCAAGCCTTCATTTTTGGAATTTAAGCTGTGGAGAGGTGGGAACACTAGTACCTAAGCTTTATTTCAAAGTATTATGTATTGTAAGCTTCAAATCAAATCAAGCTTAAGGTTTTTTATCAAATTGCATGTTCATGGGGCCTTGGGGATATTTTCTTGGAATTCTTTGGTTGATTTACATTGCATATGACTTCAATATTATTTTTATACAAAAAGCCCTAATTAAAAATGGTTTATGAGGAAGATTAGCATACGGCCCTTATATACGAGTAGATAGTGAACACAAAACTAGGATACGCATATATACTAAGTTGTACGTGGAATTAAAAGTATGGATTGATTATAAGTATCTATGTTATGGTATTGTTGTTTTATATATGTACCTTGAGAACTAGTTTTCAGAAAATGGTTGAAACTAGCCAGTTTGTAACTAAGCCAGGCAAATCTTTGAGACACCTTTGGTTTTGAAACAATTTGAAAACTAAATGGGGAAGTTCCTATCAAGTTAAATAATTATAAATTATGGCTAATGTTTGGCTCTGGGCTGTGAACACCCCAACCCACGACTCTTGTGTGAACATTGGTTTTTTATGAAATAAGCATTTCACATTAGGTCTTGAATCATCATGCATATATAAGATTGTTAGGAAAGACTCTGACTTTGGATTCTTCAGGGGTCTAATACGACCAATGTTGCCTCTTCGCTTACTAGGATGGGGATCGACCTACCAACCGTATGGTTGGGACCCAACCGCAAGCCCTAGCCGTAGCCCCCAACCGCACGTACCAACTGTACGCCCCAACCGCAGGTCCCAGCCGCACCCCCTGTAGCTGGCTTCTTTTGGAGCGTTTTTTGCGAAAATTTCCCTATAAATAGGACCCTTGGGGTCTCATTTAGGATCATCAACACTCAATAAAGTTTTAAGTAAGGAGAAGCTCTGTCAAAATTATTAGAGTCTTTTTAGCAAAGTTTTAGAGAGAGAATTTCTAGAGAAAGAAAGTCTAGAGAGAGAAAGGAGCAAACAAGTAATCCTCATTCTTCTTCAAATGCATCAGGTACGTCTTTCTACCATTATATTGATTTCTATACTGCATTTAAATACAAGTTTTAATTAAGAAAATTAGATAACTTGCAAAGAAGTCGAATGCTTTCAAAATAAGTCATTTCTAAGTTTTACAAAAAATCTAAAAACCGTTTTGAAACATTTTCAAAACAAAACAAAAATACAAAACAATTTCCAAATAAATAGAACTACGAGACTCTACAAACAAGTTTTCATTCAGAATGTAAATCGGAAGAGAATTCCAAGGGTCGTGGACCTGGATTCCCACAGTGGCGACTCTGCTGGGGACGTCGAGAACTAAGCTCTTGTATAATGGATCATATATTTAGTTCCTGTTATTTATTAGATTTAGATCTTGTAAGCCTTAGTCCTAAGATAACATAGAAGCGATCTAGGGGGATACCCTGATACCTTTATTTACTAATTATGTGAGGAAAATCTTTTTTACAATTAAAATTATGTAAAATATCATAACAAACCATAAAGCATTAATCAATAATGAACCGCCATATTGTTATTTCGCACGCACTCACGTACTATCATGCATTTTCGCAAGTGTGAATTTTACCCTATCAACCTCGGGCCTAGAGTCGTAATTAGGCCGTGGACTTGCGGGTCTGCACTAGCCGAAATTACATGGGACCACTCTCCTTGGCCAAGTATCCTATCGAGTTATATAGAGCGGTTTACCCCTCACGTACCCACTAGAGGTATATCAAAAGGTCTTTACACGTACCTGCGCCCTTGAGGTATATTGTAAGACCTGCCAAATAGGAACGAGCCTTAAACCTTATCCCATTAAACCACGCTTGCATATAGGAGAGTCAGCTTAGAACACAAAGTTTTTTCTGCATTGTTTTAATGACCAGCAATCATGAGAACCTAGCGAAAAAAAAGGACATGTCAATCTTACCGTCGTGGTTTTGACAGGTACGACCTGAGGCTGTCCAACTTCCTCCATAAAAATTCACGAGAACTAAAAATCCTCATAATTTTCCTATCGCTGGTTCCATGAATAAAGTAACTTATGAAGAGAGAACTTCCTGTGTTTTCAATGATTTTATAAAAATCTTTTCCAAATAATTTTCAAAATTCAAATGGTAAGGGAACCCAAGGAATATGTATTCCTACTCTACCTCTGTACAAGGATCTCAAGTTGTCATTGTTTGGTCTGTTTTTGATCTCACCTAAAGAAAAACTTTTTTGTGTGCTTTAGCGTCTTCCTGATCGATGTATTCTTAAATAAAGCCCGACAATTCCTAAATGATATATTGTTGTCTTTTTTTCGGGGGATGTGCGCAGTGGATTTGTCCTTTTTTTCACATCAGATACCCATTCAATCTGGCCTCAGCGTGGGCTGGAAGAGACAGTACTGGAAGGTTAGTCAGACCAGATTCTTTTGACTCAATGGGTCACAATACACCAAATCAGGGTACGATCAACCAGTTGAACTGTGCAGCGGATCTGCCACCCGGTCCTTTCTACCCAAACCCGAGTATGCCACAGAATAATACTATGGGAGGTCTGCCATCGTATCAAATTACAGATCCAAACTTAGCAGGCACATGCACAAGTGGGAATGTCCCGGTGCCCAGTCCAGAGGATTTATATCAGATGTTGATGAATCTGAACCAGAGCATGGCTCTACTCCTAACTGACAATCGAAATACTCGAGCCAAATTGGATGAATTAGACAAAGGACGTACGTCAAAACCAGCAAAGGAAACCTCGATTGTCCCACCACCACCAACACTATCGATCCATACTAAAGTGCCACCTCCGCTTGAACATCCGAATCAACCGAGGGTTATGCCTAACCAGATCAGTAATTGGCTACAACAAGATCCAATCGATCAAGCTCCTCCGCAGATACAACCAATACATGAACCTTATCGGGATCCATATTATGAACCGATAAGAAGGCCAATGAGTATTCAAGGGGAAGGCCCATCACCAATGGAAACTTATCGAGGAGACAAAGATCTGTTCGAACTCAAGGAATAGTTTCGAGCACTCACTCAAAATGTGGCCGAGAGTTCGAATGACTTAACTCAAATGCAAAGCTACAACCTGTACCCTGAAGCTCGTTACCCGATGGGCTTCAAAATGCCTTCCATCCCAAAATTCATGGTAACCAAGCCACCAAAATTCCATTTGAAATCCTACGTCAGATCAATGAGGATCTACGATATTGGCGAAGCTGAATTGGCCAATTCCTTTCACCCCACTCTTGCAGGACTGGCCCAAAGTTGGTTTTTGAATCTTGAGAAACACCATGTCAGATCATGGCCTGCTATCGTTCAAGAATTTGTAGCTCAATATAAAACTAATGAGGAGCTCAGGTTACGAGGAAACACCTAAAAACGGCCAAGCAAAAAGAAGGCGAGAGCATTAGGGAGTTTGTTACGAGATGGAGGGAATTAGTTGCACAAATGGTGCAACTTCTCGATGAGGAAGAATAGTTAGGAATGATTGTTAAGAATTTGAAGCTGAAAATTCGGGCTCAAATAGGCACCAATTTTTTGATAGATTCAAGGCTTTACTTCACGTGGGTCATGAGATTGAAGAAGAGTTAGCCAAGCAAGCTGAAACCAAGAAGTCTGCATCACAATACAAAAAGGCTTCTACTTCAGCCATCATTCAAGTCACCTCTTACGGGTCTTTTTGTAGAGGATATTCCAACAATCCCTATGATCAAAGCTCTGCGAAGAATGTCGAAAATTATTCTGCACTAGGGTACTGTAACAACAACAAAAATCCCAGAACATTCGACCAAAATTGATCAAGAGATAGATACTTTTCACAATTGCTGGGATCTTTGGGAAAGGTATTTGAACTATTGAAAGAAGCTGAGATAATATATCCCATGAACCCGAGACTGTTACCACAACAAATACCACCCCATTGGAATATGAACGATCGTTGTGAGTATCATCAAGGGTTCGGGCACACTACTGACAGTTGCATGGCCCTGCGACATGCTATTCAAAACCTAATTGATAGCAAAAGAATACCTAATCCATCGACACCAAATGTCGCAAGAAATCCTCTCCCTAATCACCGAATTAATGCCATTGAGGAATATTTGGACTTGCCATATCCTGTATCTTTGATTAAACCTGTCATTGATGTGGGAAACGTCGAAGTGTTGAAATTTGACTATACAAAGCCTTCACTTGCTGTTATCGAACATGATCCTGAAAAACATCTGAAAGTGGTCAAAGAAACCGAAAATGAAACATTATTGGGATTATGCATTGATGAAACGTCTACCTTGCAATCATAAGAAATGGTTAATCTGAAAATCATGGGGTGGATGGAATGATTGCAATTTATCTCGGGACCTGGGCTCGAAAAACTTTCCTCAATTCAAAGATAACCCTAAGGAAGGGTATGTATCAAAGCAAGTACCCATCACAAGTAAATATGATCGCCTTTGACTGGAACAAAGTCTCTCAAGCGGAGAAGGAGGCGCCTACAACCTTTATTGAACCACATGAAGAAACAATTGATCTGGTAGCAACCTGGGTTCAACAGTTGACTCGCTCGGGAAGAGTCTACCAACCACCAAGTACCAAACAACCTACTGTTCTACTCCTTCCAAAGAACCAACAAAAGATCCGGAAGAAGGGTGTGTTGTGGAACAATTGAAGAAAACACAAGCCCAAATCTCAATATGGGGACTCTTGGTTGCATCTAAGCCACATTGTGTGGCATTGATGAAAGTGCTAAACGAATCAATTATTCCTCTCGAAGCTACCCCGAATGAATTAACAGCAATGATCGCTTCAATAGGGGTGCAAAAATAGATGCTCGGGTTCTCCAACGAAGACCTATCACCACTCAGCTGGATTCATAACCAAGCCTTACATATCACCGTCGTGGTCTGTGGAATGTCAATGATGGAGACATAAATACTAGATCGTTTGATATTGCGTATAGATTGAAAAATAAAAAATGCTAAAACCCTATAAGAATAAAGGGATTTCACCTTTTTGGATCATGTAGAGGATCCATATGAGGAGATTAGGGTTTGAAAGCATCAGATTGCGATTTTGTCAGATTTTTTTAATTCTCGCTAAGCTGCGAAAATCGATTGTTTTTGCCACTGAAACAACTTCTCATTGTCCTAATTTTTCGTGTTACAAAAATAACTTTGCGTTCCGAACAACATATCCAAAAATCAGCCCGATCCAACGGTGCGATCAAAAGTTACGATTGATTTACGATTGCTGTTCCGAAAACCTAAAGATCTTATATCGTATTCCTTCCGCCATCAAATCTTGCACCGAGTGTGGGATACGGTATCACCAAGATTCTCCCCTCTCTCAATATAACAAACCCTAACTCATGAGAATTATTGTTATATTAAGAAGATACGAGGCCAGTGTCTATATAAGGCTACGATAGGGACCTTAAGGAGAAATAAATGTTTGAACTTCCTATGGAAAGTTAGAATCCTAATTCCACTATGAATTAATTCCTTCCCTAAATTATAATTCGCACCACTAAAGAATTATTATTGCACTCCCGTCCTTATCTCAAAATTTAATTTCGAGCTCCTTGTTATTAAATACTTATTATTCTCCCCATGTTAAGATTATAGATAACCGTCATTTAAATTAAATTACTGACAATTATATTTAAATGACTTCTTAATCCTTGAGCCTACTACTTAACTTATTTGACACTTTGGATTAACATAATCCACCTGCAAGGTTTGACATGATCAAAACTTATAAGTTTCTCAAGGGATTATCATCAATCCCTATATCGGGACGTGGGTTCCATCAATGATTAATATCCATCATACATATAATGTCATCATCCAATTCATGAAGATTATTGATCCATAAATGAATCTCACTCTTAATGAGTCAAAACAACAAACACTACATATATATGTCTATTAAATATTTCAAGATTAAGAGCATAAGTAATCATAATAATCATGGGATTTTAAATTGTTTTTTATAGTCTGTATAAAAACAATTAACCTATACTGGTCCTATTCAATACACACAAAGTGTACTAGCACAACGAGTTAAAACCATACCGTTTTTTGTATACATTTGCTTCTCGTGAAGTCTCTATATCACTAATCTCTATTTTGTTTTGGAATAGATCCGCGGGTTAATACTCTTTATCATTTGAATCTTTCCTTCAGTATTCCTTATTTCATTTCCTATATCATCTCCGGAGTTAGGTACTCACATAGTTGTCAAGGTAATTTTTGAATAGTTGGTTTATGGAGATAAAAGTTGGGGATGCATGAGATTAAGTGGACAGTTGGAGAAAATAATCATCAAAGAGTTCCAAAAAAAAATGGTTGTTAATGCAGGAGGTAGTCTCGTATATCGGGGGTCATTCTTCGAGATAGGTTTGTCATCATTAGGTTAACTGAAAAGTTCGTCGAATTACGAGTGTGTGCCATATAATATCTGGGTCAGCAGGCAAAGTTTTTAATAGACATGGGCATTTCGATGGAAGCGTATTGGGATCTTAATGGTTAACAGGCAGTATATAAGAACATTGGTAAGTTCATTAAATAATGTAATCTAGATTATCTAGACAAACAATAAACCATTTAACTAGATTCTTTGAAGACGTGCTAGTAAATAATAGCAGGGTACCTAGCTGATAATATAAGTGGGTTAATAAATGGACACAGCTCGTAGAGGATCTTTGATATTGCCAAATATTTGCCCAACCCAACTTTATTTGCATTTATAGAGAGTGCCAAGGAGAAAGCTCAGTGCATTAATGTTCGAATTCAAAAAATTTAACATGTCTATAAATCCTGGACTGGTAAGGAAAGAGTATCCTAGCATGTAAACCGGTGGGGACAAGTGTAAATTTCAGCTTCAAGAGGCCCGGTAAAGAAGGGATTACTCGACGATAAAAACACAAAGAAAGATTCAGGGATAACCAAAGCCGAGTAACTAGGGTAGCTGAAGAAGAGCGGGGTGAATTAAGGAGTTGTGCCAATATCTTTGACTATGTTAAGAGGAAAAGTTGTAATAAAAGGAGTACCGTAGTGATGAGTGTGATAAATGGATCGGCTACTAGGTGTGATGGTTATCTAAATTATTTTTTTATCTAATTGTATGGGTTATTGACTTGCTTCACAATGATCGCGAGTTAGCTTTGTGGTTCTGGAGGAGTTAATGCATTCAAATGAGGCATAGCAAAGCCTTATCTAGTAAAATCTCATTAATCAGAGACTTTAACAGGTTCACTCATCGGGAGGCTACCATAGCAGATGTATCCAGCATCAAGCGTACATAATAGATTATTAGGATAACCGTTATTGAGTTGATTGAATCGGCGAAAGAAATTTGGGATCGTCTCAACAACCGTTGCCAATTCATTGTAAAATGTAATACCGTATCGTCTTGATTTAAAGGAATCAAGAGTTACCTTCTGTGCAGAACAAGGTTGATTGGTATTGGGGTTGTTCTTGGCAGGTTAATGGTGAAATGGGTGATTTTGTCTGGTTGTATGGTAAATGAAGATGAACATATCGTAATCGGAGCCCGTGATTGCATTGAAGACTTTGGTATAATGTTATGCTTGTTTTGAGGTGATAAAGTTGGTGGTAAAAGAGTTGTTGGATATAATGTTACCCGGGTCTTTTAAATCTCTTTTGGTGTGGTCTTCATTAAATTCTTATTTTGTGTATTACATATTTGGTTTTTGTGTGTGTTTTCATCCTTATAACGGAAAGTAGAAGTTGGTCCTTTATTGTGTTATTGTTTGGGGTGTATATCTTCATTGTTTCAAGCTTGGAAACTATGGTGTTGGTCTTAGAATCCTTGTTAGTCTAGTTTGTAATTCTCTAATTCTACTTAGGGGTCGTTTTCCTCTAGAGCTCAGATTAGGGGTTCGACTTATGTCCTTTGGCTTCATTGCGGATAATTTGTGTAGGTTCCAATTTCGAGGACGAAATTTCTTAAGGGGGAAAAGTTGTAACACTCTGTGTTTCGATAGGTGTATTTTCATTAATTAAGTTCGCTATTTTTCCAATTCATTCATGGACTTAGACAAGTCCGAATGTTCCTACACGTCACTTTGGTGTTACGGATAAAATCTAAAACATTTGATTTAATTTAGAATTAGTTTAAGCAATTTGGCGCGTTACTTGGAAAATTTGGTGTATTCTTGAATTTTAATTTTTTCGTAATTTTCTTATATTCGGTTTATTGACCTAGGAAGGTCCGACTTGAGGTTGGACTTTTCCGACTCGTCATATTTTAGTTATTAAACCATCCTATAAAGTTTCATTAGATTTGGACTTCATTTAATCATTTTTAAGTATTTAGTGGAATTGAATTCTTTTGTTTAAACGTTAACGATTCCTCCAATTCTTGTTTGTGATTCCGGAAGATTCAGACCTTAGAATTTAGTTTCATCTTTTCCTACATGTCATAAATATGTGTTAGAAGTAATCTGGACTGTTTCGTCGCATTCAGATTTGAAATGAACAATTTCAGAGGCGTTTTTAGAATCGAAAATATTTACTCGACGTTTTAGATTAGTCAATTTTGGAGACTCGTAACTTTCTCATCCTTTATCCAAATACCACTCTGCCAATCCTTGTAGTTTCATCTTTTATCCATCTACAACTTTCATGTTTTGACCGAAACCTATTTCATGCTCCTCGATGGTCAAAACAGAATGCGAAGTAAGCCCATTAACAAAAATCAGATTCTGCTGAATTTCGGCAAAGCACTGTCTTCGACCAAATTTTGGTATTAATCTATCACGAATTTGGAGAAACTTCTTACATGTGAAGTTTTAGAGCTTTGAATTAGGTTTCTGTTGATATAAAGATCATGCCAATCGAAGTTCCGAGCAAAGAGTGATGGCCAAATTACGAACAGTACACCATAACACATTTGATAAATCGGGTTTGACCGAGTCAACTCATTTTGTTTCGCCTTTGACCATCTTCTTCACTCCTTAAAACACCATTTTAGACCCTCAGACTAGAGGAAAAATATATACACTTGTAGAGAGAGAAATGGTGAGTAATGGAGTGACAATATGCTATTCTAAGCTCAAATCAAACCGAAATCGCTAATTTCTCTAGGTTTTCGTGTGGTGAATCCATTTTCGAGGACAGTTTTCTCAATCGGTGGCTGTAGGAGGTCATTTTGGGGATCTCCATTTTTGTCCAGCAGTATTAAGGTGGGAACTTCCCCTCTTTTCTTCAATTCCTTAATTTAAATGGTTGATTGAGTAGCAATACTAGACTTTCGGTACCGAAATCGTATTTTCCCTTGTATGTTTGTGGTTCAAAATTGTTAAATAAGATCTAAGCCTATAGATGAGTATTATATGTGCTATAGTTGATGAATAAAAAAGCTGATCATAATGCATGTTGCTATACAAGTGTTACTCTAGGATTTTGGTACCGAAATGGCTTGATACACCATATGTATGTCTAATAGTTGGGATTTTTGCACAAATTACCTTATTCCCTGAGTATACATAACTTTAAAATCATATTTAAACATTTGGTTAAACATGAATGAGATGTTTTATGGTATTACTAGCCGGTTTAATATTACTCCTCTTACTAGTCTTCACTAAATGTTTGGAATTAAGAAATTTTGAGACACCCCGAAATCCCGTTTAGAGGATTATACCTCCGGGACCCAGTTAGCCACGGAGTCGTACGGGACAATGGGTATGAAGTAATAACACTTAAAATTTTATACCAAAAACATGTCCAAGTAATAAAGTTATTTGAAAGAAAATCCAGCATGTGGAGTTTGTGCATGATAAAACCAACACCTGTAGAGATATGTAAATAAAACCATTTCTAATAAACACTCCACATTTCCAAAGAACATAAGTACAACCTCAACTACAACAATGTATATATATAATACAATGCCTTCCCTGCGGCTCCAAGTCTTTTTTAAAACTTTACATCAATAAGGTAAAAATACAATAATATCTCTAAGAGGAGAAGTACAAGTCGTTTCCAAATGACTTAGGTGATTAGAGGCCATCAGAGCTAACTAGACTTTGTACGCGTACCATTCCCAAGAACATCTGCAAAACTGGTTGGAAAATGGGAGTGAGCCAAATGGGCTCAGTTGACACTATAAGGGTTTTTATATAAAAATAAGTTAGAAAACTATGCATGCCATGTAATGCGTTAATATGAAAATAATTACTTTCAAGTAGTACACTTCAGTGTGAAATCCACTTCTTATAATATATGATACTTTAGTAAGTATAAATGTGTATATTATCCCACCCCAAAAATATAAGATAAGAATAATATAATATGTCATCGTACCAAGTGTGCCATAACACCGTGACCAAATCTACGTACATTTCTAACATATATCATTCTCACATCTAGGATTTTCATACGTGTGCACACGGATCGCGATCAAACTCGGTTTCTACTGCCCCCAAGGCAGGGACCACCTACCGGGTCCACCTAGACACTACCTCACGCAGCCACAAAGGCATTCGCTACAAATAATCCTCACATAGCCACGAAGGCATACGCTATGTATACTCATCTGGTACGAACGGTGGGGCCATCCAATAATAAATCCAAAGAATCTCAAAAGGATAGAAAACTCATCAAGTCAAGGAAATCATAAGAACATATATTCCATATGTATTTGTATAACTCATACATATACATTCCAAAATATATATATACAGATATTGCTATCTAATGGTGGTATTGTTGCTACACTTGAATTAGGATAGCCAAGTCCGATGACTAATAGTTAAGCAAGCAAATCACGTATTTGGGGGGGTTTAGAGCTTTCCACAAATTTGGCACTAAGCCAAGGGTAATATCGTATTTATACGACTTATAGATTTTATACAAACCTCCCCTTATGGTCTTTATACATTACTTACTCAAAATAGGTTTGTGACATCACCCAACTTAGTTACGGACTGGCCTAGTGTGAACACCCCAATCCACGACCCTCGTGTGAACCTAACAAGCATTCTGCATCGAGTCTTGAGTCATCATGCATACAAGAAACCATTAGGAAAAACTCTGATTTTCGGTGCGTTAGGAATCTACCATAACCCTTGTTGCCACTTCGCTTACTAGAAAATTTGAGTTTTTTTATAGCCAGCCGCACGCCCTCCAACCGCACGGTTGGCTCCCAACCGTACGGTTGGCCATGCCCTAGCCGCACAGTCGCCTCCTAGCCGCACGCCCCCCAACCGCACGGTTGGTACTTACCCTAGCCGCACGGTTGGCTCCCAACCGTACGGTTGGCACCTAGCCGCACGCCCCAGCCGCACCCCATGCGGCTACCCCCTGCGGTTGACCTCCTTTGGAACGTTTTTGGCGGGATTTTAGCTATAAATAGGACCCTTGGGATCCCATTTGGAAGGATCAACACTGAATAGTGTTTCTAGTACGTAGAAGCTCTGTCAAAATCGTTACAGAGTCATTTTAGAGAAATTCTGAGGGAGAGTTTAGAGAGAGAAAATCTAGAGAGAGAAAGTTCTAGAGAGAGAAGGAGGCAAGGCAACAAGACAAGGTTCTTATTTCTTCAGGCGCGTCAGGTACGTCATTCTGCCACTCTACTAATTTTAATACTGCATTTGAATTCATTTTTAATACAAAAATTAGATAACTTGCAAAGAAGTTCACTGCTTTCAAAATAAATCCTTTCTAAATTTTACAAGAAAACTAAAACTCGATTTGACACATTTTCAAAACAAACAAAAATACAAAAATAGTTTCCGAAGAAAGGAACTACGAGACTCTGATTTCATTCTACGAATGAATACGTAGGCGCTCGCAAAGCTCGAGTCTGATTTCAAAATATTATTTTAAACTGAATATATCCGGAAAGGACTGTTCTGAAAACAATTCGAACTACTTGCAAGATATCTAAAATAGGAATTAGATGCATGATCCATTAAGAGACCGAAATGGCGAATTGGGTGCCTAACACCTTCCCAATTCGTAACGTAGTTCCTGAACCCTAGCAAAGTCAATTTTCAAAATAAATCTCTGGTTTCAAACGTATGAAAGATAGTTCGTTTTCGAATTATCCTTCATACGATTTTTTGTTTGTTTTCTCGTAAAACAAACTGGCGACTCTACAAAATACGTTTTCAAAATAAAACCGAGAACGAGGACCTCATTTTCTTCTACACCTAGCAAGTAACAAACTTTGTAAATTGTGAACAGGTAATTCGAGTACAACAACAATACCACAAATAGGATTAATAAAGGCCCACACATACTCTTAAAACCTTGTATAGTAGTGTATGTATGCGTATTAGAGTACACTATATACTATCGTATCCGTACATAAGGGTTTTGTGCAAATCTTACCAAAAATAATATAGAAATTGGGGCTTATCATAAAATCCATAATTTATAATCATATTAATTATAAATTAAACCATATATCAAGAAGAATTGATCCCAAAACCCCATGAACATGCATTTATAGACAAAACCCCTAGGTTTTGTTTGATTTGGTACAAATAGGTTATAATAACTTGAAAATAATCTTTAATAGTATTGTTCCCACCTTAAGAGGGTCAATCCCTTGAAGAATTGCATAAGAAACGAGCCAAGGAAGCGCATACGCAAAACCCCCCAATTTAAGCTTCCAAAACCCTAGCCATGGAGGATTTGGATGGAAAAGGAGATGAAGATGATGATGGAGATGGTGATGATGGCATGGTTTAGATGTGGGATAAGAGGCCTTGAATGATCCCTCTTAATCCCCTAAGATAGCCCCTAAACTCTCTCTCTAAAGCTCTCAAGGTTGGGTGATGAAATTAGGAGGAAAGGAGAAGAAGAAATATATAAAAAATCTCGCCAGGCCGATGTAGTCGACTACATTTTCCTCATGGAGTGGACTACATGATGTAGTTGACTCACCCAGCTTCCATGTAGTCGACTACATAGCTATATTTTGGCCTCCTTTAGTTTTTGGTCAACAGCCCGACTTCGCACCCACTTTTGGGCATCAAGGAGTTGGAATTGGGCCTTGTCCAAAACATGGAAGTTGTGGAGGGGATTGAGATGAAGATGTGGCCAAAAAGGGGACTCATTTGGAGTTCGGATGAAGGAGATATGAATTTTTAAATTCGGCTAAAAACCATTAATCCCATAAGACCAAAACTTGCTATTTACGAGCCGATTTCTTACTCAATCCATCCGAAATGAGTTGTGTCATTATAACACACTTAAATATAATAATTTAACTTATTGAAGGCCTTAGAGTCATATCGGCCCCTTCAGAACACAATTTCATCTCCCGAGGCTCGAATTGACTAAATTCGATTAAAGAACTCGATACGCGTGGAATGATGGAACGGGTTGTTACAAATTTGGTTGGTACAAGTGTTATTCATGGAGAAATATGAGATTTTTTATTATGTTTATTATTATTGATAGTTTTATTGTTGGCCATTTTCGATATAATAATGGGTTATATAAAAGAAAAGTGATATTCTACAAAATTATTTAGTGTTAAAGTAACAAAGACTATTTTTATTTTTCTTGAAATTTTAAAACACATGGATTGAAATGGTTATATTACAAATGTTTCCCTGAGTACAACTACTACCTAGTGGTTTGTCGATTATATTGAGATTGTTAGAACCGGATAAGCACTAGTATAGAAATGCTTGTATTTTATTATTGCACAGGCCCATGGTAAAGATGGGGTGTCGATAAATTTGGTTACCAGTGCACTGACCTATGGTAAGATGGGGTGTATTTGTGAGTAGTATATTCCGTCTAGTACCGGTATTAGGTCAAGGAGGTGGAGGAGATGGATGGATGGATGTTTATACAGCTATCGTATGAGATACGTATTGATAATTAATAAAATTATATTGATGCTTTATGAATAGTTTTCCTATAAATTGGTATAAATCAAGAATTTTGTCAATAATTAAAATTGTGAACTCTCTCATATTGTGGTACGATCATGCATTTCATTTTCCCTTTGTCTATAGTTCCCACTGTGCCATTTGTGGCTCATTCCCTCATTTTCCTTTCAGGTACACATCGTGTCTTGGGTAAAGGTCGTGGAGCAGGTCCAAATTCCTCTTAGAGTCTTCTCTGATGCCCCTATGGAATTAGTTGTTTTTTTATCCTATTTGTAGTAGTTGTAACTTCTAATTAAGTTTGAGTACTTTACTATCTATGGATGTACTAGTTATATTTATCGAATTTGGATTGTAATGGATTTGAGAAGTATTCTATAATTCCGCGTTGTTTATTAAACATGATGAATTTCTTAGTATTTACGAATACTTCATGTCAAATTTTTATTAGATTGTTCTACCTTATTTAATTTATCAGTTACATCTATTTGTCTATCTGCTGTTAATTAGATACAACATCCGTTAACACCTGCTTAATTAGGCGGGTTGTTGCATATAATCTATCACAGCCCACTATCCATTTATCGTCATTAATATTGTCGTTAATAATTTCTACAAGCGTCTTCATCACGTGTATACAGCTGTATGTATTTGCGTCGTATATCTCATTATGCGCTATGAGTATCAAACTAAGTCTGTATGTATTTTATGATAGTTCACAATACATTTAATCAAGCCAAGTATCGAATAATATGTTACTAGCCTAACGAGCATATGAATACGACTTAGCATAGTCGTGGCGACCTACACCCTACAAGGTTATATTACTCAAACCAATTGAGTAAATTTGAGTGGTGTACTCGTCAATAGTATCAATAATGGTCTACGTGGACGCTAGATTTCTAAGTTACTACTTACGGTATCGCCTTTAGTGGTCTTCAAGGCAAACACATGGATAAGGCTTTACACTTGCTATTAACAGATGTATTTCTACCGTTCACAACCCACAATTCAACATTTATTATGCACAATCCCCAAAACTCCAAATTCTTCGGTTGTACATGCAACTATAAAATGGGTTCTTAGTGCAAATGCGAGGATAACGTTTTACGCTAGCAACCAAAGGCCTATCTATGCATAACTACCTCTTATAACCCATAACCAACTCTAATCCAAGCACCAATCCCGAAATCCCCTTAGGACTAATCCATACTCTTAACTACAATGTAGGTATGATTTGTATGTGAAAGGATAATGCTCATAGCATGATAATATGATATTACATGATATATAAGTGATAATCTACCCATTTGCATCACCAATTGAACCTTAAACAAACCCAACCCACATGTACATATCAAACCCAGGGTTTTTATAAAAAGAATCCCCATTTGAGTAGAAAACTCTAATACAGCAACAATAATTTGAAATTAAGGATTTGGTACTAGTGCTCCCACCTTAGAGAGGCCAAACCCACCAGATGATGCTGCTTAGATGCCTAATCAAAAAGCCTACAAATTTTCCAACCTTAAGTGCCGGACCGGTCCACAAAATTGCCATACCGGTCCGCGCTATAAATTTCCATCTCTGGACCAGTGTTCGTAATTTGGTCATAACTTTTTGCTCGGAACTCTGATTGGAGTGATCTTTATGTCCATGGAAAGGTATTTCAAAGATATACAACTTCCTAAAAGAAAGTTTTCTCAAATTATGGACGAATCGTTCCCATAAATTTCCCGAAAGCAGCGCTCTGCCAAAACACTACCGAACAAACATAATTTAGCGATGGGCCTATTTCGCACTCAATTTTGACCAAGTAGGAGCCTGAATAGGCTTTCGGCCAAAACACGAAAGTTGTAGATTGCATAAAAATATAGACCCCAACAAGGAAGGAAACATAATATGGAGAGGAACGAAGAAGTTACACTGCTCCAAAGTCGGCTAAAAACAATAAATCGTGTAAGGTCAAAACTCATGACTTAAGAGCCGATATTGATTCCGACCACCCGAATCACTAAGCAATCACTCACACAAGTGTAAGTAGACTGATATAACTAATACGGAGTGCTAGAATACTACAAGGCTCTTCAATACACAATTTCACTACATAAGGTGAAATTTACGAACGAATGAAGGCAACTACGAAGAAACGGAAGAACGGGGTGTTACACCTAGGCCTCGTTTGGTTCACGGATTTTAGTACTCAGGAAAGGAAAGTCGTTCATTTCCTTTGTTTGGTAAGCACAAATTCCAGAAACACTTTCCCGAGAGAGGGGAAAGTAGGGGGTAAAACCATTCCTCCCAAAACACAAGGGATTGATTTTTCCATGTGATTTCCAAGCATTTATAACACAAATTTTAGACAATAATACTCTTACCTAAGTACTTTCCATGGCTTACCAAACACAAGAAAGGAAATTTGACAGGAAATTTACTTTCCTACCTCCATGGGAAAGATAGGGGAGTTAATTTCTTTTCCGTGAACCAAACGAGGCCCTAGTGTTTCTTGCCTTCAATGAAGAAATTGTATCTCAGAAGCACTAAGCTAAAAGACTTGGATAGCTTTCTAAGCTTGAAATATTGGATGCCCTTTCAAACTCGTTTGAAGGTATAATCTTCGAAGCCCACCTCTCATGCCTCTCAAAATTGAATACGTTTAGATTCTTCCTTTTAGCTTATAAATGCGTACCTGATATTGCTCTATGTACTATTTTTGTTGGGTTAGGAGGCAGCGGATTCTTAGTATATTGCTTCCAGGCCAAGTGTAGTTCAAGAATGAATGCTTGTCTTTTGTTACTCTTTAACAAATTATTTGATTTTTAGCTTTTAAAGCCCCGCTAAAGCATGCCTAAAAAAGGGTGGAGCGAAAGGGCATATTTTTTTCTGATTCAAATGTAAAATAATCTCTAGCCTACTTGGACATAGGTCGTACAAGTTATGTATGTTTTAAGATACCACAAACAAAATACTAGCGTCATATTAATTAACCATGATTTAGGTAACTACAATGGCACACAAGTATAAAAGAACTGCACCTTCATCGCGCTTCAAAATTTTTGTTGGTCTGGACACAGTCGGAGTTTTGCTTCGACATGAAGTGTAGTTTGAAATGTATGTTTGGGTTGTGCTTTGCATAAAAAATGGATTAATTGGGGGGGGGGGGGGGAGAGAGAGCACGGAGGGCTTGTTCTCAACAGTATACCTGCCTGCAAATCACGAAAAAATTAGATAAGTGGAAGAACAAAAAGCAGCCATGGAGGGGCGCAGCAACACAATTACGAGACAGAAGCTTCAAAGAAATGAAGATTGGGGGAGGGGGAAGGTGGTGGTCTTTTCTAATTCAAATGAAGACAAACACATCCTAATTTTCTCGAATGGAGGTTTTTGGACTAATTACGTACATTGATCGATCACTCTCATCCTCTACACTTGTGTAGGCATTTCCCAGTGGCATCTATTTTCTTTTAATTGAAAATTGAGTAAAAGGTCTTGTCAAACAATATTGTTTACCAAAAATCCAAAGAATAATTTATTTTTTTGAAGGAACGGCCTATTTTTAATTGGAGATAAGGATAAGAGAATTATTTAACTTTCGTATTTTAAATTGAGGTTTTTGACCAAATTTAAATATTATTTAATTCTTAAAAGTATACTACATATTATCTAAACTACCCTTCCCTTATTTCTTTTATGATTTCAATTATACCGTTCCCATACTTTTAGGTTTTTCCACTGCACTATTAACCTTGCAGTGAATATATTTATAGATTAATTTTGTGCAAATACAAATTTATAGTCCTTTTTTCCACTGCAATATTTAAATTTGCAATGAGCATATTTACAGACTAAATTTATGTAAAGACACGTTTGTAGTCATATTTTTCACTATAATTTAACTTTGTTGTGAACATATTTATAAATGTACAAAGAAAAGTTTGTTATCAATTTTACCATTACAATATTAACTTTGCAGTGAGCATATTTATAGATTAATTTTGTGCAAAGAAAAGATTGCAGTCCTTTTTTTTCAGTGCAATATTAACTTTGCATTGAGCATATTTATATACTAATTAAGTGCAAAGACAAGTTTGCAATACTTTTTTTCCATTGTAATATTATCTTTGCAGTGAGCATATTTATAAAATAATTTTGTGCAAAGACAATTGCAATCCTTTTTTTATTGCATTATTAACTTTACTATGAGCATATTTTATAGACTAATTTTATGCAAATTTGTGTTTGCATTATTTTTTTCAAAATTAAACAATGGAAGGGTACTGTTGTCTTTTTTCACCGGAATATATTGATATTATTTATTTGGTTTGAGGGTTGAAAGTGTCATTTACTCCTCTTTTGAAATGAAAAATGAGGACACATGTCATTTTGTGGATAAAGTTAAAAATAGGCCCTTGAATTGAATATAAATAAATTAATCCTTGGATTTTACGCACAAATCTTTTTAAACTAAGCTATATTTGACCGTTCCATTAATTCTGACAATTTCTGGGGCAGAAATTTGAATAAATAAGAAGCTTTCCCACGTGGAAGACGACCAAAATTTCAATAAGAAAATATTTCACAGACAGGTTAGAGGTTTTTGAAACGTATTTCTTACATAGAAGATGATACCACCTATTACAATTTCCAAATGATAGCAGAGGTTGTAATTCACTGAATTGCGAAACAACCTGCAAAATGTGTAATAATAAATTGAACAATCATACAACAAGCATGCTACTGAAGAGATCAAACCAGCAAAGCAACTATGGTTGGCGGGGTGTCCGGTGTGGCTGTTGGCTCAAAAACAGTAGTCCTCAAGTACAATAGTCCTACATTAGTAATGTAGAGGTTCAACATATATTCGATTAATAAGTGGGATTGATCCATTAAATATAATTGTGTTGAGGCATTTTGAGATAAAACCTCACACTTGAAGCCCATAGATAGTTAGATCCGCAGACCCAACAAATAGTATCACAACCTACTTCTGATTAAGTTGCGGACAATACAACAATATCAATACAATTTTGGATCTGCTGTTGGCTTGAACCCCTATAGTTTTATTATGCAGAACCATACTAGTGCAAATGCGACCTCAATTGTTGGCTTCACCAGAACTGGTTTCATGGCCATTATCAACTTTTCGACCACCTGGCTCCATATTTGCCTTCAGAAATGCGTGAGACCTCATAGATCTCAGGGCGGTTAAGTCACGATTCTGGTTTCATAGATCTCACTAGTTCGACTGATTCCTGTTACCAACCAAATAGTTCTCTTTTAATTAACCGTTTTCGGAAAAACGGATTATTGACTATACCTTTTCTTACATGCATACGACACGCCGGGGTTGAACAAGGCGCATGCTCCGAGACGGACCCCCTCCATCCGAGGATCATGGTGCCCACACACCACCAATTCAGTTTAATTTAGTCATTAGATCTACTTTCCTCGTGGTACACGATTTCAATTTATTTTAAGACTGCTCATAACTTTTCCTTGCAGGGGGAATAAGTACCACATGCAGTCCACAGAAGCAATTTAATAGGAAGTATCTTTAAAGTGGTTTATTGAGAGAATAATTAATTAATACACCAACCATCTATAAACACATGCAACATTTTAATTTGCCCTTTAAAAAAGTACCATCAATTAGGTCCATTATAATAAAAAATTTGAATAGTTTATCGGTTTGGTTATCTTTCCAATTTACGAATTAGATAATTTAAAATTACTTAATTCATGAATTATCTAATTTGAGTGTTTGGTTGTAAAAATTAACTAATATATGAAGTCATGAACATAAGCTAAAACCTAAGACATTGAATAAGAAATCAAAAAGATATAGTTGAAATTGCATACCTTATAACTATCATTCAAGTTATCAATAACTTGTTCCATGGTGCATCCCTCATAATCACATGTTCGAAGGTGGACTCTTCTCATATTGTCTGCAGGTTTCAAAACCGAGCAAACAAGTGTGACCACATAATTAAAGCAGGAGTATTTCTCAGAATTTGATATATCAAAAGCTAGCGAATGGTTCAAACACTTTGTTAGGTACAATTTCAAATCATTTTAAAATATAGTGGAAGGAAAAGAATACCCCTATTCATGTAGCTGACTGCATTTTTTACAAAAAAAAATTTGTCCAGAGTAAAATTTTGGGGGAAAAAAGTAAAAATTAAAAAAAATTAAACTATCAAAGTACTGTCGGTTAACTTATAAATTATAATGAGTGCTTTAAAAGTGCTTTCAAATTATTGTGACCAAAAATAATATTGTGAGTGGACTCTAAGGCTCCGTTTGATTGCAACGTGGAAAAGGAAAATAAATTGAGTTAGTTTTGGTGAAAAGATGGAAAATAAGTTGAGTGATAGAGGTGATATCCTCTTGATTTGTAAGTTTTTCCATGAAGAAATTTTCTTTGCTTGGTGGTGAGTAAAAATTTTTCATCAAAAATGTTGAAGGATGGGGATATATACTCATAAAATGAGTAACGCCTCTTACCTTATTTTCTATCTTTTCACACAAACTAACTAAATTTATTTTATTTTTCCATCTTTACAATCAAACGGAGCTTAAAAGTGCTTTAGTTGACTTAGAAAATCATCTCTCACCACTATATTAACTTGAAATCTTTACATTTTTTCCTATGAAAACAAAAATTCTCATAGAGAAGCCAATGGATTATGTTCATTTTCATTTGTTCTTCCTCATACTTGTCTTCCCAATTTCATCATTAGCCCAAACAAATGGCAGAATACCAGTGGGCACTACTCTCACAACAACCCGAAACTCCACCCCATGGCTTTCACCTTCTGGTGACTTTGCCTTTGGGTTCCAATTTCTTCCACAAAATGGCCTCTTCTTGCTCTCAATTTGGTACCACAACCTCCCAGAAAAGACCATTGTTTGGTATGCAAATAAAGGTAATTTAGTGCCAAGTGGTTTAAAACTTGAACTAAATGCTCAAAATGGCCTTGTTCTAACTGATTCCCAAGGCAATCAACTATGGTCTACTTGTGAAGATTGGCTCTCCATGGTTTATCCATGATTGATCATGGGTTTGCCCATGATCGATCATGGGTATAACTGTTGACCTAGAAGGTCTTAATCTTATTTTGATAATAACAATAAATTAATCATGTGTAATTTAACATGTTCTTGATTTAAGATCATAGATTTCTTACTTGAAAAATCAAGAATAACATGATTGCTCAAAGGAAGCATGACAAGGATCAATGGAATCAATATTCGATCAAGTCAACGAAGCATTGGACTAGCAAGAGAACAACCTTATCACACACATGCTAACAATACAAATCCATGTAGATCAAGATCAAGGATCATATGGAAAAGCTTCAAGAGAAGAATCAAGTTGAAGAAACTATTCAAACCATTCAAAGACTCACATATTCGGTAATTGAGTGTATGCTTAGGATTGATGTAAAGTTTCTTCATTGATTGATTATATAGCTCATACTCATTGAAATATCATTCTTAGATTGATCAAAATCAGTTTGAATCGAAAATCATTTCAAAACATCATTTTAGCAAAAATCGATTTTGAAATAAATTCATATTAAATTCAAACGATCTTTATTTTGTGTTTTCCCATAAATTGGTGTCTTAGGAACTTATTTTTGAGGTCCCCAAAGCATTAGAATTAATTTCGGAGCTTAAATGCAAAAGTGCAAAAATTGGGATTTTTGGCCTTTTGGCCTGTTGGGCAGCAGAGCCCATCAGTCGACTAAGCAGCTTTGCTCAGTCGACTAAGGGTCCTTCAGTCGACTAATGGTTTTTCTTAGTCGACTGATGCTTCAGAATATAGCCGTTGGATTTCTGATTTTTTACCATTTTTGGTACCAATCTTCTACCAAACCTCTAGAACGGCTATATCACTTTTAGGACTATATATACACTATCTAAGACACATTTTGAACACCTTGAATCAATCTTATACTCTCTACTTCATCTATCTTCATTATTCAAAGATTCAAGAAATTGTTTTTGATCAATCATTCTTATTGAGCTATAAACTTGATCAAACAAGTAACTCTAGTGTGAGCTTCAATTGTATTCTTTAAACACTTGAGAGTTGTTGTTAATTGGTGTGAATCACCAATCATTTGTATTCAAATTGTGAGAGGTAAATCTCATAGGAAAAACAAGAAGGTAAATTCTTGTTTAGATATTGTGAGAGGTAAATCTCACAAGGTTAGCAAGAGAGAGATTCTTGTGAGAATATTGTGGTCAAGCAATATTTGTAAAGAGTGTAGTGAGACAACAACACTTGTAGTGGTTTGATCTTCACCCGGAAGGAGATTGGAATCAGTGAAAATTCTCGGGGAACTAACCGAGCGCGGATTATGGTTTGGTAAACCAAAACCGTGTGGACAAAACGTCTTGGACTTCAAATCGGTTCAATCTTTCTAACTCAATCTCATTATTTACTTGCTACATTATTGTTTGCTTGAGATTGTTTATTTGCTTGATTGTTTATTTGATTGCATTCCTTGATAAATTGGTTTAGTAAATTTGTTTTACTTAAACATTGTTAGAAAAGTTTTAAATTCCGCATTTAGTTTTTTAAACCCTATTCACCCCCCCTCTAGGGTTGAAATCCGACCAACAATAACCATGATCGATCATGGTGCTGGCAGAGAACTCTAGTGGGTTTTCATGATCGATCATGGGGTATACTATGATCGATCATGGTCCCAGCACTTTGCCTATTTAGTGCAATTTTGGCTCATTTGTGTATTAAGACTTGTAAAGTGACTTGAGAGCTAAAATTGGTGAGTTTTTTTCTTGTGTGACTGTAATCACTCTTTGTTCCAATTATCAATAGAAGCTATCATCTGTGTGGATTAGTGGCATTTATGCCGACACCACGATAAAACCTTGCCTTTTGCGATTGTTGGTTTATTTTCTATTTCTCTATTGTGAGTGTACTTTTTTGTGTCGGTTCTTCTTTCTGTAAACCATTTTGGCTTGTGAGATCCCTTCACGTTGCGTTGTGCTCGGTTGTGAGTGGTTTGGCGCAACAAATTGGTATCAGAGGCTAAAACGAGAAAGGTGGGATTTGTGTCGCACGCCAAGTGTTTGATAAAATTCCTAAATGAGATTTTTTTCAATCTTTGTCTCGTTATTGGTTTGTCAAGTCCATTGGTGATTGAAGATGACTACTTCTAAGACCTCAAAGGTGTCAGCGATAAAGTTCAACGTAGAGAAATTCGATGGAAAGTTGGTAAATTTCGGCATGTGGCAATGCCAAATGCGAGATGTTTTGATCCAATAGGAATTGCATAGGGCATTGTTGGGTGTGGAAGCTAAGTCCACGACGATGACAGATGTTGAATGGAAAGAGTATGATTTGAAGGCTTGTAGCACTATCCGGTTGCATCTAGCTCAAAATGTGATATACTACGTTATGCGTGAGAAATCCGCAGCTAGCATATGGAGGATACTGGAAGAGAAATACATGATGAAGAGTATAGAGAATCGTCTCTATATTAAGAATAAGTTGTTCCGGTTTGAATATGCTAGATGTATATCAATGAATGAGCACGTCGATGAGTTTAACAAGATGATTTCTGATTTGTTGAACTTGAACGAGGACATGAAAGCTGAGGATAAGGCTATCTTGTTGCTCAATTCACTTCCGAAATCCTATAACCATTTGAGCACCGCTTTGTTATATGGCAAGGATTCAGTGAAATATGAGGACGTTTCTTCTTCACTGCTTTGTAATGAGCAGAGACAAAGGAAGAAATGTAGTACATCGTCCGATGCGTTGGTGACGCGGGGAGGGACAAATGATCGAAAATAGGCAAAGCACAATAACTCTCGGTCCAAGTCACGTACTAATTACTTGGATAATATGGAATGTTACAAATGTAAAAGAAAATGGCATATGAAAAAGAATTGTCGTAACGCTTGGGTAGACAAAGGGAAGAAGAAGAATGTAGATGATACCGCAAATTATGTTACTTCAGAGGATGATAATTTCGAGAGTATATTAGTGGTTACTACTAGGGAAAGTTCAACGGACGAGTGGATTTTAGATTCGGGTTGTTCGTACCACATGTGTCCAAACAAGTACCTTTTCCATACCTTGACGAAGGTGAATAGAGGAACGGTTTTAATGGGCAATGATCACATTTGTAGGAGGGAGGGTATTGGAACGGTCAAGTTAAAGCTACATGACAGAGTAATCAGAACTCTAAATAAAGTCAGTTACATCCCGGGTCTGAAGAAAAAATTGATTTCTTTGGGTTCTTTATATTGCAATGGGTGCAAGATTGTGCTCGATGGTGGAATGCTAAAGGTTACCTCTGGTGCCTTGGTGTTGATGAAGGGAAAGAAAGATGGTAATCTCTATTTCCTTCAAGGTAGTACGGTGACGGGTAGCGCTTCAGTTTTTACGAAAGTAGGTGGAGCAAGTACAAGTTCGGATTCGACGAGATTATGGCACATGAGATTGGGACATGCCAGGGAGAAGGTGATGACGGTGTTATGTAAGAAAGGTTTGCTCAAGGGTGCGAAGAGCTGCAAGCTAGAGTTTTGCGAGCATTGTGTGCTCGAGAAACAAACACGAGTAAAGTTTGGGACGGTTATTCATTACACAAAGGGGTTGCTTGACTACATACACACGGATGTCAAGGGACCTTTCAAGACGAAATCCTTAAGAGGTAATCATTACTTGTTACATTTGTAGATAATTTCTCTAGGAGGATTTGGGTATATCTCATGAAGCACAAAGACGAGGTCTTTGGGGTATTTCTAAGGTGGAAGAAGATGGTCGAAAATTAGCTTGGCATGGAGATCAAGGTGCTTAGATCTGATAACGGAAGATGAGGGAATTGTTCGCCATTTCACGATTAGAGGTACACCACAGCAAAACGGAGTAGCTGAGAGGATGAACCGTACCTTACTTGAAAAAGTGAGGTCTATGCTGTTAAATGCAAATTTTTGGAAACAGTATTAAGCGGAGGCCTTATCTTATACTAGCTACATTGTTAACATGTTGCCATCTTTAGGGGTCGATTACAAAACTCCTGTGAAGGTTTGGACAGGATCTCATGCAAGTTACGATTCATTGCATATATTTGGGTGTCCGGCTTATTATCACGTTCGTGAAGATAAGATTGATCCAAGAGTTCGAAAGGCGATCTTTATGGGTTTAAAAATTGGAGTCAAGGGATACAAGTGTGGTGTCTTCAAGGCAAGAAAATGATCATTAGCAGAGATGTTACATTTGACGAGGTGTTTTTGCTCAAGATGCTTATAGGAGAAAAAGTAAAGGCTATAGATGAGAATGAGAAGAGCGGAGTGGTGCAAATGGAAGTTACTACGCCAGTGGTGACTATTCCAGTGCAATCAGAAATGACTAATCCGGTTGATTCTTTCGATAGTGATTCGGATAATGGGGAGATTCTTATTGAGGGATCTAGTCAATAACAAAGAGAGGTACCGTCTTTGCCGAGCGGAAAGGAGCTGAGAGCTCGACGAGCACCGCAATGACTTGGCTATGAACATAGTGTGGCATATGCATTGGTGGTTTATGGCGATGAACCGACTTCTTATCGGGAGGCAGTGGCGGATAGTCATTTTGATGAATGGAATGCGGTCATGGGTGAGGATATGGATTCTCTTCACAAGAATCAAACCTGGGATCTTTGCAAGTTGCAAAGGGGAAAAAGTCAATTGGGTGCAAATAGGTGCTTGCCAAGAAAGACGGGGTTCTAGATTCGGACGTTCGATATAAAGCAAGATTAGTAGCTAAGGGATTTGCGCAGAGGGAAGGGGTGGATTATAATGAAGTCTTCTCTTCGGTAGTAAAACACACTTCCATTCGAGTGCTATTAGCTATGGTATCGCAGCTTGATTTAGAGCTTGAACAACTCGACGTCAAAATGGCGTTCTGGCATGGGGATCTAGAGGAGGAGATTTATATATCTCAATCGGAGGGGTTCAAGATTGTTGGCAAGACGGATTATGTTTGTAAATTGAAGAAGTCCTTGTATGGGTTGAAACAATCACCTAGACAATGGTACAAGAAGTTTGACACTTTCATGATGGCTCAGAAATTCAAGCGGAGTGATTTTGATCATTAAGTTTATTTCAAGAAACTCAAGGGAGTTTCGTTTATCTACTTACTCTTATATGTTGATGATATGCTTATTTGTTAATCGAGTATGTCTGATATCAACACGGTGAAGGCTCAGTTGAGTCTCGAGTTTGAGATGAAGGACTTGGGTGGAGCTAAGAAGATTCTGGGAATGGAGATAGTAAGGGAGAGGAAGAAGGGAAGATTGTGCCTCACTCAAAGGCAATTTCTGGAGAAAGTGGTAGTCCTATTTGGGATGAAGGACTCAAAGCTTGTGAGTGTCCCATTGGCTCCACACTTCAACCTCTCGGCAACTATGGCTCCAGAAACAGATGAAGAGGTGGAGTATATGGCTCAAGTTCTATATGCGAGTGCGGTAGGAAGCTTGATGTATACCATGGTGTGTACTCTACCGGATATTGCTCAAGCAGCGAGCATTGTCAGTAAATTCATGGCAAATCCGGGGAAACAACATTGGAATGATGTTAAGTGGATTTTGCGGTATCTACAAGGGACGAAGAACAAGGGGTTGGTGTACCAAAACACCGAGGGGTCTATTATTTGAGGGTATGTTGATTCGGACTATGCTGGGGATCTTAACAAGCGACGGTCGATCACGGGGTATGTTTTCACATTTAGTGGTGGTCCGATTAGCTGGAGGTCGATGTTGCAAGGTGTAGTGACGTTGTCTAGTACGGAAGCAGAGTACATTGCGGCAACATAGGCAGTTAAGGAAGCATTGTGGCTTCGAGGTTTGATAGGTGATTTGGGGATGGTTCAAGAGAATGTCGATGTACATTGTGATAGCCAGAGTGCTATTCATTTGGCTAAGAACCAAGTTCATCACGGACGGACGAAGCACATTGATGTCCGATTTATTTTATATGGGAGATTATCGAGAATGGTGAGATAATTTTGAAGAAAATTGGCACCAAGGATAATCCCGCAGATATGATGACGAAGGTGGTACATATGACCAAGTTTGAGCATTGCTCGACTTTGGTTAACATTCTTCAGTGTTGAGGCCCCATTTGGGGGTGGAGGCTCTCCGGGGCCGAGTGGGATGCTATAGCAGTATTGATGGAGGAACAAGTGGAGTAAGGTGTGTAATTTGCTGGATGGTTCGCTAAGGTGGAGATTTATGAAGATTGGCTCTCCATGGTTTATTCATGATTGATCATGGGTTTGCCCATGATCGATCATGGTATTGGCAGATAACTCCAGTAGGTTTTCATGATCGATCATTGTAATACCCCTAGTGTGATTATCTATGTTTGCTTTTGTTTAGAAACTTTTTCGTTTGAATGAAAATGTCATTTCGGATGGTCATATTATGACCCGAGTGCATTTTGTTTGGTCTAGCACTTTCAACATGTTGTATTGGTATAATTAAGTTTGCTTGAACAATTGTTTCATAATTTGGGTGGCCCGAATTGAATAAGAGGAAATAATCACACGTTTTGACATTTTACGATTTCTTAATTTTGGCCATTTTTGAGAGGTCATAACTTCCTCATCCAATGCCCAAAAGAGTCCCCGTTATTGCCAAAAGTTCCGTCTCGTTCCCCTCTACAAATTTCGTGTTTGGCCTGAAACAAGATTTTAGTGTCTAGAGGACCTACAGGTCAGTGTAACAGGCATACTTATTGCTGACCCAAGTAAGGTCGATCTTACTAGGGTCAATTTTGAGCAGATTCAAGATAGAACACTTTTTGCCCAGAGTAAGATCAATCTTACTACTAAGATCGATCTTCCTCATCAAAACTTGTTGGCAAACCAAACCAGAACACTTTTTGCTCAGAGTAAGATCGACCTTACTAGTAAGATCGATCTTACTCATAATAACTGACCTTCTTTGACCAATTTTAACCCGATTCTAAACCTCTAAACACACCCTTTCTTCTCATTCTTGCACTTTCGAGTTCAGAGCTTAGAGAGAGAAGGTGATGTGATCCAGCCTAGCCAAGATATTAGCCCTATATTCTTGCATGTTCTCACGACTGGCTGGCTGAAGAATTTAATTATTTATTTTATATTTCTTAAAGCCCAAGGATTATAGATAATTATTTCCTAGAGTTATTATTATTTTAGAATTATTTTGGGCTTATTTTAGAGTGTTTATTAAATTCCTTATTGCATTAGGAATATTCTAGGAGTTATTATTTTCCTTTTCTATGTAGGAAATAGGTTCCTTTTTGAATTAGGATTAAGGCTTTGTTTACTCCTATTTAAAGGAGGCACATTATTGTTTTATGATTAAGCTTTGATGATTAATAATATTGAGAGTTTTCTCTTTGTGTTCTTTAAGAGCATGTTGAACATGTTGAATTGATTAATTCAATTGTTCTTGACTTATCAATCAATTCTCCACCAATTGATTGTGGCGTCTTCGACTATACCGAGGTTCGTGCTTCTTTAAGCGTTGGGTTAAGGTTTCCGCCTTCCATCTTTCGCGTGATTCCAAGGTTCTTGCGTCTTCGACGTTAAGGGTTACAGATCCATTAGCCTGGCTAGAAAAGACGATTCGGGATCGCGTCAGAAGGAGAGGGGCGAATTTGAGGGTTCCTTGGGGGATTTCATCCTTGATTCAAGATGGGAGCTTAGGATTATCATCTCCACCACTTTTATCTCCATCTTCTTCTTCTTCATCTCGTCAACCACCATTGTTAGGGCCAGAAGCAACACATTGGGGGATTTCGAAATTCAATGGATTTGTCTTGGTTTAACCTTCAAAACTCAAGGATTACGCTCTATTGAGGTAGGAATCTAGTACTAAAACCTACTTTACACCTGATTATAGCTTTATTTCGAATTTACTATATGTTTTGCCAAGAACTTGGGTTTTCTAAATGGTTCTATGTATATATCTTAGGGTTTTAAAATTTTTTGTAATAAGTGAATCAAAGGGTTGTAGTATGCTTCAAAACTCCTTGATATGACGAGAAATTATAGATAATCGCTTGTTTTGCTCAAAAATCCACTTGGAGCTCACATTTTGTTGATAACCTTATTATGAAAGCTTCCTTATTCTTAATTGAGCCGGTTGCTACCTTGTTGAAAGTATATGTTAGCACTAGTCCATGAACGGTCCCCGGTAAGGTCTCATTAGACGGGCTGAAAGTTGGTACAACGTCTCCTGGGTGTAAGACCTGAAACTGTGCATGGAAATGAGCGCGAGGCTTTGCAGCCGCATGGGTGAAAGGTCACAAAACGCAGACCTGATGTACGCTTGGATAGTGCGAGAATTATTAATGTAGCGGCTCAAAGTTTATGAAACGCCTATATATGTATACAATCGTGCAATGAACTGGTTTTATATGGTACTTAAAAGATTGTATATACTATATTCCTCATGATTTCATTATATATGATTCCTATTGAGTCCGTTTGACTCACCCCTTTTATTTTCCTACACAGGTACTTCCATAGGTTCTTCGAGAAAAAGGAAAGGGAAGGATGCAATTTCATAGGTCGCCTCTATACCATAGTTAGTCGAGGGTCCTTCACGATGAAAAGACCATTGCTCATAAAATTTTGTTGACGGCATATGTATCTTTTCCTATTCAAACTTATGTATCATATAGAGATTGTAGGCTCAATGTTTTGGGACCTCGTTGGAGGCTTGTTGATATTCTACTAACTTAATTGCTTAATGCATGATTTGTATGACGAGTATGAAGCACACCTTAATCTCCTTATTTGAACTTTGAGTCTTTTACATTGTTTTCTAGGAATTGTTACCTAGTTTAATCGCCGTCGGCATACGGCTGTAGACACCCCGATCCGTGACCCCCGCAAGAACCCTAACAAACTTCTAGAACTGCTGTTTCTGGACTCCGGGACCCACCCGAACACCCGGAACTGCCCCGAAAGCGTCTGTTGGCCAAACAAGCATGTTTTAAAGTGAAATGTCGCACGACATTCAAGATTGTCGCGCGACATACACACGTATGTTGCACGACAATCCCACTTTTGAGGGACATGTCGCTCGACAAACACCCCATCACTCCACTTTCTGACTCATCAGTGAGTCAGAATCATCATTAAAGTGAAATGTCGCACGACAGTCAAGATTGTTGCGAGACATACACCAGATTGTCGCGCGACATACACCTTTTCGCCACTATAAATAGGCCAACGGCCCCCAAGGTTTAAGGACACCAACATCATAGCTGAAAACAGCAAGAAAAATCGCCAGTGCAGAGCAGAAAACAGCGTCAAGCATTCTCGAGTATCGTCTGATTTCCGAAGAATTATCGAATCTATTCTCGACACTCGACGTGTCCAGTCTCGGGAATCGAATTCTCGAAAATATCTAAAGAAGGAGAAGATTATTATTGCCGAAGATCCCTCTGCCGTATTATATTCTCTTTCTTATTATTATTCTCGTCGGGAAGGTAAACAAAGTCTCTTCTAGTAATTAAATAAGATATTTGTATATTAGTTTTATTGTAGACTTGCTTAAAATTCGATTTTTCTAACGGAGCGCTGCCCCGCACCCCGCGACCTGACCGGGCAGGTCGATCCCCGTCCTAGTAAGCGAAGTGGTAACATGGTTGTGCTAGATTCCTAACGCGCTCGAAAAACAGGTTTATCTGTGTACTTGTTTTATTTCTGTTGTTTTGTCCACGTTTTATTTGAATAAACTTATTGCCAAGTTATAAATAGTCTACCATCTTCAAAACAAAAGACCCTGATAAAACCATTTGCAAAACCAGAAGAGTAATTAGATTATTGTCCGGATAAAATTCTGTTTTCAAAACCCGGACTGATAAGACTTATCTAGGAATTAAAATTAACATATCATGTCTTCTCTATAGACTGCGACGTGTTTGATAACTCTCCTCAAAGAGTTCTAGTTCCATATTAAATCAGTCCCGATATTCATCCGAATTTTTACAAAAGTAATCACAACATGAGAAGACCGTCATTATCTGAGGAAATAATACGGGACACTCTTTCAAAATAAAAGGTTTTATCATTTGTATTTACATCTTTTCAATAATAAAACATCGGATCTAGGGACATAAAGGTTTTTATCCCTTTTCCCGTTTTTCCCAGAAATTAGGGTTTTTCATCTAAAAAGTAGTAGACTGTCAGTAAAAGCATCCAAGTTTTTCAACATAAAATAAACATATAAGACCACTAGAGACCGAAAGGGAGGAATGGGTGCTTAACACCTTCCCAAACCGTAATATAGTTCCCGAACCCTATAGAATCTTGGTTTCGTAGACAAACGTGTAAGGAAGGCTTATCTGTAGCCTTTCCTCTTACACGACCCCTTTTTGTCCGTTTTCTCGTAAAACGTACTGGCGACTCTAAACGAACCCTTTTGTATCTAGAATAGACGTAGGGACACCCGATATGAATTAACTCCAAGCAAATGGAATGACGGAATCCCTTCCGACGTTTCAGACGCCCAACGAACGGGGACGAGACCCGGGGGTCGCATTTGCGGATTCTCACAACGGCACCCGTGATTAACTGGGTCCTAGAGAAAAGATCCTCATAACGAGGTTCGGGGTGTCACAAGTTGGTTTTAGAGGCATAGGTTTCTTCTTCCTTCGCCGGAGAGTGGGGTAGGTTAGGAAATTTGATACCGTACTCTTATATCTACTTTTTCATATCTATAGTCAGGATAAGCTCAGGCAATTGGTTTTGGTTTGTTGCATGGTAATAGAAGGACTATTGGGTTACCTTATAGTCAACCGCAGCATAACAGATGACTATACCATAAATTATTAATCGTCTGCCGCTAACTTGAAACCGAAACAAGTTGATTAGGTAAGCCTTATTTAGAGTATTCACTTCCTTTACTCTTTGAATTCTTATTTCTTATTACTCTGTGATACTTGGCGTATTAAACACTTTTGTTTTTCTTATAGAATGGGGCCGAAGAAAGGAAGTAAGAGGCCGGCTTATCAGCGTAACGATCTAGTAGAGGATGACCCTATTGAGAACCCAAACTCCGAGGATGGACTTAGCCAAAATCTAGCCACACGATTGGAAACCATGATGAGTGGGTTCTTCAATAAACTCACGGGGGTTTTGAAAAATATCCATGGTGCTACAAGCGGTGTCGGTCCTAGCCACACTCGAGTTTTGAGAAATACTATAAACGATGAGGATGATGCTGATGATGTCGACCGTGACCTTCAAGGAGGGGAAGGTGATGAAGTCTATTACCTTAAAGAATTTAACCGACTGCAACCACCCAAGTTTGAAGGGTCTTCTAGACCTGAGGCTGCGGAAGGATGGCTCTACCATGTGCACTCTCAACTTAGAATTCTGAATGCTCCAAAGTATATGTGGGTTGGATTCGCATCCTTAAAACTAGAAAGTAGCGCACTACGTTGGTGGAGGTCTATGGGTGGACCGAAGTGATAACTGGATGGACTGAGTTTGAGAGAGCTTTTCGTGACAAGTATGTGTCGGATGCATATTGTAGGGCCAAAAGAGATGAGTTCTACAATTTAACTCAAGGAAGAATGTCGATCGAGGACTACCGTCTCAAATTTGAAGAACTAAGCATGTATATGGGAGGTGTGTCCAATCAAATGAAACAAGAAAGGTTCCTTAATGGCCTTCGAGTCTAGTTTCGCTGAACGATGGGCTTCACGAACTTCCCCTCATATAAGGCTTGTGTGGAAGCAACCCTAAAGCGAAATAGCCAATACGAGAAAACCACGCACCTCATGGGGACGCAAGGAAAAAGGAGGGGGAATGATCGAAGGAATATGTGGGAAAGAAATAAGAAATCCCGTTCAAGTTCGAAATCGTCGGGAGGAAACAATGCTAGCAGTGGTGGTAGCAGTTGGCCACGCTCCGGGTGCTTTATTTGTGGAAGCAGTGACCATTACCGCAGGGACTGTCCAAGCCGTGATCAGGGAGAAGAGGTGAATCAAGGTAGGGGTCGTTGATGAAACGGAGGCAGTGGCAGAGGTCAGTCGGGTAGATTTGGGAGTCGTTCGTCCCAGTCATCGTACCAAGATCAGAACCTAAGTCAAAGCCAACACCATGGGAGCTTCCATTCATCTCAGCAGCAATTTACTTACCGTTCTAATCATCCACAAAGCCAAGGAAATCAAGGTGGCCGAATCTTCAACTTAACTCTGATAGCAGATCAAGAGGACCACACAGTGATGGAAGGTAGTCTTATCCTCTTTAACACCGGTGTTAGAGTTCTATTTGATACGGGTGCATCTCATTCCTTTATATCTATTGATTATGTTATGAGTTTGGGTTTGAAATCGAAAAGATTAGAACTTCCTATTTGTATCAGGACACCGATGGGTACAAGCATTTAATTGAGTCACTATTGCACCATCGTTATAACTCTTCATCTAGGTTGCCATGTGGAAGATGATTTCATTATTATGGAAATGAATCCCTATGATCTAATACTTGGGATCGATTGGCTAACTAAATACCAAGCTGTAATAGACTGCCATGCTAAGAAAGTCACAATCTTCCACCCCTGGGGAGAAAAAGTTGTTTTCTTTTGGAAAAAGTACAATTTATACCCTGCAATTTACGCAACCAGAAAGGAGCAACGGGATTACATAGGTTGGCTAGCGAGTGTCGTGAGTGCTGAAGCTACACGGTTGACCCCTTAGGATGTTCCTATTGTTAAGAAATATGTGGATGTGTTCCCCGATGACGTGCCCAGTTTACCTCCGCACCGAGAAATCGAGTTTAGTATCGAATTGGTATTAGGAACTATGCATATTTCCATCGCGCCATATCATTTAGCGCCAGCAGAACTTAGTGAGTTAAAATCTCAGTTAGAGGACCTTTTGACTAAAGGGTTTATTCAACCTAGCTCATCTCCATGGGGAGCGCCCGTTCTTTTCGCTAAAAAGGCTGACGGATCTCTTCGTCTTTGCATTGATTACCGACAATTGAATTGAGTCACTATTAAGAACAAGTACCCTCTTCCACGCATAGATGACCTGTTTGATCAACTTTGAGGTGCTTATTTCTTCTCCAAGATCCACTTACACTCAGGGTACCACCAATTGCGGGTTTGTGAGTCGGATATTCCTAAAACTACCTTTCGCACTCGTTACAGTCATTTTGAGTTCTTGGTTATGCCCTTTGGACTGACCAACGCACTTGCTGCATTTATGGACCTTATGAACCGCATCTTTCGACCCTTTCTCGATCAATTTGTGGTGGTCTTCGTGACGACATCCTTATTTACTCCCGTACCGAGGTAGATCATAGGAGGCACCTTCATAATGCACTTCAACTACTCAGGGATCATAAACTTTATGCGAAATTCTCTAAGTGTGACTTTTGGAGAGACGAAGGGAAATTCTTAAGACACATTGTATCACGAGGAGGTATCTTTGTAGATCCCGATAAAGTCAGGGTCGTGTCGAGTTGGAGCTGACTAACCAATGTCTCAAAAATTCATAGTTTTCTTGGGTTAGCTGGTTACTATCGACGATTTGTTGAAAATTTTTCACGCATAGCTATTCCTCTTACACGCTTAACCCAGAAAGGAGCGCCTTTCGTGTGGGATGACTATTGTGAAGAAGATTTTAACGAATTAAATTATTATTTGACTACTGCTCTAGTTCTAGCCTTACCAGAGAAAGGTTTAGGCTATGTTATCTATTGTGATGCATCTCGGTTGGGCTTAGGTTGTGTGCTCATGCAACTCGATCATGTGATTGCGTATGCATCCTATCAGTTGAAGACTCACGAGAAAAACTATCCTACACACGATCTTGAACTTACAGCAGTTGTGTTCGCGTTAAAGATATGGCGGCATTATTTGTATGGAGAAAAATTTGAGGTATTCTCTAATCATAAGAGTCTAAAGTACATCTTCACCTAGAAAGATCTTAACCTGAGGCAACGTCATTGAATGGAGTATTTAGAAGACTACGATTTCACACTTCAATACCATCCTGGAAAGGCTAATGTAGTGGCAGATGCACTTAGTCAAAAATCACAAGGTTCGGTTTCATCCCTAAAGTGCCGTGAATGGAGATTACATGAGGAGCTCCTGCAGTATAATTTGGTGGTACGTCGCAGTCAAAATGTAGCCTACCTGTCCAATTTAGTAGCTACCCCAGTCTTACAAGATCAAGTAATTGCAAGCCAAGAAAATGATGGGAAGCTAGTAGAATGTCGGAATAAGATTCTATCTGGCACACCAGTGGAAAATATTTCACTAGGAAATAATGACGGCCTCAGATACAAAGGGAAACTAATCGTGCCGCATTATGACAGTGAGCTGAAGCAAGCCATTCTAGCTGAAGCCCACAACTCTAAGTTGCCCATTCATCCGAGAAGTACTAAAATGTACCGAGACCTAAAACGTACTTATTGGTGGCAAGGCGTGAAACGTGATGTAGCACTTTTTGTTTCGCATTGCCTATCGTGCCAACGTATCAAGATTGAGCACTAAAAGCCGGGTGGGCAACTCCAACCCCTCCCTATTCCCGAATGGAAGTGGAAGAACATTGATATGGGTTTCCTTATGGGGTTACCGAAGACCCAAAGAAAGCACAACGCGCTATGGGTAATAGTTGACCGTTTTACCAAGTCATCCCATTTTCTGCCGATTCATGAAACAGATTCATTGGAGAAGTTGGCGAGACTATATGTAAATGAAATAATTAAGCTTCATGGGGTGCCATTGTCAATTGTGTTTGACCATGATCCCCGATTCACTTCTCGATTTTGGGATGCTCTTCAACAAGCTATGGGCACAAGGCTAAATTTCAGTTTAGCGTTTCATCCACAAACTGATGGACAATCGGAGAAGACAATCCAGATTCTCGAAGATATGCTTAGAGCATGTGTCTTAGATTTTTGAGGTAATTGGGATGACTACCTTCCACTTGCTGAATTCGCTTATAACAATAGCTTTCAAGCTAGTATCGGTATGGCCCCTTACGAGGCCTTGTATGGAAGACCCTGCAAATCACTGGTGTGTTGGACTGAAGCTGGAGACGCTCTGTTACTAGGGCCACAGTTGGTGCAAGAAACCACAAAGAAAGTCAAATTTATCAAGCAGCACCTGAAGACCGCCCAAAGCTGACAAAAACGTTATTCCGATAAAAGATGTCGACCACTCGAGTTCGAAGTAGGTGACTATGTTTTCCTTAAGGTCAAACCCCATCACAGCATTGTAAGATTTGGATATAAAGGTAAGTTGGCTCCAAGTTACATTGGGCTATTTGAAGTTGTCGAACGGGTTGGCTTGGTTTCCTATCGTCAAGATTTACCTTCTTCACTTCAACGTGTTCATAATGTATTTCATGTGTCAATGCTACGCAAGTATGTGCCGGACCCTTCTCATGTCATTCCAACTGACGAACTAGAAATTAATGAAGATATCTCTTATGAAACATGTCCGATAGTAGTGGTGGATCAAAAGGAGGAAGTTCTCCGTAACCGAGTGATCCCATTACTGAAAGTTATCTGGAGACACCATGGTGTAGAAGAAGCTACGTGGGAGCTAGAATCAAAAATTTTATCAAGATATCTGTTGACCTTAAAGTCAATTAATCTTATTTTGATAATTACAATAAGTTAATAAAGTGTTATTTAACTCGGTTGTTCCAATGATGATAGTCATTTTAACCAATATATCTTCCGACCAAGTGTAACTTCAAACCGAAGCAATCAAAATATCACACAAGCTTTACAAACACCTCTACTCACAAGAAATGAACTCAAGTGATATACATGTGCTATACAAAGCCAAGAAAATATCTAGATCATCAAGCAAGTGAAGATATGCACAAGAATGATCTCCACATGTTCTACAAGTTATCAAAACCAAGAAATGATCAAGAACATCGAACAAGTGAAGATACGCACAAGAAAATCAAGTATCACGAAGACTCGAATTATCATTAAATTAAGTGAGTGCTTCGATTTTATGTAAAGTTACTTTATTGATCAAATCCCTATAGCTCAAACATATTCTTGCATCTTTTAAAGATTGATTCAAACTAGCTTGAAATTGAATTTATTTCAAAAACATTATTTTACAAAAACCGATTTTCAAAATAAATTCATATTAATTTTAAATGATCATATTTTAAGCTATAAACAAAATAGGTATCTTAGAAACATATCTTTGAGGTTCAAAAATCATTAGAATTTTATTTGGAACTAAATTGTTAAATTACAAAAATAATTTTTTTTCATTTAAAATTCGCTCAATTTTTACCCAGTTTTAATCTAACGGTAAGATGGAGGCTTTCCCGGACTCCGATCATTTTGAAATGTTTACAGTAGTTAGACAGCATCTCCTGGCACTTTTGACTAAAATTTGAGCATGATCCAACGGTCAAATTGGGATAAATTAACAAAACAAATTTGATTTTTTTTTGTCAAAACTAGCTGTTGGAAAAAGTTTTAAAATGTATACCTTAGAGCCAAAACCTTTCTTAATCATCCCCAACGGTCATATGATTTTGCAAGCTATAAATATGAGTTTTAAGACTCATTTTTAACAACTTGAATGATCATACAAAACCATTTTTCATATATTCTTATTATTCAAGTATTCTAACTAAAGCATTGATCAATCTCTTCATTCTTTGAGCTTATATTCATTGATCAATATTGATATTTCTTAGTGTGAGCTTCATTTGTATTTTATTATACACAAGAGAGATATTGTACATTGGTGTTAGCCACCAAAACTTATTCAAATCATATTTGTGAGAGGTGTATCTCATAGAATAGCAAGAGGGATTTCTTGTGAGGGTATTGAGAGTGTTTCAATACTTGTAAAAGTGTGTGAGAAGAATACACTTGTAAAGGTTTGATCTTCACCCGGAAGGAGATCGGTTATAGTGGAAATTCTCGGGAAATTAACCGAGCGCGGAGTAGGGGAACAAGCCGAACTGTGTGGACAAAAAATCTTCGACTTCGATCGGTTCAATCTTTCTATCTCTTGCTCTATTATATTGTGCTATTTATTCATTATGTTTGGAATTCACTTTGTTCTAGATTGCTTGATAAATATAGACATCAAATATTTTTAAATCATTTTTAACAATCCGATTAAGTTTTAAAAACCCTAATCAACCCCCCCCCCCTCTAGGGTATTTTTCGACCTACAATTGGTATCAGAGGTTGTACTCTTGTTTTGATTTAACAATCTTAGAGTTTACGATCATGTCTATTTATCAAGGAACCGGAATCAACGAAGGTTCTTCCACCACTAGACCACCTCTATTTGATGGCAAAAATTATAGTTATTGGAAAAGTCGTATGTGTACATTCCTTCAAGCTAATGATTTTGAACAATGGAAAGTTACACTCATTGGACCCTAAGAGATTACCAAAACCGATGAAAAGGGTAAAGTCACTCCTAAATCTATTTCCGAATATGATGAGCAGGATATTAAGAAAATCCAATTTAATGCTAAAGCCTTGAATGCCCTACATTGCGCGTTAACTATAGATGAATACAACAAAATTTCTAGTTGTAAAACCGCCAAAGAAATTTGGGAGAAATTAGAAGTTACCTATGAAGGAACTTCACAAGTTAAGGATGATAATATTAATATGCTCGTTCATGATTATGAACTTTTCAAAATGGAGCCTAATGAATCACTTGCCTCTATGTATAGTAGGTTCTCTATTATCACTAATGCTTTAGATCTTCTTGGAAAGGAATATTCAAATGAAGACAAGATTCGAAAAATTCTTAGAACTCTTCCCAAGAAGTGGAGACCCAAAGTGACGTCTCTTCAAGAAGCCATGAATCTCAAGACGCTGAGCATGGATGAACTCTTGGGTTCACTTACAGCCCATGAGAAGAAATTGGCGAGAGAAGAAGGAAGTGATTCAAAAGCCAAAAAGTCACTAGCTCTCAAAGCAACTCAACTAGAAGATGATGAGGAGTTGATGGTAGGAGATGAGGATATGGCTCTTCTTTCTAGAAAATTCATAAAATTTCTAGCTAAGAAGAAGAAGTTTCAAGGAAAAGGAAACAACTTTGATTCTTCATCAAGAAGGAACAATGATCGATCTATTCAACCAAGAGTTGAAAACGAAGAAGAAAAAAAGTGTTTCCATTGCCATGAACCAGGGCATTTCAAAACAAATTGCCCGGTTAGAAAGAAAGAAAGAAGAGATAAAAGAGACAAAGCCTTCAAATAAGTAAGACACGCCCTCAAAGGCACTTAGAGTGATTCCGAAGAAGGCGAGTCCGATGCCAACTCTAGCGACGAGGAAACGGCTAACCTTTGCCTTATGGCAAGAGACGATGAGGTATGCTCTACTTATGATTCATTTAGTGATGATAATGTCTCTATCAATAATGATGCACATGATTAGAATGACTATGATGAATTATATGATATGTTTGAAGAATTGCATAGCAAGTTTAATAAATTGTCTAAAGAATATGTAAGCCTCAAAAAGGAAAATTTGATGGTTTCTAGCAAGTGTGAAAGTTTTAAGAAAGAAAACATATTTTTGAAAGATGAAATCAAAACTTTAAAGAAAGGAAAGGAGAAAGAAACTCCAAACACACTTGTAATAGAAAATATCAAATTGAAAGATCAAGTGGACGATTTAACTAATTGTCTAGCCAAGTTCACCAAAGGAAAGGATAACTTGGATAAACTATTAGGAATGCAAAGGTGTGTATTCGACAAAGCCGATTTGGGCTATAACCAAATTGATAACCAAAAAGATTACAAAAACTTTTTTAAAACATACACACCTCATGATCCCACTCATCTTTGCTCATATTGTGGTAGAAATACTCATTACGTGGATTATTGTTACTACAGGAATGAAAATTGTCCTAAGAGAAAGCTTGCTTGGGTTCCAAAAGGAACCATTATGTTTGCTAACCCAAAGTGTGACGCCCCGAATCCCGTTTTGAGATTTTCACCTCCGAGACCCGGTTAATCACGGATACCGAGCGCGACGGCGGGTTTAATTACTTAAAATACAACTTTTAAAACTTTCCTCTAAAAAAATATGATCCAAGGAAACATTCGTTTTTCTAAAGTTTCAGCATGTGGAGTTCGTTTAAACAATGATCCACCCTGTTAAGTTTAAAATCATTTTCATACAAAAACAACCCAAACCAATCCACATTTTAAATTCACCCCACACATATGAAAACCATTTACATAAGCCTTATTACACGTCCTTCATACATTAATACCAAAATTCAATTATTATAAGAGGGTTTATATACATTACAATATGATCAAAATCAATTATACAATATAATCCTTCTCGAGGAGGACTAAAAGGTTTAAGGACACCAGAGGCCTCTAAACTCGTGAACCACGCGCCACCCGAAATGTTAAACCTGGAAACTGTTTATAAAATGGGATGAGCCAAATCCGGACTCAGTGGGAACTATATAAGTGTGGTATGAAAGCAAGTATATCTTTTACAGAAAGTAATTACTTTACTTTAGTATAATAGTTAAAGACAAGGAGATGCAATTCAACCCACACCCACTTCTATACCAAGCCTCCTGAGGAATTCCACTCCTGTGGTCGGAAGCTAACTATCCGGGTTATTGCTCACGGTCCCACAAATTCCCATATACGTCCTTTCAATGATCACACGTTCTCCTAAGGGGTGGATTCTAGCATTACTTTGATGAATTATTAGCCTCCAACGATTCGCCATGCTAAGGCGAATTCTTAGTAATATATATATCAACCTTGTACCCCAATCATCATGGTACGATGACTCCCATCTAACCATTCATTAGCTATGGTTACCACTTCAATTATTAATATGTTATGTTTATTATGAAAGGTCAACAGTTCTCTATGTGTATTATGTACCATTCAATGGAATACGCGTTCAATCTTATATTATCCACAGTATATCCAAGACAAAGCATATATAAGATAGTTATAAGATGGGGAAATTTCAGGTGCGAATTACTGTTCACGGAGCTACCGTGCGAACTGGCCCTTTTGGCATGCTTCCCGATGTAATTTTTTGATGAAATTTTGTGGGGATGTTGTTCATCGTGTGTAGAACATCTCCACCAAATTTCATCAAAAAATTCAACCTGGAAGTGGGTTACCTACATGATTGAAAAATATTGGTCCAGAAATAAATATATAAAATCCAATTTTTTTCAATCATGTAGTTAACCAACTTCCCGGTTGAATATTTTGATGAAATTTTGTAGAGATGTTCTACACACGATTAAGAACACCCCCACAAAATTTCATCAAAAAATTCCATCGGGAAGCGTGCCAAACGGGCCAGATAGCACGGATGATCAAAATATTTCATTCTTTGTTGAAATTTTTACTTCATCCGTGCGAACTGGCCCTTTTGGCAAGCATCCCGATGGAATTTTTTGATGAAATTTTATGGGGATGTTTTTCATTGTGTGTATAACATCTCCACCAAATTTTATCAAACAATTCAACCGGGAAGTTGGTTAACTACATGATTGAAAAATATTGGATTTTATATATTTATTTCTGGACCAATATTTTTCAATCATGTAGTTAACCAACTTCCAGATCGAATTTTTTGATGAAATTTGGTGGAGATGTTCTACACACGATGAAGAACATCCCCAAAAAATTTCATCAAAACATTCCATCGGGAAGCGTGCCAAAAGGGCCAGTTCGCACGGTAGCTCCGTGAACAGTGAGTTCGCATGGGAAAGGGACTCATTATAAGATATAACACAATAACATTCATCAAGACCACTAAAACAATATAAATAATCTCTGCACCGGTCTGCATTTCGTGGCCTTTCACCCACGCGGTAGCAGGGCCTCCCGTTAGTTTTTGTCTGCGTTCCGTGGCCTTTCACCCACGCGGCTGCAGGGCCTCCCGTTAGTTTTTGTTTGCGTTTCGTGGCCTTTCACCCACGCGGCTGCAGGGCCTCCCGTTAGTTTCCGTATTCTCAATATCCAATCATAATACAAATAGTCGTCCAGCGTCACCAGGTCTGCATTTTGTGGCCTTTCACCCACGCGGCAGCAGGGCCTCCCGTTAGTTTCCGTGCACGGTTTCGGGTCTTGCACCCAGGAGACTGTGTCCCAACTTTCGGCCTTAATCGTTAGAGACCAAACCCGGGACCATCATGGACTATGCAAATCCACTATCATATGTCATATCAACAACAATCATATAATGTATACATTTCTCAATAATCGCACAATCCATCCCACAACTAAGTTATAATAAGATATTAAGGCGTATAATGTTGATAAGGCAATTCTCATCATACACATTATCATAATTCATTTATAGTTGTGTAAGTAACAAGCCCATATATGAGCGAACCAATGTGTACATCATTCATATATGTACATATATACATGTGTAACAAACCCACGCATTTGGAATCTGACATATCTCATTTCATTTTTCCAACAATGTAATTCACCTCATAGTGCATTCACCGTTCATATATCATCACCAAAGGATCATTAGTCTATCAGTATTTGATTGCCAACCGGTTTGTATCATCATAATCATCAGTACCGAGCCATTCACCCAAGGCCTTATCGCTTTGTAATTATTCTCGTGTACATAGTCAACCGGTTCATGATCAGTATCTTATGTCATATATAATTCCATGTATGTAGAACTCGAGCCGTAATATTCTTATGTCATTTATCAAGCCGGGTGTTTGTTATTAAAATTCTCACCTAATCAGTGCACTAACGGCACTACGGTATTTTATGATTGTGGCCAGGACAATCTATGTGCTACCAAATCATGTTCGTCACATTCCTAACATATACCAAGATTATATCCCCATTACTAGTCTTATTAATGTTCTACATAAGGCAATCAACCCAAAGATTATTGCGTATAGCTCGGTCCCTAATGGGTTTTTGGTACAAATCCCATAAACATCTTTCTACCCTTACTTCTGATGTTATATTTATATGTATCCATCATTCATAACTCACAATTAAAGATTCTTTAAGCAAAAACCCCAAATACCTAATATCTAGTTCATACGTGTACCTACATGATGGGTTCATGATAACTTTTGTGTATATGAGCTAAAACATGAATTTAAATGCCCAATCACGCAATAGAAACGATAATCTACTGATATCAACCCCCAATCGCAACTCAATCTAGCCCAACCCATTTAATGAGCACACAACCTAGGGTTTGTAAGAAATCTCCCCAATTTGATTTCAAACTTTTAATTCAACAAGTATTAATTTGAAAAATAGTTTAATTAGTAGTGTTCCCACCTTAGAGAAGTCGAAACGCGTAGTTGATGAAGTATGGAAGTCCAATAGCGAAACCTTAGCTCCATGCTCAAGCTCCAATGGTAGGAACCAAGGTTGGGGATGATAAATAGTGTTTTGGGTGAGGATTTGTGTGATTAAAGCTTAAATCTTTGGTAGGTGATGAAAGATGAGTAGGAATCTCCCAATGAACTCTCCCCAACGAGCTCTCACCTCTCTCTAACTCTATCTAAAGTTGTGGCTATAAAATAATGGAGGAGGAGGCTTAAAATGGCATATAAATGCTCAAAACCGACTTTCTGGTGTACCATGATCGATCATGGGCTTCCCCATGATCGATCATGGAGTCCACTGCCAGCACAGGCATTTTGGATTTGGAGCACTATTCGTAATTCTGCCATAACTTCTTGTTTGGAACTCCGATTGAGGTGATCTTTATGTCCACAGAAAGATAATTCAAAGATCTACAACTTCCTAAGAGGAAGTTTCCTCAAATTCTGGATATATAATTCTCAAAAATTCACCGAAGACAGCACTCTGCCGAAGCGCTGCAGAATGAACAGATTTTACTAATCGGTCTACTTCCATCGCTGTTTTGACCAATAAGGAGTATGAATTGGACTTCGGTCAAAACACGAAAGTTGTAGAATGGTATGAAACCTAGACACAAGCATAAACAGTGACTAAATTGGATAAGAGATGAAGAAGTTACAAGACATCAAAGTTAGCCAAAAATAAAGAAATCGCGTAAAGCAAAAACACGCGATCGAGATCTCGATTTCAATCCGAACCACCTGAATTACGAAGCTATTGATTCCACAAACTTAATATGTTAACATGACATGTCAGAAGCATCGGATCATGTTCGGAGGGCTCAAAACCCATTACTCGCACTCCAATGAAGATTAAGCCTCAACCGGGCTTAAGAGAAGTTCTACGCGAAAAATTAGAACACGGGGTATTACACAAAGGGACCCAACACATTTTGGGTACCAAAGGAGAAGTTACTTAAGGTTATGGTGTAGGTGTGCTTGAAACCCAAAGGTAGCAAAACTAAGTGGTTCTTGGATAGTGGTTGCTCAAAGCACATGACAGGAGACAAAAACAACTTCTTAAGTCTTATTCCTAAGCGAGGAGGAAATGTGACTTTCGGGGACAACGCCAAGGGCAAAATCATTGGTATAGGTAAGGTTGGTAATAAATCTTCTTATATTGATAATGTTTTACTTGTTGACGGTTTAAAACATAACTTGCTTAGTATTAGTCAATTGTGTAATAAAGGTTATAAAGTTATTTTTAAATCCGAATGTTGCATTGTTAAAAATATTAGTGATAATTCTATTTTGTTTGTTGCTTATAGATCAAATAACGTATATACTCTTGAACTTGATGATTTATCACAACAAGATGTTAAATGTTTATCCGTTATTAATGATGTATCTAGGTTATGGCATAGAAGACTAGGACATGCTAATATGGATTTAATTCATAAATTGTCTAAGAAAGAGCTAGTTAAAGGATTGCCTAAGACCAAATTTGTTAAAGATAAAATTTGTGATGCATGTCAACTTGGTAAACAACATAAATCTTCATTTAAATCTAAGAAGGACATTACTACAACTAGACCTCTTGATATGTTGCATCTTGATTTTTTTGGTCCTAATTCGGTTGCTAGTTTGGGTGGTAAATTATATACTTTTGTTATTGTTGACGATTTTACTAGACTCACTTGGGTATTCTTTCTCGCCAACAAAAGTGAAACTCCACATGCCTTTGCAAAATTTTGTAGAAAAGTTCAAAATAAAAAAGGTGTTGCTATTATACATGTTAGAAGTGATAGAGGTAAAGAATTTGATAATAGTGATATTGAGAATTTTTGTGATGAGCATGGTATTAATCATAACTTTTCGGCACCTAGAACTCCTCAACAAAATGGTGTGGTTGAAAGAAAAAATATATCTCTTCAAGAGGTGTCTAGAACCATGTTACATGAACATTCTTTACCAGAATATTTCTGGGCGGAAGCCGTTAACACCGCATGCTATGTGATTAATCGCACTGTCCTTCGTAAAAAGTTGGATAAGACACCTTACGAATTATGGAATGATAAGAAACCTAATATTGCATATTTTAAGGTTTTTAGTTGTAAATGTTTCATTTTAAATGATCGTGATCATTTATGAAAATTTGATGCTAAATTCGACGAAGGAATATTTCTTGGATATGCTACTAATAGTAAATCTTATCGTGTTTATAATAAGAAAAGTTTAGTTGTAATGCCCCGTGTTCCTTTTTCCGCGTTGACCTTCTCTTAAGCCCGGTATGGCTCAATCTCCGTCAGAGAGCGAGCATTGGAACCCGTGCCCTTTGCACTCGACCCGATAGTTCTAGTATGTCATGTTAGCTATATTTAGTTTGAGGGAGTGATCGTTATGTTATTCGAGTGGTTCGAGTTGAAACCGAGGCGTAAATCGCGTGTTTCGACTTTTTGCGATTCGTTGATTTCTGGCCAATTTTGAGAGGCCATAACTTCTTCATCCGATATCCAAATGACTCTCCATTTTTGGCCACGTCTTCATTTCTTTTCCCTCTACAACTTTCGTGTTTGGGCCGAGTCGAGATTCATCCGTTTGGAGGTCCATTTTGGCCTCAGGAAGTCATTTGCCGTTGCAGTGACTTCCATGATCGATCATGGAAGGCCATGATCGATCATGGTCCTCCAAAGAATTCCAGAACGCTTCATGATCGATCATGGGGGACCCATGATCGATCATGGTTCACCTAGAAGTCGGTTTTGAGCATTTTTAAGTCGTTTTTAAGCCATTTAACACCCCCACAAGCTCACATTCGAGCATCCAACTTAGAGAAGGAATGAGGGAGATTCTAGAGAGCTCTAGAGAGAGAGAGAAGAGATCACGCACATCTCTCATCGTCCATCCAAGATTGGAGTGCTGAATCGTTTCTTCTTCACTATTCATCATCCTTCCCGTTTTCTTCTTCCGTCGGAGCTTGCGTTGGAGCTAGGGCTTGGGCAATATGGCTTCTACGCTTCATCAACTTGCGTATTCGGCTTGTCTAAGGTGGGGACACTAGTACTAAAACTTTTTTTCCAACGTTTGATTGATGATTAGCGATTTAAACTACAAATTGGGGATTTTGATCAAAAGCATGTGTTGTTTGCATCTCTTGGGGTTTGGGCTAGATAATCCTTAGATTAATGATAGATATTGATAGATTACCACTCCTACAGCGTGATTTATTATCTAGTTCCACGATTTAGCATGCGTAGCTAGAGGTTAATGTGAAACCAACTCCGTAGCTATTCGTATGACTTATAAATTATGGTTTTTAGTTCTTGTGCGTATAGATGGATGATTCTGGGTTATTAATGATAGCTATACACATCTATACCACTAGATACGATCGAAGGGTATTATTTATGGTATATGCGGTGAGAATCCACTACGGTGGAGCGATATGCTTTAGCGTATGAGTCTAGTGGCTTGCGTGGAGCGAGCCAGGCACTAGCAATGAGAGTTTAGTCTTGAGACTCTTTAAGAACACATAAAACATAGTTGTTAGGGCACGGATTGCCCCTAGTCATGGACACAGACACCTAGGCGAGTTGTATTGGTATGCCGGATAAGCTAGAATCGTAATAACAAATACATGGCTTGATAAGATGAAGTGAGTATCATCATAAAACACGTAATTAGACATATGATGTTAATAATGAATACTTGGCTTAATGATATAGCTAGTGAAGCATTATGGAACACATACGGCCTTAATTGAATACACGTACCACATGATGAGGTGTATAACGCGATTACCAAATCAATTGGCCTTATTATGAGAATGATCATGTGACGATAAATGTATAAAGTATACGAGTAATGAATACTCTTGTAGAAATGATTGACGATGATGTCAATGATGACAAATGGATGAGTGGGCGCTTGTATGATTATATATGTGATGCTTATCCATATGTGTGATGTATGATTGGTGATGATGATGATATTCATTGTGGGAAATGAATGAATGTGATGTATGTTACTGTAATCACACATATGGGCTGGATATGATGATATACCGAGCACCGGGTAGCTCCCCATGACTCGAAGGAGGGCCGCCTATTGCCGCCCATGGGTGAACAGGCCCTAAACCGTGCACGGGAAAATGAAGACGGTGACTCCGCCGGTGGTTGTGTGTGCCCACAAAGGAGAGCCCACTCTAGGTATCCTGCCTTCCAACTGGACTATGTGTCCTTGGTTAGATGAGTTTCCCTGGCAAGCGGAGCAGGTCCCGTGTGCCACTACTTCCCAAATGGTGAGTCCCCGGGAAGTAGTTGGGCTACTAATGGTCATCACCCACTAGGGTATCGCCTGGTGTAGTTTCTCTAGAGTGTCGATGTGGTTTGTATGAGGTGTTCTCCTCGTTAACTATTCGGGGTGTTGTCCCCGGGAAAGTGACCGTCGCGTGGGTTATCACCGAATGACCTACTTGGAGAACTAAGTCCCTGAACCACTCCCCACCTGGAGGAGACATGGACAAGAGCTTTGGATCCTTCGGGACTCGCTGGATTCTCTGTTCTGGCCTGGTCAGACCGCGGGGCGAAACTGAGGCACTATACTAGAGATATGATACGGATTGTTGTGTTGTGGATGTGAATTGTTTATATTATCATTATTATTGTATTGTATCATATCTTGTATGGCATGGTTGGTGATATGTTGCCTCGAGCGAGTGTGCCTTTAGTAAGAACAATGATATAGACACTAACGTAAAGGAACATAATATACACAGGAAAGCGTTGGCCAATCATAATGTATTAACAGATAAAGTGAAAAGCATTGATAGCTAATGGCCATAGAAACCTGGTATACAAGTGTGAGTACGTGGCTTGGTTGTGAGAACGAAGTAGAGATAATGCCTTGTAGGTGGCCAAGTATGGAATCCATAACGTACTATAACTAAAGAGGAAATAGTAGATACTTGGCCAATTGTCATAATTTATGGTATAGGCACCGAATAGCATAGTATAGCCTTGAGTTGCACTTGAGAACGAATTCAAGTAGGTTTATACCGTCGATTCCCTAGTATTGTGAAATCAACTTAGGGTATTCCAATGGAAATCTAAGGATGGAATAGGTTAATCGGATAGTCAGCTTCCTGGTGACTAGGATGGGATTCCTAGTGGGTTTTGCACACACGGGTGTGTGAGTTGCATTGCACTGCATGGTTTTCAAACTACGGCGTTGACGTAAAACAACTATTTTCTATATAAAACCTATATAGTTTCCCACTGAGCCCGGATTTGGCTCACCCCATTTTCTAAACAGTTTTGCAGGTCAAGCATCGGGGATTGGCGCGTGCTTTACGAGTCTAGTAGCCTCTGATGTCCTATATCTTTTGTAGTCCTTGAACTAAGGACTCGGTTGTATATAATCGTTGGTTGTATTAAACTCTTTCTATTTATGTATGGACTTTACTATTATTTTGGATAATGGGCTATGGATTTGTACAAACGGTTTTTATATATAGATGTGGAGTTGGATATGCTTGTGTTTGTGTGAATGCGCTTTGTAAACCTTACAGGTTTGGTTTTTATTTAAGTAAATTCCACATACCGAGTATTTGTAAAACTGGACATTTTATTGAGGAAAAGTTTTCGTAAGTCATGAATTTTATATTTTAAACCCGCCGTCACGCACGGCATCCGTGATTAACCGGGTCCCGGAGGTGAAAATCTCAGAACGGGATTCGGGGCGTCACATTAGTTGTTCAAGAATCTATGCATGTTGTTTTTTATGAATCTAATCCTTTTACACTCATAGTGCATTCCGATTATAATGTTGAAATTATCCAAAAAGTTTTGGATATACAAATTAATGATACATCTAAGGAAGTAACCATCGAGTGCTCAAACTTCTTCTAAGGAGATAGAAAGTAAGGCCGAGCAAAACTCGAATGATTTACCTAAGAGTTGGAAATTTGTTTCCAACCACCCTATTGATCAAATTCTTAGAGAGCCATCTAGTAAGGTCATGACTAGATCATCCTTAAGAAATGTTTGCAATAATGTGGCATTTGTTTCTCAATATGAGCCCAAAAACATAAATGAAGCCGAACAAGATGAATCTTGGATGATGGCTATGCAAGAAGAGCTCAATCAATTTGAGAGAAATAAAGTGTGGACACTTGTTCCCAAACCAAATGATCATACTATTATATGCACTAAATGGGTATTTCGAAATAAAAAGTATGAAAAAGGTGTTATTGTTAGAAATAAAGTTAGACTTGTTGCCCAAGGATACAATCAAGAGGAGGGCATTGATTATGAAGAAACATATGCACCCGTAGCTCGTTTAGAAGCAATTCGCATGCTACTTGCTTATTCATGTTTTAAGAATTTTAAATTATATCAAATGGATGTGAAAAGTGCTTTCTTAAATGGTTTTATTGAAGAGGAAATTTATGTGAAACAACCTCCCGGTTTTGAAAATCATATTTATCTGGATTATGTATTTAAATTATCTAAAGCTTTGTATGGTTTAAAACAAGCACCTAGAGCATGGTAAGATAGATTAAGTTCACTTTTGATTAATAATGGATTTGTTAGAGGCAAAGTAGACACTACTTTATTCATTAAGAATCGTACCAATGATATGCCACTTGTGAAAATTTATGTTGATGATATTATTTTTGGTTCTACTAACGACAATCTTTGCAAAGAATTTTCTACTTGTATGCAAAAGGAATTTGAAATGAGCATGATGGGAGAGATGAATTATTTTCTCGGATTGCAAGTAAAGCAATACAAAGATGGAATCTTTGTCAATCAAGAAAAATATGTGAAAGAACTCTTAAAGAAGTTTGACATGGAAGGCGCAAAATCAATGAGTACGCCTATGAGTTCAACGTTGAAACTTGACAAAGACGAAAGTGGTAAGAGTGTCGACATAAAGAAGTATCGAGGTATGATCGGTAGCTTACTTTATTTGATGGCTTCTAGGCCAAACATCATGTTTAGTGTTTGTTTATGCGCACGATTCTAAGCGAATCCAAAAGAATCCCACTTACACGCCGTAAAACGTATATTCCGTTATCTTTCCGGTACTAGTTCTTTGGGTTTGTGGTATCCAAGAGAGAACATATTTGACCTAATAAGTTATTCCGATGCGGATTTTGCGAGTTGTAAAATCGATAGAAAAAGCACTAGTGGCACATGTCACTTTCTAGGACACGCATTAGTATCTTGGTCAAGAAAGAAACAAAATTCGGTGGCCCTTTCAACGGCCGAAGTCGAATATGTGGCGGCCGGAAGTTGTTGTGCACAAACTTTGTACATTAAACAACAACTAGAGGACTTTGGAATTAGTCTTAGCCACATTCCCATAAAATGTGACAACACAAGTGCCATAAGTTTGATCAAGAACCCCATACAACACTCACGTACTAAGCACATTGAGATAAGATATCATTTTATTCGTGATCATGTGCAAAAAGGTGATGTTGATATTGAATTCGTTGGCACCGAATCGCAATTTGTGGATATATTCACTAAACCACTTTCGGATGATCGTTTTTGTACTATTCGACGTGAACTCGGTATGACTAGAGCTTGTGATAACTAGCTTATTCCAAAAAGTTCATAAAAGGGATTGATAATGCTTAATTTTGAGCATACATTATTTAATTATGTTTAATTTTCTTTTATTTTTATTTTATAAAATTTGCTTGCATTAATATACACATTATTATGAGTATTAACAAGTACTTTTGCAGCTTTAGATTGATAATTACTGGTTCCCTCCTTTTTTATGAAGAAAAAGGGGGAGAAGTATGTGTGTTATGTGTGTGTGTCATGAGTAATAATGTTACACACTCGTTTATTTTATCATTTATTTTATTATGCTATGCTTGATCAAAAACTACTAGTTTGTCTATTTGTTTAAGTACTTTTCGAACTTATGCTTTCGGTTAAGTTGCTTGAACTTATCTTATCTATGCAAGTATTTTTCATTTTAATAATTGCTTGTATATTTTTATCTATGCACCTATTTAGGGGAGCATATTATTCATATGCTTAAAATTATTATCTTTTTATAAACACACATTAACTCTATTGTCATCATTAAAAAGGGGGAGATTGTTGACCTTAAAGTCAATTAATCTTATTTTGATAATTACAATAAGTTAATAAAGCGTTATTTAACTCGGTTGTTCCAATGATGATAGCCATTTTAACCGATATATCTTCCGACTAAGTGTAACTTCAAACCGAAGCAATCAAAATCTCACACAAGCTTTACAAACACCTCTACTCACAAGAAATGAACTCAAGTGATATACTTGTGCTATACAAAGCCAACAAAATATCTAGATCATCAAGCAAGTGATAATATGCACAAGAATGATCTCCACATGTTCTACAAGTTATCAAAACCAAGAAATGATCAAGAACATCAAACAAGTGAAGATACGCACAAGAAAATCAAGCATCACGAAGACTCGAATTATCATTAAATTGAGTGAGTGCTTAGATTTTATGTAAAGTTACTTTATTGATCAAATCCTTTTAGCTCAAACATATTCTTGCATCTTTTAAAGATTGATTCAAACTAGCTTGAAATTGAATTTATTTCAAAAACATTATTTTACAAAAACCGATTTTCAAAATAAATTCATATTATGAGAGTAAACAACCTAAATGGCCACTAAACTTTCGATCTAATACCATTTTGGCCATCAAACTTTAAAACGAACCACTTTGGTCATCTAACTTCAGAGTGAGTACTACTTTGACCATTCCATCCAATTTGGCTATTAAATTTGATGCATTTGCATGGCACATGACTTCGTGCAAGGCTTTTTTGGTCATATTGCAACAAAACGACCTTTCTTTCCTATAATTTTCACCAAAATGAAATACATATAATGTATAAAACATATCAATATTTTTAAAAAATAGCACAATTTAGGCTATTTTATAACCAAAATGATCAAAATATGCTTAAATGAAGTCATGGACCTTGCACATGGTTTCTTTCTATTCAATTTAAGAGTCAAATAGAAGTTTGATGGCCAAAGTGGAACTTACTCCAAAGTTGGATGGCCAAAATGGTTCGTTTTAAAGATTGATGGACAAAATGGTACTGGACAGAAAGTTTAATGGTCATTTGGGCGGTTTACTCTAATTTTAAATGATCATATTTTAAGCTATAATAAAAATAGGTATCTTAGAAACATATCTTTGAGGTTCAAAAATCATTAGAATTTTATTTGGAACTAAATTGTTAAATTACAAAAATATTTTTTTTCATTTAAAATTCGCTCAATTTTGCCCGGACTCCGATCAATTTGAAATTTTTACAGTAGTTAGACAACATCTCCTGGCACTTTTGACTAAAATTTGAACATGATCCAACAGTCAAATTGAGAGAAATTAACAAAACAAATTTGAATTTTTTTTGTCAAAACTAGCTATTGGAAAGTTTGAAAATGTATACCTTGGAGCCAAACCCTTTCTTAATCATCCCCAACGGTCATATGATTTTTGCAAGCTATAAATATGAGTTTTAAGACTCATTTTTAACAACTTAAATGATCATACAAAACCATTTTTCATATATTCTTATTATTCAAGTATTCTAGCTAAAGCATTGATCAATCTCTTCATTGTTTGAGCTTATATTCATTGATCAATATTGATATTTCTTAGTGTGAGCTTCATTTGTATTATGTTATACACAAGAGAGATATTGTACATTGGTGTTAGCCACCAAAACTTATTCAAATCATATTTTTGAGAGGTGTATCTCATAGAATAGCAAGAGGGATTTCTTGTGAGAGTATTGAGGGTGTTTCAATACTTGTAAGAGTGTGTGAGAAGAATACACTTGTAGAGGTTTAATCTTCACCCGGAAGGAGATCGGTTATAGTGGAAATTCTCGGGGAATTAACCGAGCGCGAAGTAGGGGAACAAGCTGAACCGTGTGGACAAAAAATCTTCGACTTCGATCGGTTCAATCTTTCTATCTCTTGCTCTATTATATTGTGCTATTTATTCATTGTGTTTGGAATTCACTTTGTTCTAGATTGCTTGATAAATATAGACATCAAATATTTTTAAAAATCCGATTAAGTTTTAAAAACCCTATTCACCCCCCCTCTAGGATATTTTCCGACCTACAATATCCACACTCGTTTCAATAAGTTACTTTCTAACCTTATCATTTCTAATTTCGAGGACAAAATTCTACAAGGAGGGGAGGTTGTAATACCCCTAGTGTGAAATGAAAATGTCATTTCGGATAGTCATATTATGACCCGAGTGCATTTTGTTTGGTCTGGCACTTTCAACATGTTGTATTGGTATAATTAAGTTTACTTGAACAATCGTTTCATGATTCGGGTGGCCCGAATTGAATAAGAGGCAATAATCACATGTTTTGACATTTTACGATTTCTTAATTTTGGCCATTTTTGAGAGGTCATAACTTCCTCATCCGACGCCCAAAAGAGTCCCCGTTAGTGCCAAAAGTTCTGTCTCGTTCTCCTCTACAAGTTTCATGATTGGCCTAAAATGAAATTTCAGTGTCTCGAGGACCTACAGGTCAGTATAACAGACGCACTTATTGTTGACCCGAGTAAGATGGATCTTACTAGGGTCAATTTTGAGCAGATTCAAGGCAGAACCCTTTTCGCCTGGAGTAAGATCGATCTTACTCATCAAAAATTATTAGCAAACCAAACCAGAACACTTTTTGCCCGGAGTAAGATCGATCTTACTCATCAGACCAGACCTTCTTTGACCAATTTTAAACCTCTAAACACACCCTTTCTTCTCATTCTTGCACCTTCTAGTTCAGAGCTTAGAGAGAGAAGTAGAGGGGCGAATTTGAGGGTTCGTTGGGGGATTTCATCCTTGATTCAAGATGGGAACTTAGGATTATCATCTCCACCACTTTTATCTCCATCTTCTTCTTCATCTTCTTCTTCATCTCATCAACCAACATTATTAGGGCAAGAAGTAACACATTGGGGGATTTTAAAATTCTATGGATTTGGCTTGGTTCAACCTTCAAAACTCAAGGATTAAGCTCTACTGAGGTAGGAATCTAGTACTAAAACCTACTTTACACCTGATTGTAGCTTTATTTTGAATTTACTACATGTTTTTCCAAGAACCTAGGTTTTCTAAATGGGTCTATGTATATATCTTGGGGTTTTTAATAAATTTTGTAATAAATGAATCAAGTGGATGTAGTATGGTTCAAAACTCCTTGATATAACGAGAAATTATAGCTAATCGCTTGTTTTGCTCAAAAATCCACTTGGACCTCATACTTTGTTGATAAGCTTATTATGAAAGCTTCCTTATTCTTAATTGAGGCGGTTGCTACCTTGTTGAAAGTATATGTCAGCACTAGTCCATGAACGGTCCCAGGTAAGGTCTCATTGGATGGGCCGGAAGTTGGGACTACGTCTCCTGGGTGCAAGACTCGAAACCGTGCATGGAAAGGATTGCGAGGCTCTGCAGCCGCGTGGGTGAAAGGCCATGAAATGCAGACCTGGTGTACGCTTGGTTGGTGCAAGAATTATCAATGTAGCGGCTCGAAGTTTATGAAAAGCTTGTATATGTATACAACCGTGCTATGAACTGGTTTTATATGGTTACTTAAAAGATTGTATATACTAAATTCCTCATGATTTCGTTATATATGATTCTTATTGAGTCCGTTTGACTCACCCCTTTTATTTTCCTACACAGGTACTTCCGTAAGTTCTTCGGGAAAAGGGACAGGGAAGGACTCAACTTCATAGGTCGCCTCTATACCATAGTTAGTCGAGGGTCCTTCACGATGAAACGACCATTGCTCATAAAATTTTGTTGACGGCATATGTATCTTTTCCTATTCAAACTTATATATCATATAGAGGTTCTAGACTCAATGTTTTGGGACCTCGTTGGAGGCTTGTTGATATGCTACTAACTTAATTGCTTAATGCATGGTTTGTATGACGAGTATGAGGCACACCTTAATCTCCTTTTCTAGACTTTGAGTCTTTTACATTGTTTTCTAGGAATTGTTACCTAGTTTAATCGCCGTCGGCGTACGGCACCCGTGATTAACCGGGTCCCGGAGGAAAGATCCTCATAATAGGATTCGGCACGTCACAATCATGGTCCTAACACTTTGCCTATTTAATGCAATTTTGGCTCATTTGTGTATTAAGACTTATAAAGTGACTTGAGAGCTAAAATTGGTGAGATTTTTTTCTTGTGTGCTTGTAATCACTCTTTGTTCCAATTATCAATAGAAGCTATTATCTGTGTCGATTAGTGGCGTTTACGCCGACACTGCAGAAAAACCATGTCTTGTACGATTGTTGGTTTATTTCCTATTTCTCTATTGTGAGTGTACTTTTTTGTGTTTGTTCTTCTTTCTGTAAACCATTTGGGCTTGTGAGATCCCTCCACATTGCGTCATGCTCGGTTGTGAGTGGTTTGGCGGAACACTACTCCTATCCCTAATTCTATTATCAATGGTTTCATTTACGATACGGGCAATTTCGTCCTTCTGGGCACCGATTCTTTGAGTCATTGGGAAAGTTTCGATAATCCAACCGATACCCTTTTGCCTACACAAACAATGGAGATAAACGGAGTGCTCAATTTGCGATTATCGAATACAAATTTCTCTCAAGGAAGATTCCAGTTCCGTTTCCTCAAAAATGGGAATGCGGTCCTCAATATAATGAATGTACTTAGCAATTTTGTTTAGGAATCTTACTACTCGAGTAAAACAAACGATAGCTTGAATTCCTTAAACTCTGGTCGCCAATTGGTCTTTTAGCGAGACCGGTAACATATTCATCATTAGAGGAAATGGCCAAAGGTTAAATCTAACAGCTGAAATGGTGATACCATCACTAGAGTATTATTTTCGAGCAATGCTTGATTATGATGGGGTTTTTTCACTTTATAGTCACCCAAAGAAACTTGTCGGTGAACAGAATTGGACCTCTATTTGGTCGAAGCCAGATAATATATGTTCGAATGTATTTGTACCATTTGGCAGTGGAGCCTGTGCGTATAATAGTATTTGCAAATTGGACAATTATAGAAAGCCAATTTTGTAAATGCCCATTGGGGTATTTGTTACTTGATCCGAATGATAAGTACGGTAGCTGCAAGCCAAATTTTGGTAATGATTTGTATAGTTTAGAGGAATTGAGTAATACCGATTGGCCACTGAGTGATTACGAGAAAATGAAGCCATTTAGCGAAGAGGGCTGTATGAATTCTTGCTTGGGTGATTGCTTTTGTGCTTAGTGTTTACAGGGATGATACTTGTTGGAATAAGAAGTTTCCACTTTCAAATGGGAGAGATAACGCTAGTGTTAATGCTAAGGCATTCCTTAAGTTTAAGAAAGGAGATTTTTCTCGAAAAGGTCCGGATTCGATCTTGGGTCCAAGGTCAAAACAACGCACGTTTACCCTTGTGAGTTCTAGACTCTTGGGTAGTTCTGTTTTTGTTAATTTTGTATTGCTTAGTGTGAGTTTTTTTTATTTTTTTCCATATATACAAGAAGAAAATCGTTAAACCCATTGTGGGGAACAATAATAAAAACATGGCGACCAATTTACAAATTAGCTATGAAGAACTAGTTCAAGCTACAAATGGGTTCAAGGATGAGTTGGGGAGAGGCACTTTTGGCCTTGTTTACAAAGGTGTAATAGACGTTGGTGGTACTAGAAGTAGTGTTGCCATAAAGAATCTAGATAGAGCGGTTCAAGATGGTGAAAAGGAGTTTCGAGCTGAGGTCAATGTGATCGTGCATACACATCACAAGAATTTGGTTGGATTGCTAGGCTTTTGTGACGAAAGAGAAAACCGTCTATTAGTTTATGAGTATATGAGCAATGGCACTCTAGCTAGCTTCCTATTCGGGGATACAAATCCAAGTTGGAATCAAAGGTCTCGGATAGCATTTGGAATCACGAGGGTACTATCATACCTCCACGAAGAGTGCACCACCCAAATCATTCACTGTGATATAAAGCCCCAAAACGTACTTGTTGATGAATATTACAACGCTAGAATCTCCAATTTTGGGTTATCAAAGCCTTTGAAGGTCGATCAGAGCTAGATTGATACCGCAATTAGGGGGACGAAAGGGTACGTTGGGCCCGAATGGTTTTGGAACACGCCGGTCACTGTAAAGGTTGATGTTTATAGCTTCGGGGTATTGCTTTTGGAGATAGTTTCATGTCGGAGAAGCTTGGATGGTGGAGGTGGGGAGAGAGATATTTTGACTGATTGGGTTTGGGATTGTTTTCAAGAAGGGAAATTGGAGGCTTTGGTTGAGAATGGTATTGAGGCTTTGAAAGATATGAAGATTTTAGAGAGGTTTGTAAAGTTGGGGATTTGGTGTATTCAAGAAGATCCATTTTTAAGGTCAAGTATGAGGAAAGTTAGTCAAATGCTTGAAGGAGTTGTTGAAATTACTCTCCCTCCATGTCCTTATCTGTTTTCTACTTAGTTGATTTTTCCTCTGGAAAATTTGTTTTTATTAATTCCATGCATTCCTAAAGTGACTTGTTTAAATATAATTTTTGTTCCGTGTGTTGGATTAATTTTTTTTATTCTTTCTTTCACTAGGCTAAGAAAATATACATATCTACATATTTGTTTAGGAATGTTGGTATTGGACCCTTAAGACGATTACATAAGTCTATCCTTGCAAAATCAACAAACTCGAGTGATAAATTGGATAGCATGCCATGGACCCAGTTGTAAGAAATATTTAGGCGCATAAAACTTTGCGAGATATCCCAACTAAAACAAATTCCCTATGGGCCAGGCTCAAATACACAAGCAGGAATTAGTGTCACATTCAATGTGGCGTGGATACATGTCATGAAAAACCCCAAAAAAAAAAAAAAGAAGAAGAAGATGCATATCCAATATTTTGAGTTGAAAAAGTTATGTAATAATTTTGTGAAATCTACCATATTCTAAATGATTGTTCTTTAGAAACAACTCTCTCAATGAAGGAAACAAGTCTAGAAACTTGAGAAAACCTTTATGGGAAAGTTCCACTCGAGTCATTAAATATATATGTGCAAAATTGATTTAACAATATAAGAAATAAATTTAACAATATAAATTATGATTAGTGGGGTCATTTGTATTGCCAAATTGACACAATGGCCCTAAAGATAATTTTTAATAGAGAATGCTAATAAACTCTAATTGAATTTAGGATCTATCATACTGGGATAGGATATTGGGATAGGAAAAGAGTCCTTTGCCCCCATCCAAAATTTTTCCAAAGAAGAGAATGATGAATGAAACTATGCTACTCAGCCCAAAAAAATACAATTCGGTAGCAATTTTAAATGCATCTCCTTTTAGTCTCAAGTGTATATGGGTGGTCAAAATATATTTGAAATACAATTTTTGAACAATTTTTAGGTTAAATAGCAATTATTATTAGAATCATGTTTGGCCAAAACATTTTATTTTATTTTTATTTATATTATTATTTGACTGTAGTACAAACAATTTTTTTAAAATTTAAGTAGTGTCAATTATAGACACCGGTTTAAACTTATCCAAAATTTACCATACCAAATTGCATATTATAAATTTTAAGTGGGCTCAGTATACCTCAAAAAAAATCTACTTAGCCACACCCCTGAACATAAATTCCAAAAACTTTTTCGTCATCTAGTAGCACAACGGTCTTTTTGATTGGTACCGTAGTAGTCCATTGGTTGGATATTGGTGGATATTGGTGCAACATCACTGATTGATAAATCCCTAACTTTAGGTCTTTTTGACATGTATATCTAGGGAATAGTTGCTTCAATTAAAGTAAATTTTCCCTCGATACCCCTATTCAATTGAAATTTGGATCATCAAATTGGGATATAAAAGCAAATGAAGAACGCCCAAAAAAAACCCAATCCAATAGCATTTATAAATGCATCTCTTATTACTCGTAACTTTCTCTCTCATATTCAAGTGTATATGTGTGGTCAAAATATATTTGAAACACAATTTTTGAACATTTTTTGGGTTAAATAGAAATTCTTATTTGAATCATGTTAGTAAACGTTTATTTATTTAATAATGGAACCCCATTACAAACTATTTTTTTATAATTTTAAGTGGTGTTAACTAAACACACCGATCTAAATGCTAGAGTGATATACTAAAAGGCATAATTTTCTTGTTGGTTTGGATATGTTATAAACTTGGTTTTGCTATTTTAATGAGAATCTGTATGGGCAATGGTTGCATTATATATTTAAATATTGTGCATGTGTGTCTTTTATTCCATATAGTAGATGATTTGGTGTGTAGAGTATAACTTACACAGAAGATCTTATCATCAGTTCTTGTGGAATATAAGTTCAATGGTTTACAGTCTTAGATGGAATTGGACACCCATCGGTAGGATTGTAGCACAAGTTTTAGTAGTTTATCTTAACTACAGAAAACGGTATAGTTTTAACTCGTTGTGCTAGTACACTTTGTGTGTATTGAATATGGACCAGTTTGGGTTAATTGTTTTTATACTGACTATATAAAACAATTTAAAATCCCATGGTTATTATGATTACTTATGCTCTTAATCTTGAAATAATTAATAGACATATATATGTAGTGTTTGTTGTTTTGACTCAATATGAGTGAGATTCATTTATGGATCAATAATCTTCGTGAATTGGATGACGACACTATGTGTATGATGAATATTAATTATTGATGGAATTCACGTTCCGGTATAGGGATTGATGATAGCCCCTTGAGAAGCTTATAAGTTTTGATCATGTCAAACCCTACAGGTGGATTATGTTAATCCGACATGTCAAATAAGTTAAGTGGTAGGCTCAAGGATTAAGAAGTCATTTAAATATAATTGTCAATAATTTAATTTAAATGACGGTTATCTGTAATCTTAACGTGGGGAGAATAATAAGTATTTAATAATAAGGAGCTCGAAATATAATTTTGAGATAAGGACGGGAGTGCAATTATAATTCTTTAGTGGTGAGAATTATAATTTATGGAAGGAACTAATTCATAGTGGAATTAGGATTCCAACTTTCCATAGGAAGCCCAAACACTTATTTCTCCTTAAGGTCCCTATCGTAGCCTTATATATATACCGGCCTAATCTCTTCTTATCATAACAATAATTCTCATGAGTTAGGGTTTGTTCTATTAAGAGAGGAGAAAATCTTGGTGATACCGTAGCCCACACTCGGTGCAAGATTTGATGGCGGAAGGAATACGATAGAAGATCTTTAGGTTTTTCGGCACAGCAGTCGTAAATCAATCGTAACTTTTGATCCCACCGTTGGATCGGGCTGATTTTTGAATATGTGGTTCGGAACGCAATCTGATGTCGTTTCGGTGGCGAAAAAAATTAATTTTTGCAGCCCAGCAAGAATTAAAAAATATGACCAAATCGCAATCTGATGCTTTCAAACCCTAGTCTCCTCATATGGATCTTCTACATGATCCGCAAAGGTGAAATCCCTTTATTTTTATAGGGTTTTAGCATAAGTTTTTTTTTGTTCAATCTATACGCAATATCAAACGATCCTATATTTATGTCACCATCACTAAATTTATCCAAAATTTACTATATCAAATTGCATATTATAAATATGAAGTAGGGTCAGTAGAACCCATAAAAGTCTACTTATATAGCCACGGCCTGAACGTAGGTTAGTTCAATAAAACCTTAGGTCAATAGAGCGCAAGTTAGTAAGGTTCCCCAGCTACTGTGGAATTCTACCAACAAGCCAGCATCTACCGAATTTAAATGTTGTAATTTGTTGAGGGAAACAACGAACTTCGGGATCGTGCTCTTTTGAAATTCATTATTAGTAAGGTCCAAATACATCTAGTGATGAACCAATTTAGTGGAAAAATAATTCTAACCAACTATAAAGATCAAGAACGATTAAATGACCAGTATGGTTGCTACACGGGATGCCTCTCCATTTGCAGCAATCTTCTTGGCTCCCCCAAGAAGTGAACGGCCAAAGTCTTCCTCAAGATCTCTCATTCTCCTTGCACCTTACCATCGTTGTATAGTAGCAACTCCAACTCGATCCGAAAGCGCTCCCTGTCGTTGCACTAATACGTAAGAAAAGCACCACAATGAACAAATCAAAGTATCAAAGAACCTTTGCTCAATTTTCACTGTGTAAACATAAAAAATTTAAACTCAAGGACCAAATTCTAAACACCTCTTCTTTTTCAGCAATGAGAAAATATTGTGCAATAATCATTTCCCATCTATGTAATAGAGAGGTTAATTGTTTTCTTTGTTGTACATTCATTTCTTTTTATATTATTAGTTTTTATGCACGTGCGTTTTACATAATTTTAGTGTTTAACAAAAGTGATTAAGTAAGTTCATTAATGAAAACGTACATACTAAGAATTGAATAATTAGTATGAAATAAAAATAATCATAAATAAACAAAAACATAGTATCAAGTGTAAAATTTAATTAATGATTATAAGAAAAACATAAAATCGGTTAACTATATAAAGATATTGTTATAGATACATGATAAAAATTTATCAAACATATAAGAGAGTAATATATTTTAAAATAAATTTTTAGAATTTGAAGATTGTTAATTCAATTAATTAAACGTATGTGAATTATTATGCACAATATGAGTTAGTATTAAATAACTTTGTAATTTTAACACAGTTTATTAATATACATACTTTTACGCTGAGTTTAGGAAAACAACTAATTCAGCACAAACTCTAACGTATATAATTAATTTAACCAAATAAAGTAGAGTTTAAATTTACTTAAAATACTAATATTGATACAAAAATATATGGAACTATTTGAAATACCAATACTAGTATATGTCTAACTTGTTTAATTAGTTTAACTAAATATAAAAATTTACGAAGTTATTTTTATTTTTTTTATAATATAAATTTTAAAATTTTATGTTTAAAATTAAGAATATATTTGTTTTTATAAAAAAAATATATTTAAGTTATTCATAATTTTATATATAATATAGATTTTAGTGAAACAGAGTGGATGAAAGAGAGATGCATTGCCCAGTTGTTTATTTGTGCGCGCAGGAGCCACCAATGTTTGACTATGTTTTTTCTTAAAAAATAGTATCCGCCACTATCCATCAAAAAATACAGAGAGAGAGAGAGAGCATGCTAAGTCAAGGTCAACAACTAGCAGAACAAAAATATTACTAGTCAAGGTGAAGGACGCAGACTTTTAAATATGGCTATGTGAGCAGAAAGAAAAAAGTTGTTCTTACTGGATGGGTCGGTCACTGTTAAGTTTCTGTTTCTGCTAAATATATGTTTATCTTTGGATCATCTTAAATTTGTGGTCGTTATTTTATAAATTAATGTGTCAAATCTCATAATAGCTAAACAAAATTTGACTTTAGTCGGTGATTTCATTAAGGTCAATTTAAACTTTGCGCCTTCTTTTGTTTCACAGATTTGAGCACTCTAGAAAGGAAAAATTCCTTTTTTTTTTTTTTTTTGTTTGGTACGTACAAATTTCGAAAACACTTTGAACAACAATATTCCTGTTTTCCAAGTCATTCATCTCAAAACACATGGGATTGATTTTTTCTTGTAATTTCTTAGTATTTATTACAAAAATTTTGGACAACAATATTCTTACCTAAATACTTTTCATACTTCACCAAACACAAGAAAAGAATATATCTTGACAGGAACTCTAATTTCCCATTTCTATAGAAAATATAAGGGAATTGATTTCCTTTCCGTGGATCAAACGAGACCTTAGAGTAATGACTATTAATATCCCTATTATGCCGCATTTAATTGGTGCATAATTTAAACTGTACCTTAGTAGTTTTAAATCCTTTTAAGGAACAATTGACCTAGCAAGACTAAGGTAATTAATTTAATTAAAAAAAAATTAATTGTATCTACGCTTGGGTGCATGTATAACTCTCAACCGAGCTCAAACGAGCCTTTGGTCGAGTTGATGAAACCTAGCTTGAGTGGATTAATGGTTCATTTTACATTTACCAACTGATGGATTAATGCACCTTTGTCGAATGCCACGAATGCACTAAAATATTGAATTTTCTTTTTTAAGAGACGTCCGTTTGATAAAAATATAAAAAAGAAAAATAAAAAAGTTGATTTTTGTAAAAGTTGAAAAATAAGTTGAGATATGTAATAATACGTCTTCTTACTTTATTGTTTTTTCCTTGGAAATTTTTTTTTTACTAGTTGAAGAAGAAAATTTTTGCACAAAAAATTATTATATTTATTTATGAGAGATATCGTTTTAAAATTTCGTCCAAAGTCCAAAAATTGTCAAGATGGACTCTGGTTAGATCTAGCCAAAAAAATAAGATGTAATTAGATCCGAAAAAGACCACCAAGCAAACTTCACAGTGCCGAAGAAAGAGAGATGAAAAGCAAGGAGCTGTGGAGTTGGTGGGTTTGAAAATTTTGTGGATGAAGGGGAGCACTTAAGGGGGCCAAAGTCTAGGCCCTTTACTTATAATGGGCCTTAATTAATAACCCTTACTAGATTAGATCAGCCCACCTATTACAACAGAAGACTCATTAGCTGCAAGTATAAGTTAAAATATTAATAGTTTGAAATATTAAACAAATATTTAAAAAAAAAAAAATAAACATAAACATAAATTTAGTTAGGTTCAGTAAAACTGAAATATACGACTTTGAATACCAATATGATACTATAGCCAATTCGGTAATTGACTTTTGGTTACCGGGCCATTTAAAATCGGTTTAGTATGGTTTAGTTTTTATCAATCGGTTCGGCTAGTTTTCGGTCTGTTTTTAGTTTTTCGATAAAAAATGCCAGTCCTATTTAAAACCCATTTTTAGCTACACCTCTCTCTTCTTCAAGTTCATATGATTATATTTATGTATATTTGTTAATTGAGATTGTTTCTAATGGTCTTATGTAAATTAATTATTATATTTCTTCATTTGTTATTTAAGATATCTACTGGTTTTTTTTCCTTTTCCCCCTTAATTAGTTACTCAACCTTCAAGCACAAATTTATTTGGCACTTTACTCACAGATCAAACCAATTGTATTATACTTTCGCCACTAACAATAGCGGAGCCAAAAATCCATAATAACCTGGGTTAGTACAGAATTGACAATTAATCAAATAATAATAATAATAATAATACTTTTTTATACGATTCGTGTAATTTTGAATAAGAAAGTTAATTCAAACTTAGTAATGAGCAAACGGAGGGAGGCAAAGTTTGAAGAATAACATGAAATTGTAGCATTTGACAAACTTTTAAATATTATTCACCGGTGAATTAATCACGCAATTGAAACATTATAATCTAATACATTAAAAAAAATTATAAAAACATTTTCTGTTTTATAATAAACTCTATTAAAAGAAAAGTAAAATAACAAAGGTATTTATATCAATATTATAAGCTATATAAAAGAACACCAATAAATAAAACATGGAATTATTTCATGCAGTTGTAAAAGACTAAGTGCTAAAGAGATGAAAATCATGGAGTTTTGTATACAATTAGTATTGCTGATAGAGTTTCCACTGAAAGAGATATGTCTTAGGACTATTCATAGATTATGATTTGTACTTGGATATCTCATGCTTATTGTTATTAATAAAGTTTATTTATTATACTTTATATTCTCTTGTAAATAATATATATTAATACTTGTTCATCAAGTATGTGACTTGATTGTGAGATGCTAGTAATGTTATAATAATATTATTTAGATGTCCCTGATCATGTGTCAATAATCTAGGATCACATTGATATGATGATTAGAGTATAGGTCAGCTGATGACTATGTTCCACAAGTCATGGATATGGAGATATCAAGCTGAACACACTAATACTTGTTGGAGAACAAAATATTGGACCGACCCGCTTTGGGGACACTGCGAGGAGTGTTACATAATGTCATCAGTGATGTTTCCCATTTATGATATCGTATTATCCTCAGACCTGAGATCGCCATGATTACCAACATAGGGATTAGCATGTCAGGCATTATCAAACGTTGCTCTTGACCGAGTAATTATAAAGATGATGACCGAGCATACTATGAACTATGTAGAGGTATGTGGTTGATCAAGATGGGATTTGTCACTCTCATATATTGAGAGAGATATCGTTGGGCCCCTTGATAAGTGTAATTAATATTTGCATGGCCATGCACAAATGAGATGTCATTTGTTTTAGATTAATTATACTTAGAGATCAAGAAATAAAGATTGAACTATACAAGAATGACACTTGCCTAGTCTTGTGTTCAATCTAGATATCGATAGACAAAAGGAGTTAATATGTGGAATATCAATTTAAGGTTGTGTCGTTTTTGACCTTTATACCCTTTGGATAGTAGTAATGTTTTACTAGAGACCGCTTACTATTCGTATAATAAAACGGACTTTTATTATACTGCCAAAGAGTGTAAAACCTACAGGGTCGCACACCAAAACGAGTTGGATCAAAATGAATTAAAACGGGCCAAGTTGGACTTGGGCCTAGTTCGTTTGTTGCTTAGGGTTCTCACTAGGGTTCCTTTATAAAAGGGAACATTTATTCATCTTGGCCGTCAAGGAAAACTTTGAGAGGCTAGAGGGTCAAAATAATTGAGAGAACTCTAGAAGGCGCTAGTATACCAAGCAAGGATCTCATCTCGTTCGTGTGTGTATATCGTAGAGGCGTCGTAATTTCTACGCTAAGGACGACAACAACAGAAGGATCTGATCCATCCCGTTTGTTTCATTAACACCGAATCACATATAAGGTATGTCTTCTGCCGAATTTATTGAACAGCATAGATCCTAGGGTTTAAAGATTAGTGCGTAATTCGTGTTATGTGATGCATGATTATTGCCCTAATTACCTACATCCACCACTACGTTGAGCCCGAGCTTAGGATTAAATTTTTTGATAATATACCATACTGAACCAGATTGATTTTTTAGTATGTTGAACTTTGGTATACTCAAATTTATAATACTATAATAGTAATAGATTTTGGTGTACTAAATTTTCGATACAACACACGCTACAAGAGGTTTTTTTACCTTAATCATATCGTACCGAATTCACCCCTAACAAATCTATTGAGAAATGCATATAATAAGGCAAGCCTCTATTTGCATATCATTTTTTATTTGGTTATACTCCACTTTTTATTTGTTCGATAACAAGTAAGTAAATACATGTTACTGACCTGATGGCAAGCAAATATAAATTTGAAATTGCCTTACTCGGCTCATAAACATCAAGTATATAAACTTCTTTTTTCTCTCTCTCTCTCAAAACAAGGGATATATGGGTCTTGAATTAATCATCTTAATCTTTTTATAAAGATTCCAAAAAAATTAGTTGCAAACAAAAGTGTCATTAGGAGCAGATGACAATCAGTGAACTATGGAGGAGATAGAAATAAATTAAATCTCAGAAAACCGTAAAGAAACATGTGGATCAACCAAACAATAATAAAGTAAAATCAAATAGAATGATAATGATAGCACCATATATATATATATATGTGTGTGTAAAAAGAAGAAGATGACTTCCCTGTGTTACTGATATAAATAATAAAAATAAAAATAATAACAATAACAATAACAACATGACTTAAAGTATTGGTTCACAACCTCGTTAGTTGTAAGGGACATCGTTCACATATATAGCTTAATGTTTGGGTTGAAACCTCTCCGAAACATTAGGTGGTGTTAAACTTACGCACTGCCATAATTATAGGAGAAGTTATCTTCTAAGTGTTTAGCGTCAAATAAAGTAAAAAAAAAAAAAATTTGCGTCAAATATTAGCGCAATATCTGACCAATTATTAGCGTCAAAAGAAAGACATTGCTAAATATTTTTTGTCACAAAATCAAGCACATTCAAGATGAAAGTAATCTCCCAGTTTTGCGAAAATTGTTTCATTTGGTCCTTGAAGCCATCGTCAAAATGTTCGGGGAGGTCTTCATTTCATAAATACTAGTTACAAAATCGAAATATCTTGGTTGTAGAACCATACAAATACTGAAAGTAGTATCTCCAAGTATTCCATGCTTATAAAAAAATAAATAAAAATAATGTGACGGATCACATCCTAATTTTCTAACTTGGGGATCGGATCCTAAAAATATCTCAAAGTTATTATGTGTAAATTCAATATATTTTGTTTGTAACATCTAGTTATATCTATTTTATATAAAGCCGGAAGGCATTTAGGTAGTTATAAAGCCATGTCAAATTTTTGCTTTACCTGATTTGCCCTTGTGACCTTTTATTTCTTTAAAAAGATTTTTATATTGCGTAAGCAATAAGATTCGAATCTCCGCTACTGTGCACTTTCAACAGTTATGTCACAAATTAATTTTTATATTTTTTTCTTTGAATTGAATATGCTTGAATCGCGAATGCATTGCGCATTCACATAAATCTAGTTTAAGCAATAAATTGTTTTCATATGAGCTGTACTAATTGACAGTCATAGCTAAGAGTTCAGTTAAATATAAATTGTGATGCTATCCCAGATTTCAAATCTGAAAGTCAAAGAACATCTTTGCATTAAAAGATTCCAAAAGTCAACTATGGCATTGCATTTACAAAGATTCCTTTTTCTTTCTTTTGTTTTTGTCATAGAAGAAATAATTAAAAGATAGTAAATCGTATCTTATATATGCAACTATCAATAGATTGAAAGATATCAATCTTAGTTTCCTCTTCCTCTTCTTCTTTTTTAATTAATTTATACAATGGAGATCCAACCTCCCTTCACCTTCATCACTTTGCTCATCCTCTTCTTCTTCATCCTATTCCATTTTTTCAAAATATCAAGAACACATAATCGTAGTGCGCTGCCCCCCGGGCCTTGGAAGCTACCTCTGCTTGGAAATATCCTCCAATTGGCTGCAGGTCCGCTCCCACATCGTACCCTCAAGGACTTGGCACAGAAACATGGACCTCTAATGCATCTCCAACTTGGTCAAATCTCTGCAATTGTCATTTCCTCCCCTCGACTAGCCAAAGAGGTACTTAAAAGGCATGACCTTGCATTTGCGGACAGGCCAGCAAATCTAGCCTCTGAGATCATATCGTACAACAACACAACCATGGCCTTTGCTCCTTACGGTGATTATTGGAGACAAATGCGCAAAATATGCACACTGGAGCTGCTCACTGTTAAGAAAGTCCGCTCATTTGCTTTTATCAGGGAAGATGAGGTCTGGCACCTCCTCGAATCCATCAAGTCATCCATTTCCTCCTCGAGATCTCCACCCATCATCAATATTAGTGCAAAGATCGCCTCATTGACGTCTTCCATTGTTTGCAGAGCATCATTTGGGAGTAAATGCAAGGACCAAGACGCCTTGATAAAATTAATCCAAGGGATAATTTCCCTAGCAGGAGGTTTTGATGTGGCTGATCTGTTTCCATCAGTGAAATTCCTTCAGGTCATCAGTGGGATGAAGCCTAAATTAGAGAAGCTACACTGGGAGATTGATCAGATACTTAACAACATCCTCCACGAGCACCGAAACAAATTAGCAAGCACGAAAACCGAGGAGGAGGAGTACCAGGAAGATCTTCTTGATATTCTATTGAGACTTAAAGAGAGTGGCAACCTTGAGGTTCCTATCACATCCAACAATGTGAAAGCAGTCATGCTAGTTAGTATCTATCTATCCATATCACAATCAAGTTACTTTCTTAATAATTAATACTAGTATATATTTACTGGCAATTGAGATATGAGAATTTGTAGTCTACAATGGCTAATCTTTTAGCATGGATCATGCAGGACATGCTCGCAGCTGGCACTGATACTTCTTCGGTGACAATTGAATGGGCAATTTCAGAAATGATAAGGAATCCAAGAGTGATGGACAAGGCACAAGCTGAATTGAGAAACGTCCTCAAAGGAAAGAAGATAGTACGCGAGCGTGATATTGAGGAGCTGAGTTACCTAAAGCTGGTGATCAAAGAGACCCTACGCTTGCACCCTCCTGTTCCTTTGTTGCTTCCGAGATTGTGTAGGGAGGAATGCGAGATTGACGGATACATAATTCCCAAAAAAACCAAAGTGATAGTAAATTATTGGGCAATTGGGAGGGATAAAGAATGTTGGGATGATGCAGAGAGTTTTAAACCAGAGAGATTTGAAAGCAGCACTGTTGATTTCACAGGGAATAACATGGAGTATATACCATTTGGGGCAGGAAGGAGAATGTGCCCAGGCATTTCATTTGGAATAGCGAATGTGGAACTTCCTCTTGCTCAACTACTGTACCATTTCAACTGGGAACTCCCTGATGGGAAAAAACCACAAGATCTAGAAATGTTTGAGGCCTTTGGAGCTGTTGTGAGAAGAAGAAATGACTTGTATTTAATTGCCACTCCATACATGTAGTAGTTAGTAGTCAACTTGATTACTTGATTGCTACAACTCTGAATGTGGTCCTCGTTCAGGCTTGCTAGTGTTGATGAGCCGAAATTTATCTAAGAGTATATGATATATCTGTGTGCAATTTCTGTGTGAATCCTAAGCTTAAAGCACGCAACCTCGTTTGTGACCCTGTAGTTCTTTTTCAAAATATTGTGTAAAATTGGAATTTCAATATGGACCAAGGCATAAACACCTCAATTGATCTAGCTACATGTAATTTTCAATGACATTGTCAATATGTTAGCATTTTATGTATTCACTAGTGTTTGTGCACTTGCGTTTCACATAGTTTTAGTGTTTAATAAAGGTGATTAACTAAGTCCATTAATAAATACATGCATATTAAGAATTGAATAATTAGTATAAAATAAAAGTAATAACAAATAAGCAAAAACATAGTATCAACTGTAAAATTTAACTAATAATTATAAGAAAATCATAAAATCGGTCAACTATATAATAATGTTATAGATACGTCATAAAAAATGATTAAATATTTAAGAGAGTAATATAAAATTTTTAGAATTGGTAGATAATTAATATATTAAACGTACGTGGATGATTATGCATAGTATCACAAAATAATATAACATTCATATAAATACTAGATTGTATAGCATAATGATGTATAAGTTAATATTAAATAACTTTGTAATTTTAATACGGTTTATTAAATATACATACTTTTGCAGTGAGTTTTGGAAAACTCCTAATTCAACACAAACTCTAACTTATATAATTATTTTAATCAAATAAAGTAGAATTTAAATTTATTTAAACTACTAATACTAATATAAAAATATATGCAGTTATACACTATTTAATATACTAATACTAATATAATTCTAACTTGTTTAATTAGTTAATCCAAATTTAGAATACTTATACTATAATATAAATATATATGAGGTTATATTGTTTTTTTTTTTGTTAGTGTAAATCTTAAAATCTTGTGTTTAAAATTAAGGACATATTTGTCTCTACAAAAATGGGGAAAAACACTTAAGTTATTCGTACTTTTATATATAGTATAGATAGATTATGGATCTTTTCATCATTTTTGGGACTTTTATCCTTTTTATGAACTCAACTTTGAAGCTTTCAGAATTGTTTGACAAAGTTCCAATTTCAGTCGACTTGCCCACTTGCACGTTATTTAACAAATGAAAGACTTGAACTAAAACAGATTGCATAAGTTGTGAAACCAAACCATGCCCCCAAACTATGGGCAAGTGCTCTACATATTGTTAGAGTATATTATGTTTCCTTATTAATTAGGTTTCCTTATTGCGGTAATTTCCGTATGGTATTATGTTTCCTTAATTTTCCTTTATGCATAACCCTATAAATAGAGCCCTCTTGTAATAATTCATTACTAAAAATACAATTCATATTATGTCTCTAAATGTCAACATGGTATCAGAGGGATATATGTTCTTCACTACTTAGCTATTACCGCGTAGTCATTACATCCCGTCAAAACACCACCACACAACCACCAAACCAATAAACATTATCATAGCCTACACGCACCGCCCAAAGTTTCCACACCAAGTTTGGAAAGAAACCTCTCAAATTCACGCGTGGCAGTGTGGGTAGATCTCAAGCACAAAAGTTTATTTAAAGATAACAAAAGGTAAAAATATTTAACAAAGGGTTGGTTAGCTTGGTAGCACAAACAACAATTGTTCACAGCTTGGAGTTGTGTTCGAATCCTTGCACCAACATAATGAGTTTTTTGGCTTTCAAGAAACAATAAAGCGCCACGTCAACCCTAGAGCGCCTAGGGCCGGCAATATTTGACACGACACGCTAACCCGACACGAACTCGACACGGAGTTAGCGGGTTCGGGTGAAGCATAAACGGGTTCGGGTCAATTTCGGGTCAGACACGCTTAACCCGCAAACTAAACGGGTCGTGTTCGGGTTAACCCGCTAACTCGAAATTGACCTGCAATTAACACGATTATTATTTTTATTTTCTTTTATAGCTATATATATATATATATATATTATTTTGCCATCTTTCTTGAACAATTATATTTTTATTTGGAGTATTGGTAGTAAATGATAGTTATTATGTTTTTGATGATGGATAAAGTACTAATTTTTTATGTTTATGCTTTGGTGATGGAATGTTATATATTTTGACTCTAGATTATTAATATTGAATTTTGATATTGGGTGATACTTACTATTACTTATTAAAAATTTAAAAATATTATAAAACAAGTTAATTTTTTTCACATGAGACTTAATTGTCATTGTAATCTTAAAAGGTTAATTGTGTCGTGTCGAGTTGCAGATTTAACATGACCTATTTATTAAACGGGTTAGTCGGGTCGTGTCGTGTAACCTGTAAAATAAACAGGTCGTGTTCGAGTTAATATAAATGACACGATTAGTTAAACGGGTCGTGTTCGGGTTGACACTAATACTGTAATACTTGTGTGTTGACACGACCCGAACACGACACGCGAACCCGAATTGCCAGCCCTAAGAGCGCCGCCTCACCAACTACCACGCCAGCACACTTTCACATTATTAGGTTTATATTTTTAGTTGTATTGGTTCCAATGCCAAAAATATTTTTCGTTGTAATTGTTTGAGTCGAATTGAAGATTTGAAGATCTAATAATTAACGGAAGTTCGTCGAACTTATCGGATGCATTGCACATAATTCAAGAACTAAGGTAAGTTGAGTTAAAGATTTGATTCAAAATATAGTTGGTGTTTAAATTTAAAATTCGTATTTAAAAGTTTTTTAGGCAAATTTATTTTTAAATATTTTTATTGAGTTTTGTCGTAATTCAAAAAAAGCCAGTCGGCACCAATTATTGAGAAAACTTATTTTTCTCATATTTAACATGTTTCATAAAGTTGCCTCTGAAATTTGAGTCGAATTAGTGTCCAAACGAATTTAATATGACAAAATAAAGTAAAAAGAAAAATAAAAATAAATTTTTTTTAATAAATTATTTTATTAAATAAAAGAAAAGGAAAAAGTTGAAAAGTCAAAGATTCCACTTTGAAAAGCCAAACCCACGTGCCGTTCCTTGAAAAATCATAATGGGCCTAGCCTTTTCTAGCACTGCCACGTGGATATTGAAAATAAAGGAAGTACACAGCTTTTCATTGGTGGACCTGTGCGTGTATTTTTCTGGATTTTTCTGGACGCGATTTTTTATCGCAAAAATTTATTTTTTTATATTTGTAATTTATTTTAAAAAGAATTTTGATTCTATATTTTTTCTATAAATATAACTATTGGTTTGGGTTAAAAATATATGATTTTAGAGAGTTTTTTTTAGAGAGAAAATATTCAAACGCTAAAATTAATTTTTGAGAGTTTTGAAACAACATCTAAGTTTTGTTTACATGCCATAGGAGATCATATTTTTATTCAATTTTAAGAACTAGGGTTCCAAACGTTCATGGGTCCTGTAGGAGTGTCTTTGGTTGCGATTGAAGACGGGTTGAGCGAAGAGGCTAACGCGATAAGGGAGATCGCAGACGGTGGTAAAGAATTGTGATCAAGTGCGTGGAAAGAGGCGACGGGTAAGCCGGAACAACGAGAAGCGCTATGTCAAGCCAGCTGTAGTTAGATTCTACATTCAAGGAATTGACGGGACTGTTGTGTAAATTGTGGGAAAATAATTTTTGTAAGTCATTGAATCTGTAATTCCGTTTTGATCATAGTGAAGCACTGTCGGTTAGTCCCGAGAATTAGTCTTACGCAAGTAAGGATACCTCGTAAATTCCTGACGTTGTGTGATTGATTTTTGTGATTGCTTGATTGCTAGAAAACACAACACAGGTTTTGATAGTAAAATTGATTAGATTTGTTGTTTTCATCACACATGTCATTGCTTGGTGCCATGTCATCTGCCATGCCAGCACACTGCCACGCGTCATTGCCACGCCTGCACAATTTTGGGTTTTCGCACTTTCTAAATTTAATTAGAGTATTAGTCTTTCAGGAATTGGCCTCAATTTTTCAATTTTGCAGCTTCATAATGGATTGCAATCGCATCTTATAAAATAAGTCTAACTCAAACAGTTAAGATTGATCCCAAAGAATCTCAAATTGACAGACTCATAGAAACCAAACAGGTGTCTCTTAATTTCATAATTATTGAAGCAATTCAAAATATCCACCTTGTTTAGTATACAGGCAACCCGGACATTCAAAAAGGAGGTGCTATGATGTAACTAGTTATCCAGATTGGTGGGATCATTCTCGGAGTAGTTCGTCAAATCAAGGTGAAAATAAAAGGAATTTGGATTGCTTACAACCACTAGAACACTTAGTAAGGCATTAAATTTTGCATATGTTTTGAACGATACATGAATAATTGATTCTGGCGCTATAGATCATATGACATTCAATTCTAAACAAATCACATCTCTTACCCTCTCATCCAAAAAATTTAATTCCACAGCTAATGGTGATCTAGTTCCTATTATTGGGATTATTGGGGAAAGGTCTATTCATTTATAATATTTCTTAAATTTAAATTCGACACTGGTAGTCCCTTCACTGAAAAATAATTTATTATTTGTTACTCAGATTACTAAGATTTTAACTTTTATCGTTATTTTTTGGCCTTCTCATTGTGTTTTTAAGAATATTCAGACGATGAAGATAATTGGTTATGGTGTTAGGCAAGGAAACTTGTATTATTTGAATTTAGCATTGAAGAGTACAAATCAGTTACATCAGGCCTTACAAACTAATATAACTTTAGGAAAAAATGCTAAGGATAAGATTTGGCTGTGGCATCACCGATTAAGTCATGCATCATTTAGCTATTCAAAAAGGTTATTTCCTAAAACTTTTAGGAATGCTGAACTCTCTGATTTTCGTTGTGAAACATGTGAACTTCTAAAGAGCCATCGTACTTCCATTCCACTATCACTTAATAAATGTTCAGTTCCTTTCATGATAATCAACTCTGATGTATGGGGGTCTTCTCCTACTCCGTCTTTGAATGGTGCTCGTTGGTTTGTTACTTTTATTGATGATTACAAAAGAATGACATAGGTATGTCCTATAAAGTCTAAAAGTGACGTAAGTTCTTTATTTCAAAGATTTCACAAACAAGTCAATACACAGTTTAAAGCCACCATTCAGGTGATTTGGAGTGATAATGGAAGAGAATACATGAGTACAGAATTGCAGGAGTATTTCAAGTATCATGAAATTATTCATCAAACAACATCCTCGTATACACCTCAATAAAATGGTGTTTTAGAAAGGAAGAACATACATTTATTAGAAGTGGTACGAGCATCTCTACTCGGGCCCAATGCTCTAACATCTTATTGGTGCAAAGCACTTGCCTCTTCAGTTTATCTAGTCAATTGTGTTCCGTCAGTGGTCCTTGATTTTCAAACACCACTTGACGTCTTCCAAAAAGTTGTATTGGCTCCTACAATGCCAAACTTTCCCCCACGTGTGTTTGGATGTAACACCCCCGCCTTAATTAGTAGGATAACACCTGTAATTAAGACCTGAAACGTTACGAACCCACTTTAGACGAGCTAAAGTAGGTTTGAAATAAATAATAAAACAATCAATCCCAGAAAATCACATAACCTGGAATAAACAACCCTGATCTCATGCTACGGGCGATAATATAAAACATGAGTGCAAAATACATCTATACACAGGCATAAAACCCAAAAGACATACACACTGTGTTCACATGTATTACAGAGTAAACAGCAACTAAGGCTAGCCGTGGCTTGCCATGTACGCCCCTATATAACAAAAATGAGTCAGTATCAGAGATACTCTATTTCGTTCCCGACCCAGTTGCTCCTTTCGTCGTATTCGACTCCTGGTTACCTAAATTTGTTTACATAAAAGGGGTGAACTCACAGCTCAGTAGGGGGGATATAACAGGCGATATTACGTACAAAACGTAATTAACAATTTAATCATAAATCATGGCTCAACCAATAAAACAATGCATGCATGTGCATATGCAGGTTACCTCCCTTGTGTCAACCATTATACTGAAAGAATATCGAGGCCGAACCAAATCATAATAATAATATTAACAATGGGCCTGACTGCCCCCAAGAGATACCGAAGTTGGGCCGTACCATAAACATAAGAAGAATAACGGACCTAACCGCCCCAGAGAATAAGTCGAACATAGTCACAATATAAGATCATCCGGCCCATAAAAGATCATCATCATATCATACTAGAATTGGACCACATGTCCATCCATATCATATCACAAAATCACAAGTGCTTTGCTGAGGTCTAGATTTCCGGGCTACTCACCGCTGGCTCTAGACAGCCGACCTCATTGCTGTCCCCCGGGGGTTTAGGGATTTTCAACCCAAGGGCACCGAACCCTACTTATTTTCACACAAGCAAGCACTAATCGATACATATTTCCTTCATCATTAAAGGGCCACGATATAATCATAATCGGATCCATCACGGGATCATTTCACATCCAGAATGTTACAACGATCATAAAAGACTTTAGGCATCATAGATACGAATCATATGCCCACATAATAAATCATAAATACGAATCATATGCCCACATAATAGGCCATAAGAATAGTCCGAACTTGTCAAAGATTTCCAAGAATCCGGTTGACACAATAATGATGTACAATATGCATAATATGCCAATAAACGAACATTTAAAATAATTTATGCCATATAACTATAATAAATCTCCATACATGTTCCTTGATGTATATAATTCATCAATTAATTAATTTCAGCCATATACCACCACTATACATCCAAAGAATATATCATATATATTATACAACACATGTATAACAAGTATAATGGCATATCTTATTACAAATCACATGCTCATGGTTTTATAAATCATAAAAACATCATCATTCTCATTAAATATCCTCCAATAATAACTTAATTAAAATTCTTAATCATCAAATATTAACATAGTAACCCAATTCATTAACCAAATGAATTTACTCAAATTATGGAGTAGACTTTGGAATATTTAAGAAAATATTCAAGATTCCCGCGTAGGAATCAATACCGCACACCAATCTTGTAAAATTCACCAAAAATTCATTTCTCATCCTTTTTGGGTAATTCCAAAGCCATAAGTTAGGTATTAAACTATATTTTAAAATACATACTTAATACTTCACTTTTCTCATTACCAATATGCCCAGATTTCATCAAAATAGTGGCCAAAATATGAACAAATGTGTACTACTCCATATTTTAAATTCAAACTTGCAAAATATTATTTATACACATGTACTTGGTTATTATAAATCATAAATCATTAATCAATACAGCTACTTACATATACACAATCACATACTCATGTAATATTTATTATTCTTTAATAATTTAAAACACAAGAAATCATAATTAACCCCTACCTCAAAATATTTATCTTCAAAAAATGAAGTTTAAAAGTGACTTAAATAATATAATTTCTTGTAGTGAAATGATAATCCGAGCCCCGACCAGCAAAACTCTAAAATTCTTATACCTCTGCGTAGCCCTCGACGTATAGAATAACTTTCCCTTAAGGCTCGTCTCGATCCAACGAAGTTTTAACAACCAATTTATAAGGAGTATCCTTAAAACTAATTTTTTTTACTCTCTCTTTCTCTCTCGGCAGTGGAAGAAGAATGAAGAAGATGAATGTTAAAGTTGAAAGAAAAGGTGACAAAGTCGGTCACTTTGTTAAAAAAGTCTAACTTTTGCTTAATTGCAACATTTTGTCCTGAGGTTTCATAACTTTATTATTTTAACCCTGAACATTTACAACTTTATATTTTAGTCCATACAAAATTTTTACAACTTGGTCCACAATTAATCAATATTTTTAAATACTTTAAAATTTTCACTTAATTGAGGTTAATTCGGGTCTAATTTATGCTAATTAAATTACGGGATATTATATTGGATGTGTTGCATTTGTTCATTTGCCTAAAGAACAACGAAAAAATATTAGAATCTCGTGCTCTCAAATGTATTTTGTGGGTTACTTATTCTCTCAAAAAGGGTATAAGTGTTATAATCCTCGCACCCAAAAATTATACGTGACCATGGATGTTGTTTTTCACGAAGAAGATGTGTATTTTCATCTGGCTGAACTTCAGGGGGGAGCATTATAGTAAAGTTCAAGTTTTTGATTTCGTTAATGGGGATGAGGATAAAATAATTCAACTAGAGCTATCCCCACAGTCAATCTCAGAATTACCGAATCCACCAAGTTCACTGCTGAATTCTATAGAATCAAGCTCACTAAGTTCACCACTGAATTTGTCACAGTCATCAAGCTTGCCATCGCCTGGTATGAATAACCAATTGTCTCCCTTTGACCCTTCTAAATTTCAATATCACATACCTCCTCTTGATCTTCAGGTACTTTTTCCTAAACCTCCAAAAAAATAACTCTCTAACCGAATCAATAGAGGCGTGCCCAAACCAACATATGAACCTGATTTTGTTAGTAAGGCCAAATACTCCATGAGCAATTATGTGTCTTACGATAGATTGTCTGAATCGAATATGTCATTTGTTAATCAGTTATCCTTTATATCTATTCCTAACAGTGTGCAGGAAGCCTTAGGCGATCCAAAATGGAAAGCAACAATGGATGAAGAGATGAAATCCCTAAAGAAAAATGGTACATGGGATATAGTTGAATTACCAGTACGGAAGAAGCGTGTTGGTTGAAAATGGGTATACAATGTGAAAGATAAGGCAGACGGAACTATCAAAATATTCAAAGTAAGACTCATAGCGAAAGGCTACTCCCAGACACATGGGATCGATTATTTGAAGACATTTGCACTAGTGGAAAAAAATAATACTGTGCATATATTGCTCTCTTTAGCGATAAATCTGAACTGGCCATTACAACAATTCGATGTATAAAATGCTTTCTTGCATGGGGATGTAGAAGAGGAAGTCTTTGTATGGCTTAAAACAGTCTCCGAGAGCTTGGTTTGGAAGATTTGCCAAATCAATAAGAAAGTTTAGGTACAAACAAAGCAATTCTGATCATACGTTGTTCTTGAAGAAGTGTCATGGGAATATCACAGCACTTATGGTTTATGTTGATGGTATGGTTGTCATCGGGGCTGACCTTTGTGAACAAGAAGCACTGAAAAAAATACCTTTCTCGGGAGTTCGAGATGAAAGATCTTGTTGAGCTAAAGTATTTTTTGGGGATTGAAGTATCCAGATCTTCAAAGGGCATCTACCTTTCTCAAAGAAAGTATGCATTAGATTTAGTAAGTGAAACGAGAATGTCTGCCTGTCGGGCATCGGATACTCCTATGGAAGAAGGATTGAAATTGAAAATCGAAGCCGGTTAAATGCCTGTTGATAAAGGGCGTTATCAGTGATTGGTAGGAAAGCTGATGTACTTAGCGTATATTAGACCCGATATTTCCTATGCATTGAGTACAGTTAGCCAGTTCATGCATAATCCTGGAGAGAAGCATATGCGGGCTGTGATGAAGATTCTTAGTTATTTGAAGGCAGCTCCTGAAAAAGGGATTTTGTTTACAAAGACTAGTGATTTCTTGAAAATTGAAGGGTACACTGATGCTGATTGGGCTGGAAATGTTGGTGATAGACGATCTACATCAGAATATTTCACATTTGTTGGTAGGAATATCATCACATGGTGAAATAAGAAACAAAATGTTGTTTCTCGTTCGAGCACCGAAGCGGAATATCGATGAATGAAAGTGGGAGTTCAGGAATTATTGTGGTTGAAGTTGCTATTGATTGATATATGTTATTCGCCGAGAGAACCTATGGTGTTATACTATAATAATAAAGCAGCATGCGACATTGCTCAAAATCCGATTTAACATGATAGGACGAAGCATGTGAAGTGGATAGATGCTTTATTAAAGAGAAATTAGAGGAAAACATAGTTATAGTACCTCAAATACACTCGGAAGATCAGTTGACTGATATACTTACTAAGGCTGTTTACAACAAGATATTTTCTAGGTTGGTAATCAAGTTGGGCAAGTTCGATATCTATGCACCAACTTGAGGGGGAGTGCTAGAGTATATTATGTTTCCTTATTAATTAAATTTCCTTATTGCAGTAGTTTCCTTATGGTATTATGTTTCCTTAATTTTCCTTTTTGCATAACCCTATAAATAGGGCTCTCTTGTACTAATTCATTATTAAAAATACAATACATATTCTCTCTCTAAAGGTCAACATATATAATTTACAAAAGTGTCCCGAAAGGAAAAAATATTTTTTATTTTCTCCTCTATTTAAATAAATAGAATTCTTGTCATGATTCATAAACTGATATAATACCTAATTGTTTTCGTAATCGAAAATGCCAGGTTGAAATATCTATTGATATTGCTAGAAGCAAGATTTTTTTGAAAGCTTAAGTTATTCCCTAACAATGAAAATTTTAAATTCTTAAAAGAATTACATCTGTTTTGATATGAGTCCATCTTATATTGAACTTGTGTAATTGATAAAGTTTAATTTGAAACTTATATTATCAACAAGAACCCTTATCTATATATAGTGGGGAAATTTTATTGTCGCAGCCTAGAGGTTCAAACTGGGGGCCCCTAGGCTAATAACTTCAATTCTTGTTCAGGTTGTTGATCAGCCAAAGAGAAGCTCGTGTAATTTCTCCGCAGTTTTGCAATACAATATTTTTGTCATGGAAATGTTATGGATGAATATCTCTATAGTAACGTTGGTCCCTTAGTGGTGATAGTTGGTAGTGTTAAAACCAAGAGAAAATGCCATACATGAAATTTGCAGATAGAGCAATATATTGTTTAAAAGATGATTTAAAAAGGTTCAAATTCTTCTTATTAAAGTAACTAAATATCGCTTTTGTCACTACTTATTAGCCCATAAAATAATTCAGTGTCAGATATAGTAATAATAGCGTCAAACATAAGTGGGTAATTGGGCAGGAATTAAAAAAAAATAAGGACATTGCTAAATATTTTTTCTCCCAGTTGGCTACCCATAAAGGACAGAAATTAAAAATAAAAAATTTTATCCAACGGAATTGGCCAATTGGAAATTCCATGATAAAGTAATAATATATAGCGTCAAATATAAGTGGGTAGCCAAAGAGGACTGGAATGAAAACAGTAAGTCAGCAATTGGAAATTCCATAGTAAAGTAATATTAGCGTCAAAAGAAAGACATTGCTAAACATTTTTTCTCCCAAAATCAAGTACATTCTAGACGAAACTAGACTCCCAGTATTGCGAAAATTGTTTCATTTCGTCCTTGCCAACGTCAAAATGTTCCGGGAGGACTCGATTTCTTAAATACTAGTTGCAAAACTGAAAGATATTGGTTGTAGAACCATGCAAATACTGAAAGTAGCATCTCTGGGTACCACATTCTTTAAAAAACAAGTGACGGACCGAATCCAATTTTTTTACTTTGGGACCGGATCCTAAAAATATATCCATGTTACTATGTGTAAATTAAATATATTTTGTTTGTAAACATCCAGTTATATCTACTTTATATAAAGATGAGAGGCATTTCGGTTGTTTCGAAGTGGTGTAAATTTTTTGCTTATCCAACTTTTCCATTGTGACTAAGCTATATACAAGATTCGAATCCCTGCTATTTGCACTCTCAACCACTATGTCACATTTTTTTTCTTTAAATTAATTATACTTGAACCAAACTTGTGTGCATTGCTGATGCGCATAACATAAGTTTAAGTAATAAATTGTTTTCATGTGAGTGTAATAATTGAGACTCGCTGCTAACAGTTCAGTTAAACCCATATTTCAAATCTAAAAGTCAAAGAACACCTTTGCATTAACAGAGTCCAAATGTCAACAATGGCATTGCATTTACGAAGATGCCTTTTTCTTTTTCTTTTTCTTTTCCGCCTTTTTTTGTCATAGAAGAAATAATAAAAAAAATAGTATATTGTGTCTTATATATGCATTTAACAATAGAATAAAAGATGTTAATCTTCATCCCGGAATTTCCTCTTCATCTCCTTTAATTAATTTAGACCATGGAGATCCAAACCCCGTTCACCTTCATCACTTTCCCCATCCTCTTCTGCTTCATCTTATTCTATTTTTTCAATATATCAAAAACGCATAGTCGTAGTGCGCTGCCCCCAGGGCCATGGAAGCTACCTCTGCTTGGAAATATCCTCCAATTGGCAGCAGGTCCGCTCCCACATCGTACCCTAAAGGACTTGGCACAGAAACATGGACCTCTAATGCATCTCCAACTTGGTCAAATCTCTGCAATTGTCATTTCCTCCCCTCGACTAGCCAAAGAGGTACTTAAAAGGCATGACCTTGCATTTGCGGACAGGCCAGCAAATCTAGCCTCTGAGATCATATCGTACAACAATATTACCATGGCATTCGCTCCTTACGGTGATTATTGGAGACAAATGCGCAAAATATGCACACTGGAGCTGCTCACTGTTAAGAAAGTCCGCTCATTTGCTTTTATTAGGGAAGACGAGGTCTGGCACCTCCTCAAATCCATCAAGTCATCCATTTCCTCCTCGAGATCTCCACCCATCATCAATATTAGTGCAAAGATCGCCTCATTGACGTCTTCCATTGTTTGCAGAGCATCATTTGGGAGTAAATGCAAGGACCAAGACGCCTTGATAAAACTAATCCAAGAGATAATTTCCCTAGCAGGAGGTTTTGACGTGGCTGATTTGTTTCCATCAGTGAAATTCCTTCAGGTCATCAGTGGGATGAAGCCTAAATTAGAGAAGCTACACTGGGAGATTGATCAGATTCTTAATAACATCATCGACGAGCACCGAAACAAATTAGCAAGCATGAAAACGGAGGCGGAGCACCATGAAGATCTTCTTGATATTCTATTGAGACTTAAAGAGAGCGGCAACCTTGAGGTTCCTATCACATCCAACAATGTGAAAGCAGTCATGCTAGTTAGTACCTATCAATCCATATCACAATCAAGTTACTTTCTTAATAATTAATACCAGTATAAATTTTACTGACAATTGAGAGATGAGAATCTCTAGTCTACAATGGCTAATCTTTTAGCATGGATCATGCAGGACATGCTCGGGGCTGGGACTGATACTTCTTCGGTGACAATTGAATGGGCAATTTCAGAAATGATAAGGAATCCAAGAGTGATGGACAAGGCACAAGCTGAATTGAGAAACGTCCTCAAAGGAAAGAAGATAGTACGCGAGCGTGATATTGAGAAGCTGAGTTACCTAAAGCTGGTGATCAAAGAGACCCTACGCTTGCACCCTCCTGTTCCTTTGTTGCTTCCGAGATTGTGTAGGGAGCAATGCGAGATTGATGGATACAAAATACCCAAAAAAACCAAAGTGATAGTCAATTCATGGGCAATTGGGAGGGATGAAGAATCTTGGGACGATGCAGAGAGTTTTAAACCAGAGAGATTTGACAGCAGCACTGTTGATTTCACAGGGAATAACATGGAGTATATACCATTTGGGGCAGGAAGGAGAATGTGCCCAGGCATGTCATTTGGAATAGCGAATGTGGAACTTCCTCTTGCTCAACTACTATACCATTTCAACTGGGAACTCCCTGATGGGAAAAAACCACAAGATCTAGACATGTTTGAGGCCTTTGGAGCTGTTGTGAGAAGAAGAAATGACTTGTATTTAATTGCCACTCCATACATGTACTAGTTAGTAGTCAACTTGATTGCTACAACTCTGAATGTGGTCCTCGTTCAGGCTTGCTAGTGTTGATGAGCCGAAATTTATCTAAGAGTTTATGATATATCTGTGTGCAATTTCTGTGTGAATCCTAAGCGTAAAGTACGCAACCTCGTTTGTGACCCTGTAGTTCTTTTTCAAAATATTGTGTAAAATTGGAATTTCAATATGGACCAAGGCATAAACACCTCAATTGATCTAGCTACATGTAATTTTCAATGACATTGTCAATATGTTCGCTTTTTTTGTATTCACTAGTTTTTGTGCACGTGCGTTGCACATGGTTTTAGTGTTTAATAAAGGTGATTAACTAAGTCCATTAATAAATACATGCATATTAAGAATTGAATAATTAGTATAAAATAAAAATAATAACAAATAAGCAAAAACATAGTATCAACTGTAAAATTAACTAATAATTATAAGAAATTCATAAAATCGGTCAACTATATAAAAATGTTATAGATACGCCATAAAAAATGATTAGATTTTTAAGAGTGTAATATAAAATTTTTAGAATTGGTAGATGGTTAATATATTAAACGTACGTGGATGATTATGCATAGTATCACAAAATAATATAACATTCATATAAATAGTAGATTGTATAGCCTAATGATGTATAAGTTAATATTAAATAACTTTGTAATTTTAATACGGTTTATTAAATATACATACTTTTGCGGTAAGTTTTGGAAAACTCCTAATTCAACACAAACTCTAACTTATATAATTATTTTAATCAAATAAAGTAGAATTTAAATTTATTTAAACTACTAATACAAATATAAAAATATATGCAGTTATACACTATTTGATATACTAATACTAATATAATTCTAACTTGTTTAATTAGTTAATCCAAATTTAGAATACTTATACTATAATATAAAAATATATGAGGTTATATTGTTTTTTTTTCTTAAGGTAAATTTTAAAATCTTGTGTTTAAAATTAAGGGCATATTTGTCTTTACAAAAAAAAGGAAAAAACACTTAAGTTATTCGTACTTTTATATATAGTATAGATAGATAGATAGATTATGGATCTTTTCATCATTTTTGGGACTTTTATCCTTTTTAAGAACTCGGCTTTGAAGTTTTCAGAATTGTTTGACAAAGTTCCAATGTCAGTCAACTTGCCCACTTGCATGTTATTTAACAAATGAAAGACTTGAACTAAAACAGATTGCATAAGTTGTGTAACCAAACCATGCCTCCAAACTATGGGCAAGTGCTCTACATATTGTTAGAGTATATTATGTTTCCTTATTAATTAGGTTTACTTATTGTGGTAGTTTTTGTATGGTATTATGTTTCCTTAATTTTCCTTTATGCATAACCCTATAAATAGGGCCCTCTTGTAATAATTCATTATTAAAAAATACAACTCATATTCTATCTCTAAATGTCAACATGGTATCAGAGGAATATATGTTCCTCACTACTTAGCTATTACCGCGTAGTCATTACATGTGATGCCCCGAAATCCCGTTTAGAGGATAATACCTCCGGGACCTGGTTAGCCACGGAATCGTACTCGACGACGAGTATGAAGTAATAAAATTTAAGATTTTATACCCAAAACATGTTCGAGTAATAAAGTTATTTTAAAAGAAAATCTGGCATGTGGAGTTTATTCATTTGGTAAACCAAAATCTGTCATAAGATATAAATAAATCCATTTACAATTGATACTCCACATTTATATAAAAATGTTTGTACAATGCCTCCAACGAGGTCCCAATTTCATAGAAATTATACATTTGGAAATCCAATACACAATAAGATAATAGTTAAGATATATAATACAAGTCGCTTCTTAACGACTTTGGCAACAACCATCAGAGCTAACTAGGATCCGTAGGCGTACCGTCCCCGAGAAACACCTGCAAAACTATTTGAAAAATGGGAGTGAGGCAAACGGGCTCAGTGGGAACTATAAGGTTTCTATATAGGAAAATAAGTTAGAAAACCATGCATGCCATGCAATGCAATATAATGAAAGTAAGGTTGGTTTATATGCTGCTTCTGTGTAATACATCTCCTCTATGTAATATACATTCCTTCTTGTGTGTACAAGTGTAAATATATATACTACATTTTTTGAAGCAGCCAATGCACGAAAAACATTTCGTGAAATGCATATAGATGCTATCCCAGTTCCCAAATCATAATAAAATAGATAGAACATAGGTTTATCGGGCTTTTCTGTATATCGTGTAAAAACCTGTATCTCCAAGATACATTTATATATTTATAAAACTGTAAGTATGAAACAGTAATAATCTATAGCCCGAATCTGTATAAAAGATGCCACAACACCGCGACCAGATCTATCATCATGTCAAATCATATATATCATCCTCACGTCTAGGATTTCAAATCTATTGTGCACAAAGATTGCCGGCAACTCGGTTTCTTCCGCCCTCAAGGCAGGGACCACCTACCAGGTCCACTTAGACGTTACCTCACGCAGCCACAAAGGCATACACTACAAATAATCCTCACGTAGCCACCAAGGCACACGCTACATGTAATAACCAACATCTATCTGGTACGAACTGTGTGGCTAACCGATATAGAAATCCAAGAAAATCCCAAGTACATATGTATATCATTTGAAAGTACCATATAGTTCATTTCTCAACCGTGTATAAGCAATAAGGATATGTATATATATACATAAGACTAAGATGTTTCCAAAGATATTCATACACATGCATACGTGCCTGAAACTATGGTGGTATTCTCATCGTGCATGACCACGGTAGCCAAGTCCGTCAACTAATAGTTTAAAGAAGAAAATACTAGAACTTGGGAGGTATATTGGGATCGCCACAATCTGGCGCTAAGTAAAAGATCATACTGTTCATATAACCTCCCCATAAAGTTAAAATATCTTTTCACATTTCAAAATAGGCATATCCACTGCCTAACATACTTATGGACTGGCTAAGTAAGTAAGAATGTCATAAAAATGACCCAGTAGCTCCAACACAACAGGAATACCAACCATATATGAAATCTTATCCTAAAAGTACTTTTAAGTTCAAGTATATACTCATATGTACGTGTATCATATCATTTGGTTCACCCTAGTACTCGTACATAAGGGTTTTGTATAAATCTTTCCAGAAATGGCATAGAAATTGGGGTCTCATGTCAAAGAAGTAATTTATAATCATAATATGTTAAACTCAATCAATAAAATAGGATAAATTACCCCCAAAGCCCCATGAGTATATATTTTGAGTAGAAACCCTAGGTTATGCGGGATTTGGTATGTAATAGATACAATAAGTTGAAAAAGGAGTTTAAATACTATTGTTCCCACCTTAGGAGGGTCAATCCCTCGAAGAATTGCCGTTGAATCGAGTCGGAACAGCGTAGATGCGAAAATCCCCAATTTCTCTCTAAACCTTAGAAATGGAAGTGAAAAGGATGAAGAAGGAGATAAATAGTGTTGGGGAGTGGTGGATAAAGGAGGAGCTAGAGTCGTGATGTCGGATCGCTTGCAAAACCTCCCAGATTGCCTCTCCTTTCTCTCTCTAGAAGCTCTCAAGATGGTAGGGTGAAATGAGTAAGAAAGGAGAAGAAGAAATATATAAAAAATCTCGCCAGCACAATGTAGTCGACTCCTTACTGTTCATGTAGTCGACTCACCTCATTTCCATGTAGTCGACTACATGGTGTAATTTCTGCCTCCTCCAGTTTTTGGTCAACAGCCCGACTTCGCACCTACTTTTGGGCATCAAGGAGTAAGAATTGGGTCTCAGCCAAAACACAAAAGTTGTAGAACATTGAAATACCTTTCCGATGACACCAACGGGGTATCATTTGGAGTTCGGATGAAGAAGATATGGACTTTCAAAGTCGGGTAAAAATCATAAATCGCGTAAGACCGAAATTTGCTATTCACGAGCTAATTTTTGTTCAGTCCACCCGGAATGACTTATGGTCATTATAACACACTTAAGTACATTAATATGACTTATTGGAAGTTACCAAATCACACTAACTTCTACAGAACCCAAATTTGGCTATCCGAACCCAAATTATGTCTTATAAGCGACTTAGGCCGTGATTTGCAAAAGATAAAGAAACGAGGTGTTACATTACATCCCGTCAAAACACCACCACACAACCACCAAACCAATAAACATTATCATAGCCTACACGCGTCGCCCAAAGTTTCCACAACAAGTTTGGAAAGAAATTTCTCAAATTCGCGTGTGGCAATTTGCGTAGATCTTAAGCACAAAAGTTTATTTAAAGATAACAAAAGGTAAAAATATTTAACAAAGGGTTGGTTAGCTTGGTTGCATAAACAACAGTTGTTCACAGCTTGGACATGTTTTCGAATCCTTGTAGCAACACAAAGAGTTTTTTGGCTTTCAAGAAACAGTAAAGCGCCACGTCAACCCTAGAGCGCCACGTCACCAACTGCCACGCTAGCACACTTCCACGTTTTTAGGTTTATATTTTTAGTTGGCTTGATTCTGATGTCAAAAACACTTTCCGTTGTAATTGTTTAAGTCAAATTGAAGATTTGAAGATCCAACAATTAACGGAAGCTCGCCGAACTTACCGGATGCATTGCACATAATTCAAGACCTAAGGTAAGTTGATTTTATGGTTTGATTCAAAATATAGGTGGTGTTTGAATTTAAAATTCGTATTTAGAAGCTTTTGAGTCAAATCTATTTTTAAGTATTTTTATTGAGTTTTGTCGGAATTTGAAAAAGGTCAGTCGACACTAATTATTGAGAAAACTTATTTTTTTCATGTCTAACATATTTTATAAAGTTATTTCTAAAATTTTAGTCGAATTAGTGTCTAGACGAATTTAATATGACAAAATAAAGTAAAAAGGAAAAAAATATTTAATAAATTATTTTATTAAATAAAAGAAAAGGAAAAAGTTGAAAAGTCAAAGATTCCACTTTGAAAAGCCAAACCCGCGTGCCTTTCCTTGAAAAATCATAATGGGCCTAGCCTTTTCTAGCACTGCCACGTGGATATTGAAAATAAAGGAAGTACACAGCTTTCATTGGTGGATCCGTGCGTGTATTTTTCTGGACATGATTTTTTATCGCAAAAATTAATTTTTTAATATTTTTAACTTACTTAAAAAAGAATTTTGATTATGTATTTTTTTTATAAATATAACTATTGGTTTGGGTAAAAAATATATGATTCTAAAAATATTTTTGAGAGAGAAAATATCTAAATGCTAGAATTAATTTTTTAGAGTTTTGAAATACCATCTAAATTTTGTTTACGTGCCATTGGAGATCATATTGTTTTTCAATTTTAAGAACTAGGGTTCCAAACGTTCACGTGTTCTGCAGGAGTGTCTTTGGTTGCGATTGAAGACAGGTTGAGCGAAGAGGCTAACGCGATAAGGGAGATCGCAGACGGTGGTGAAAGATTGTGATCAAGTGCGTGGAGGAGGCGACGGGTAAGCCGGAACAGCGAAAGCGCTACGCTAAGCCAGCTGCGGTTGGATTCTACATTCAAGGAATTGACGGGACTGTTGCGTAAATTGTGGGGAAATAATTTTTGTAAGTCATTGAGTCTGTAATTCCGTTTTAGTCATAGTGAAGCACTGTCGGTTAGTCTCGAGAATTAATCCTACGCAAGTAAGGATAGCTTGTAATTTTCTGGTGTTGTGTGATTGATTTTTGTGATTGCTTGATTGCTTTAATTGCTAGAAAACACAACACATGTTTCGACACTAAAATTGATTAGACTTAGGATTTTAATTCCACTTATCAAACTTCAAATTATTTTTTATAAAAACCCAAAAATCAACCCAGGCATTACGATCCCCCTTAATTTGTTGTTTTCATCACACGCGTCATTGCCACGCCACCACAGTTTTGGGTTTTCACACTTTCTAAATTCAATTAGAGTATTAGTTTTTCAGGAATTGGCCTCGATTTTTCAATTTTGCAGCTTCACAATGGATTGCAATCGCATCTTACAAAATAAGTCTAACTCAAACAGTTAAGATTGATCCCAAAGAATCTCAAATTGACAGAATCATAGAAACCAAATAGGTGTCTCTTAATTTCATAATTATTGAAGCAATTCAAAGTATCCACCTTGTTCAGTATACAGGCAACCCGGACATTCAAAAAGGAGGTGCTATGATATAACTAGTTATCCAGATTGGTGGGATCATTCTCGGAGTAGTTCGTCAAATCAAGGTGAAAATAAAAGGAATTCGGATTGCTTACAACCACTAGAACACTTGGTAAGGTATTAAAATTTGCATCTGTTTTGAATGATACATGAATAATTGATTATGGCGCTATAGATCATCTGACATTCGATTCTAAACAGATCACATCTCTTACCCCCTCATCCAAAAAATTTATTTCCATAGCTAATGGTGATCTAGTTCCTATTATTGGGGAAAGCTCTATTCATTTATCATATTTCTTAAATTTAAATTCGACACTGGTAGTCCCTTCACTAAAAACTAATTTATTATCTGTTGCTCAGATTACTAAGATTTTAACTTGTATTGTTATTTTTTGGCCTTTTCATTGTTTCTTTAAGAATATTCAGACGAGGAAGATAATTGGTTATGGTGTTAGGCAAGGAAACTTGTATTATTTGAATTTAGCATTGAAGAGTACAAATCAGTTACATCAGGCCTTACAAACTGATATAACTCTAGGAAAAAATGCTAAGGATAAGATTTGGCTGTGGCATCGCCGATTAAGTTATGCATCATTTAGCTATTCAAAAAGGTTATTTACTAAAACTTTTAAGAATGCTGAACTCTCTGATTTTCGTTGTGAAACTTGTGAACTTACAAAGAGCCATCGTACTTCCATTCCACTGTCACTTAATAAATGTTCAATTCCTTTCATGATAATCAACTCTGATGTATGGGGGTCTTCTCCTACTCCGTCTTTAAATGGTGCTCGTTGGTTCGTTACTTTTATTGATGATTACAAAAGAATGACATAGGTATGTCCTATAAAGTCTAAAAGTGACGTAAGTTCTTTATTTCAAAGATTTCACAAACAAGTCAATACACAGTTTAAAGTCACCATTCAAGTGCTTCGGAGTGATAATAGAGGAGAATACATGAGTACAGAATTGCAGAAGTATTTCAAGTATCATGGAATTGTTCATCAAACAACATCCTCGTATACACCTCAATAAAATGGTGTTGTAGAAAGGAAGAACATACATTTATTAGAAGTGGTACGTGCATCACTACTCGGGGCCAATGCTCCAACATCTTATTGGTGCAAAGCACTTGCCTCTTCAGTTTATCTAATCAATCGTGTTCCATCAGCGGTCCTTGATTTTCAAACACCACTTGATGTCTTCCACAAAGATGTATTGGCTCCTACAGTGCCAAACTTTTCCCCACGTGTATTTGGATGTGCTACATTTGTTCATTTGCCTAAAGAACAACAAAAAAAATAGAATCTCGTGCTCTCAAATGTATTTTGTGGGTTACTTATTCTCTCAAAAAGGGTATAGGTGTTATAATCCTCGCGCCCAAAAATTATACGTGACCATGGATGTTGTTTTTCATGAAGAAGATGTGTATTTTCATTTGGTTGAACTTCAGGGGGAGCATTATAGTGAAGTTCAAGTTTTTGATTTCGTTAATGAGGATGAGGATAAAATAATTCAACTCGAGCTATCCCCATAGTCAATCTCAGAATTATCGAATCCACCAAGTTCACCGCTGAATTCTATAGAATTAAGCTCACTAAGTGCACCACTGAATTTGCCACAATCATCAAGCTTGCCATCGCTTGGTATGAATAACCAATTGTCTCCCTTTGACATTTCTAAATCTGAATATCACATACCTCCTCTTGATCCTTAGGTACTTTTTTCTAAACCTCCAAAAAAATAACTCCCTAACCGAATCAATAGAGGCGTGCCCAAACCAACATATGAACTTGATTTTATTAGTAAGGCCAAATACTCCATGAGCAATTATGTGTCTTACGATAAATTGTCTGAATCGAATATGTCATTTGTTAATTAGTTATCCTCTATATCTATTCCTAACAGTGTGCAGGAAGCCTTAGGCAATCTAAAATGGAAAGCAGCAATGGATGAAGAGATGAAATCTCTAAAGAAAAATGGTACATGGGATATAGTTGAATTACCAGTACGAAAAAAGCGTGTTGGTTGCAAATGGGTATACACTGTGAAAGATAAGGCAGATGAAACTATCGAAATATTCAAAGTAAGAATCATAGCGAAAGGCTACTCCCAGACACATGGGATCGATTATTTGGAGACATTTGCACCAGTGGAAAAAATTAATACTGTGCATGTATTGCTCTCTTTAGCTATAAATCTGAACTGACCATTACAACAATTCGATGTGAAAAATGCTTTCTTGCATGGGGATTTAGAAGAGGAAGTCTTTGTACGGCTTAAAACAGTCTCCGAGAGCTTGGTTTGGAAGATTTGCCAAATCAATAAGAAAGTTTAGGTACAAACAAAGCAATTTTGATCATACGTTGTTCTTGAAGAAATGTTATGGGAAGATCACAGCACTTATTGTTTATGTTGATGATATAGTTTTCACCGGGGCTGACCCTTGTAAACAAGAAGCACTGAAAAAAATACCTTTCTCGGGAGTTCGAGATGAAAGATCTTGTTGAGCTAAACTATTTTTTGGGGATTGAAGTATCCAGATCTTCAAAGGGCATCTTCCTTTCTCAAAGAAAGTATGCATTAGATTTAGTAAGTGAAACGAGAATGTCTGCCTGCCAGGCATCGGATACTCCTATGGAAGAAGGATTGAAATTGAAAATAGAAGCCGATTAAGTGCCTGTTGATAAAGGGCGTTATCAGTGATTGGTAGGAAAGCTGATGTACTTAGCACATACTAGGCCCGATATTTTCTATGCATTGAGTACAGTTAGCCAGTTCATGCATAATCCTGGAGAGAAGCATATGCGGGCTGTGATGAAGATTCTTAGTTATTTGAAGGCAGCTCCTGAAAAAGGGATTTTGTTTACAAAGAATAGTGATTTCTTGAAAATTGAAGGGTACACTGATGCTGATTGGGCTGGAAATATCAGTGATAGACGATCTACATCAGAATATTTCACATTTGTTGGTAGGAATATCATCACATGGTGAAATAAGAAACAAAATGTTGTTTCTCGTTCGAGCACCGAAGCGGAATATCGATGAATGAAAGTGGGAGTTCAGGAATTATTGTGGTTGAAGTTGCTATTGATTGATATATGTTATTCGCCGAGAGAACCTATGGTGTTATACTATAATAATAAAGCAGCATGCGACATTGCTCAAAATCCGATTTAACATGATAGGACGAAGCATGTGAAGTGGATAGATGCTTTATTAAAGAGAAATTAGAGGAAAACATAGTTATAGTACCTCAAATACACTCGGAAGATCAGTTGACTGATATACTTACTAAGGCTGTTTACAACAAGATATTTTCTAGGTTGGTAAGCAAGTTGGGCAAGTTCGATATCTATGCACCAACTTGAGGGGGAGTGCTAGAGTATATTATGTTTCCCTATTAATTAAGTTTCCTTATTGCAGTAGTTTCCTTAATTTTCCTTTTTGCATAACCCTATAAATAGGGCTCTCTTGTATTAATTCATTATTAAAAATACAATCCATATTCTCTCTCTAAATGTCAACATATATAATATACAAAAGTGTCCCGAAAGAAAAAAAAAATTTTTTGTTTTCTCCTCTATTTACATAAATAGAATTCTTGTCATGATTCATAAACTAATATAATACCTAATTGTTTTCGTAATCGAAAATGGCAGGTTGAAATATCTATTGATATTGCTAGAAGCAAGATTTTTTTGAAAGCTTAAGTTATTCCTTAACAATGAAAATTTTAAATTCTTAAAAGAATTACATCTGTTTTGATATGAGTCCATCTTATATTGAACTTGTGTAATTGATAAAGTTTAATTTGGTACTTCTATTATCAACAAGAACCCCTATCTATATATAGTGGGGAAAATTTGATTGTCGCAGTCTAGAGGTTCAAACTGGGGACCTCTAGGCTGGTAACTTCAACCCTTGTTCAGGTTTTTGATCAGGCAAAGAGAAGCTTGTTGTGTAATTGCGCCGCTGTTTTGCAATACAATCTTTTTGTCATGGAAATGTTACGGATGAATATCTCTATAGTAAAGTTGGTCCCTTAGTGGTGATAAGTTGGTAATAATAAAACCAAGTGAAAATGCCAGACATGAAATTTGCAGATAGAGCAATATATTGTGCAAAAGATAATATAAAAAGGTTCAAATTCTTCTTATTAAAGTAACTAAATCGCTTTTGTCACTACTTATTAGTCCATAAAATAATTCAGTGTCAGATATAGTAATAATAGCGTCAAATATAAGTGGGTAATTGGACAGGAATTCCAAAAAAATAAGGACATTGCTAAATATTTTTTCTCCCAAAATCAAGTACATTCTAGACGAAACTAATCTCCCAAGGTGGCTACCCATAAAGGACAGGAATTAAAAATAAAAATATTTACCCAACGGAATTGGCCAATTAATTGGAAATTCCATGATAAAGTAGTAATATATAGCGTCAAATATAAGTGGGTAGCCAAAGAAGACTGGAATGAAAACAGTAAGTCAGCAATTGGAAATTCCATGGTAAAGCAATATTAGCGTCAAAAGAAAGACATTGCTAAACATTTTTTTCCCCAAAATTAAGTACATTCTAGACGAAACTAGACTCCCAGTTTTGCAAAAATTGTTTCATTTCGTCCTTGCCAACGTCAAAATGTTCCGGGAGGACTCAATTTCTTAAATACTTGTTGCAAAATTGAAAGATGTTGGTTGTAGAACCATGCAAATACTAAAAGCAGCATCTCCGGGTACCACATTCTTTAAAAAACAAGTGACAGACCGAATTCAATTTTTTTACTTTGGGACCGGATCCTAAAAATATCTCCAAGTTACTATGTGTAAATTAAATATATTTTGTTCGTAAACATCCGGTTATATCTACTTTATATAAAGCCGAGAGGCATTTAGGTAGTTTGAAAATGGTGTGAAATATTTGCTTATCCAACTTTGCTATTGTTACTAAGCAACAAGATTCAAATCCTCAGGACTTGCACTCTCAACAATTATGTCACATTTCTGTTTCTTTAAATTAAATATACTTGAATCGAACTTGTGCGCATTGCGGATGCACATAACATAGGTTTAAGCAATAAATTTATTTCATGTGAGTGTAATAATTGACACTCATTGCTAAGAGTTCAGTTAATCCCAGATTTCAAATCTAAAAGTCAAAGAACACCTTTGCATTAATAGAGTCCAAAAGTCAACAATGGCATTGCATTTACGCAGATGCCTTTTTCTTTTTCTTTTCCCCTTTTTTTTTTTGTCATAGAAGAAATAATAAAAAATTAGTATATTGTATCTTATATATGCATGTAACAATAGATTAAAGATGTCAATCTTCATCCCTAAATTTCCTCTTCATCTTCTTCTTTAATTAATTTATTCCATGGAGATCCAAGCCCCCTTCACCTTCATCACTTCCCTCATCCTCTTCTTTTTCATCCTATTCTATTTTTAAAAAATATCAAAAATACATAGTCGTAGTGCGCTGCCCCAGGGCCATGGAAGCTACCTCTCCTTGGAAATATCTGAAAAAAATATGTCCTAGGACTATTCATATATTATGATTTGTACTTGGATATCTTATGCTTATTGTCATTTATAAAGTTTATTTCATTTTACTTTATATTCTCTTGTAAATAATATTTATTAATACTAGTTCATCAAGTACGTGACTAGGTTGTGGGATGCTAGTAATGTTATAATAATATTGTTTAGATATCCCTGATCATGTGTCAATAACCTAGGATCACATTGATATAATGATTAGAGTATGGGTCAGCTGATGACTATGTTCCACAAGTCATGGATATGGAGATATCAAGCTGAACATACTGATACTTGTTAGGGAACAAAGTATTGGATTGACCCGCTTTGGGGACACTGCGAGGAGTGTTAGATAATGTCATCAGTGATGTTCCCCATTTGTGATATCGTATTATCCTCAGACCTGAGATCGCCATGGTTACCAACATAGGGATTAGCATGTTAGGCATTATCAAACGTTGCTCTTGACCGAGTAATTATAAAAATGATGATCGAGCATACTATGAACTATGTAGAGGTATGTGGTTGATCAAGATGGGATTTGTCATTCTCATATAATGAGAGAGATATCGTTGGGCCCCTTGATAAGTATAATTAATATTTGCATGGCCATGCACAAATGAGATGTCATTTTGTTTTAGATTAATTATACTTAGAGATCAAGAAATAAAGATTGAACTATACAAGAATGACACTTACCTAAAATGATTGGGTACATTGATCACCTAGAAAGGTTGGGAACAACCATTAGCCAAGAGTTGGCCACTGATGTCATTCTCCAGTCGCTGCCTGAGTCATATGATGGTTTCATTACGAACTTCAATATGCACAGCCTGGAAAGGACATTAACTGAGCTGCATGGGATGCTGAAAATAGCTGAACAGAACATTGTTAAGAAAGGTAAGAATAATGTTCCGATGGTTCAAAAGGGAAAGGGTTTCAAGAAAGGTGGAAATGGCAAAGGAAAGTCCAATGCCAAAGGCAAGGGTAAAGCTCAAGTTAAGAACTGGAACAACAAGAAGAAAAATTCTGAGCCCAAGCCTAATCCACAAGCTGAAATGATATGTTTTCACTGCAATGAAAATGGTCATTGGAAGAGAAACTGCAAGAAATACCTTGACGACAAAAAGAAGGGACTAGCCCCTTCGTCTTCAGGTACTTACGTTATAGAAGTAAATGTTACTTCAGCTTCTTCTACTTCTTGGGTATTAGATACTGGTAGTGCATCTCACATTTGTGCAAATGTATAGGGACTCAAAAGGAGTAGGAAACTGGCTAAAGGAGAAGTGGACCTACGCGTTGGAAATCGAGCAAAAGTTGCCGCTCTAGTTGTAGGAACATTTGAGATTCCTTTGCCTTCAAGATTGATTTTAGAATTAAATAATTGTTACTATGTGCCTGCTTTTAGCAGAAACATTATTTCTATTTCTTTGTTAGACGAAGAAGGTTTTGAATTTAATTTTAAGGATAAACGTTGTTCATTTTCTTTAAATAATATGCAATATGGTATTGGACAATTATTGGATGGTCTTTATATTCTAAATCTTGAAATACCTGTTTATAACGTAAATAACAAGAGAATCAAGTCTGATGATTCGAATCCTACTTATTTATGGCATTGTCGTTTAGGCCATATAAATGAGAAACGCATGTTGAAGCTCCATAAAGATGGGCTTCTAAATTCATTTGATTTTTAGTCTTTTGAACGATGTGAATCTTGTTTGTTGGGAAAGATGACTAAGGGCCCTTTCAATGGTAACAATGATAGGGCAAGTGATCTTTTGGCCCTCATTCATACTGATGTATGTGGACCACTAAACACAACTGCCAGAGGAGGATATCAGTACTTCATCACATTTACTGATGATTTCAGTCGATATGGTTATGTTTACTTGATAAAACATAAATCGGAATCTTTTGAAAAGTTCAAGGAATTTCAAAATGAGGTACAAAATCAACTTGGCAAGACTATTAAAGCTCTTCGATCAGATTGAGGAGGAGAATACTTAAGCCAAGAATTTAATGATCATCTTAAGAGTTGTGGAATTGTTTCACAACTTACTCCACCAGGAACACCACAATGGAACGGTGTATCTGAAAGGAGAAATCGAACACTGTTAGACATGGTTCGATCAAGGATGAGTCAGACATCTCTTCCAATATCATTTTGGGGATACGCTCTTGAAACCGCAGCATTCACACTAAACAGATCTCCATCTAAGGTTGTAGAAAAGACACCTTACGAGTTATGGACTGGAAAGGTTCCAAGTCTGTCTTTTCTAAAGATTTGGGGTTGTGACGTTTTCATCAGACGACTAATCACAACTAAATTGGAACCCAAATTTGATAAATGCTTCTTCGTAGGATATCCTAAGGAAACTAAAGGATATTATTTCTATAATCCAACCGAGAACAAATTATTTGTAGCTCGGAATGGAGTTTTCTTAGAAAGAGAATTTCTTTCCAAAGAAAACAGTGGGAGCACGATACATCTTGAAGAAATTCGATATGATAGTAATCTTAATGAAGAGCCTCAACAAAGTATGCAAATAGTTGCAGAAACTCCTGAAGAAGTTACAGTCTTACGAAGGTCAAATAGGCCACGTCGCGAACCTGAGAGATTATCACTTTTCGTCTCAGATGAGCAAGACATAGTGTTGTTAGACAACAATGAGCCCTTGACTTTCAAAGAAGCAATGGAGAGTTCTAGTTCCGAGAAATGGCTAGAAGTTATGAAATCCGAAATGAAATCCATGCATGACAATCAAGTATGGGACTTGGTTGACATGCCAAATGGCTGTAGAGCCATAGGTTGCAAATGGGTTTTCAAAATTAAGATTGATAAAGATGGAAAGATCGATGTCTACAAAGCTCGATTGGTTGCAAAAGGATATCGACAAATCCATGGTATTGACTATAATGAATCCTTTTCGCCAGTTGCCATGTTTAAATCAATCCGGATCCTTTTAAGTATTGCCGCATATTATGACTATGAAATATGGCAAATGGATGTCAAAACTACTTTCCTCAATGGATACCTTGAAGAGGATGTGTACATGACACAACCTGAAGGTTTTGTCGATCCAAGTAATGCTAACAAGGTATGCAAGCTTAAGAGATCCATATATGGTCTTAAGCAAGCATCTCGGAGCTGGAATCTTCGTTTCGATGAAACTATCAAAGAGTTTGATTTCAGAAAGAATGAAGAGGAACCTTGTGTATACAAGAAAACTAGTGGGAGCGCGATAGTCTTTCTGGTATTGTATGTAGATGACATACTACTCATTGGGAATGATATTCCTATGCTTGAGTCTGTTAAGACCTGGCTGGAAAAATGTTTCTCAATGAAAGATTTGGGCGAGGCAGCCTACATATTAAGGATCAAGATCTATAGAGATAGATCAAGAAAACTAATAGGACTGAGTCAAAGTAATTACATTGACAAAGTTTTACGTAGGTTCAACATGCAAGACTCTAAAAGAGGGTTCTTGCCAATGACACATGGTACAACACTCAGCAAGACTCGGTGTCCTCAGACACAAGATGAGCAAGATCGCATGAGTAGAATCTCGTATGCTTCGGCTATAGGTTCTATCATGTACGCTATGTTGTGTACTCGTCCCGATGTAGCATGCGCATTGAGCGTGACTAGCAGATACCAATCAGATCTAGGTGAGAGTCACTGGACCGCTGTCAAGAATATTCTCAAGTACTTAAGAAGAACTAGGGATATATTCTTGATTTATGATGGGGAAGAAGATTTGGTTGTAAATGGTTACACGGATTCTGGTTTTCAATCAGATAAGGATGATTTCAGATCACAATCCGATTTTGTGTTTTGTCTCAATGGTGGAGCTGTGAGTTGGAAGAGTTCTAAGCAAGCCACAGTTGCTGATTCTACAACAGAGGCTGAATATGTTGCTGCTTCAGAAGCAGCAAAGGAAGCAGTATGGATAAAGAAGTTTATCACTGAACTTGGTGTCATTCCTAGTAGCACCAATCCAGTGGATTTGTATTGTGACAACAATGGAGCTATTGCTCAGGCTAAAGAGCCAAGGTCGCACCAAAAGTCCAAACATATTTAGAGACGTTATCACCTCATTCGTGAGTTTATCAGTAATGGTAATGTAAAGATATGCAAGGTTCCCACAGACGAGAATGTAGCTGATCCTTTGACTAAGCCACTTTCTCAATCTAAACATGATCGTCATTTTAGTGCATTAGGCATTCGTTTCATGAATGAATGGTCCTAGTACAAGTGGGAGACTGAAAGAGATATGTCCTAGGACTATTCATATATTATGATTTGTACTTGGATATCTTATGCTTATTCTCATTTATAAAGTTTATTTCATTTTACTTTGTATTCTCCTGTAAATAATATTTATTAATACTAGTTCATCAAGTACGTGACTAGATTGTGGGATGCTAGTAATGTTATAATAATATTGTTTAGATGTCCCTGATCATGTGTCAATAACCTAGGATCACATTGATATAATGATTAGAGTATGGGTCAGCTGATGACTATGTTCCACAAGTTATGGATATAGAGATATCAAGCTGAACATGCTGATACTTGTTAGGAAACAAAGTATTGGACTGACCCGCTTTGGGGACACTGCAAGGAGTGTTAGATAATGTCATCAGTGATGTTCCCCATTTGTGATATCGTATTATCCTCAGACCTGAGATTGCCATGGTTACCAACATAGGGATTAGCATGTTAGGCATTATCAAACGTTGCTCTTGACCGAGTAATTATAAAGATGATGATCGAGCATACTATGAACTATGTAGAGGTATGTGGTTGATCAAGATGGGATTTGTCACTCTCATATAATGAGAGAGATATCGTTGGGCCCCTTGATAAGTATAATTAATATTTGCATGGCCATGCACAAATGAGATGTCATTTGTTTTAGATTAATTATACTTAGAGATCAAGAAATAAAGATTGAACTATACAAGAATGACACTTGCCTAGTCTTGTGTTCAATCTAGATATCGATTGACAAAAGGAGTTAATATGTGGAATATCAATTTAAGGTTATGTTGTTTTGACCATTATACCCTTTGGGTAATAGTAATGTTTTACTAGAGACCGTTTACTATTTCGTATAATAAAACGGGTTTTTACTTATACTGCCAAAGAGTATAAACCTATAGGGTCGCACACCAAAACGAGTTGGATCAAAACGAATTGAAAATGGGCCAACTTGGATTTGGGCCTAATTCGTTTTGTTGCTTAAGGTTTCTCACTAGGGTTCCCCTTTAAAAGGGACCATTGTTCCTCTTGGCCGTGAGTGAGAGAAACAGAGGCAGAGAACGAAATTAGTGTAAGAACCCTAAAGGCGCTAGTACACCAAGCAAGGATCCGATCTCGTTCGTGTGTGCATACCGTAGAGGCGTTGTATTTTCAACGCTAGAACGACAACAACAGAAGGTTCTGTCCACCGTGTTCATTGATTTTAATTCGAATCTCATACAAGGTATGTCTTCTATCGATTTTTATTGAACTGTATAGATCCTAGGGTTTAATGATTAGTGCATAAATTAGTGTATGTGATGCATGATTACTGCCCTAATTCCCTACAATATCCTCCAGTTGGCAGTAGGTCCACTCCCACATTGTACCCTCAAGGACTTGGCCCTGAAACATAGACCTCTGATGCATCTCCAACTTGGTCAAATCTCTGCAATTGTCATCTCCTCCCCTCGACTGGCAAAAGAGGTACTTAAAAGGCATGACCTTGCATTTGCAGCCAGGCCAGGAAATCTATCCTCTATGATCATTTCGTACAACACTACTAACATGGCCTGGGCTCCCTACCGTGATTATTGGAGACAAATGCACAAAATATGCACATTGGAGCTCCTCACTGTCAAGAAAGTCCGTTCATTTGCTTTTATTAGGGAAGATGAGGTCTTGCACCTCCTTGAATCAATCAAGTCATCCATTTCCTCCTTGAGATCTCCACCCATCATCAATATTAGTGCAAAGATCGCCTCATTAATGTCTTCTAATGTTTGTAGAGCAGCATTTGGGAGTAAATGCAAGGACCAAGACGCCTTGATAAAACTAATCCAAGGGGAAATTTCCCTTGGAGGAGGTTTTGATGTGGCTAATTTGTTTCCATCATTGAAATTCCTTCAGGTTATCAGTGGGATGAAGCCTAAATTAGAGAAGCTACATTGGGAGATTGGTGAGATTCTTAACAACATCATCGACGATCACCGAAAGAAACTAGCAAGCACGAAAACGGAGGAGGAGGAGCACCATGAAGATCTTCTTGATATTTTGTTGAGACTTAAAGAGAGCGGCAACCTTGAGTTTCCTATCAAATCCAACAACGTGAAAGTAGTCATGCTAGTTAGTATCTATCCATGTCACAATCAAGTTACTTTCTTAATAATTAATACTAGCATATATTCACTGACATTTGAGAGATTAGAATCTCTAGTCTACAATGGCTAATCCTTTAGCATGGATCATGCAGGACATGATCGCAGCTGGCAGTGATACTTCTTCGGTGCCAATTGAATGGGCAATTTCAGAAATGATAAAGAATCCAAGAGTAATGGAGAAGGCACAAGCTGAATTGAGAAACGTCCTTAAGGGAAAGAAGATAGTACGCGAGTGTGATATTGAGGAGCTAAGGTACCTAAAGCTGGTGATCAAAGAGACCCTATGCTTGCACCCTCCTCTTCCTTTGTTGCTTCCTAGATTATGTAGGAAGCAATGCGAGATTGACGGATACATAATACCCCAAAAAACCAAAGTGATAGTCAATTCATGGGCAATTGGGAGGGATAAAGAATCTTGGGACGATGCAAAGAGTTTTAAACCAGAGAGATTTGACAGCAGCGCTGTTGATTTCACAGGCAATAACATGGAGTACATACCATTTGGGGCAGGAAGGAGAATGTGCCCGGGCCTATCATTTGGAATAGCAAGTGTGGAGCTTCCTCTTGCTCAAATACTGTACCATTTCAACTGGGAACACCCTGACGGGAAAAAACCACAAGATATAGACATGTTTGAGGCCTTTGGAGCTGTAGTGAGAAGAAGAAATAACTTGTATTTAATTGCCACTCCATACATGTAGTAGTTAGTAATCAACTTGATTACTTGATTGCTACAACTCCGAATGTGGTCCTCGTTCAGGCTGCTAGTGTTGATGAGCCAAAATTTATCTAAGAGTATATGATATATCTATGTGCAATTTTTGTGGGAATCCTAAGCGTAAAGTACGCAACCTCGTTTGTGACCCTGCAGTTCTTTTTCAAAATATTGTGTAAAATTGGAATTTCAATGTGGACCAAGGCATAAACACTTTAATTGATCTAGCTACATGTAATTTTCAACAACATTGTCAATATGTTCTCTTTTTTTGTATTCACTAGTTTTTGTGCACGTGCGTTGCGCATGGTTTAGTATTTAATAAAGGTGATTAATTAAGTCTATTAATAAATACGTACATATTAAGAATTGATTAATTAGTATAAAATAAAAATAATAATAAATAAGCTACCATTGGGACAATCGTGGGTCGACTTGGAGTTCCCAAGGTCAATTCCCGGCATTGTCAAAATAATGTTTGGTCAGCGGCAGCCACGTACCGCGAGCGGGGATTAGTCGAGGTGCGCGAAAGCTGGCCCGGCACCCTGTGGGAAACTAAAAAAAAACAAATAAGCAAAAACAAAGTATCAACTATAAAATTTAATTAATAATTATAAGAAAATCATATAATCGGTCAAATATATAAAAATGCTATAGATATATGATAAAAAATTATCAGATATATAAGAGAGTAATATAAATTTTTTTAGAATCGGTAGATAGTTAATTTATAAAATGTACGCACAGATTATTATGCATAGTATCACAATATAATATAACATTCATATAAATAATAGATTGTATAGCCTGTAAATGTATAAGTTAATATTAAATAGCTTTATTATTTTAATACGGTTTATTAAATATACATACTTTTGTAGTGAGTTTTGAAAAACACCTAATTCAACGCAAACTCTAACTTATATAATTATTTTAACCTAATAAAGTAGAATTTAAATTTATTTAAACTACTAATACTAATATAAAAATATATGGAGTTATACACTATTTGATATACTAATACTAATTTAATTCTAACTTGTTCAATTAGTTAAACCAAATTTAGAATACTAATACTATAATATAAAAATGGGTAGTGATAACATGTGCCTTTAGGGCACATGTTAAAGACCTAAATATAGAAATAATAAAAGCCCAACATGTATTTAATGCTACACTGATTTTCATGCAAGTTCTAATTTCTTTCTATATTTAGGTCTTTAACATATGCCCTAAGGGCATATGTTATCACTACCCTATAAAAATATATGAAGTTATATTGTTTTTTTTAAATGTAAATCTTAAAATCTTGTGATTAAAATTAAGGGCATATTTGTCTCTATAAAAAAAGGGAAAAAACACTTAAGTTATTCGTACTTTTATATATAGTATAGATTATGGATCTTTTCATCATTTTCGGGGCTTTTATCCTTTTTAAGAACTCAACTTTGAAGTTTTCATAATTGTTTGACAAAATTCGAATTTCAGTTGACTTGCCCACTTGCATGTTATTTAACAAATGAAAGACTTGAACTAAAACATATTGCATAAGCTGTGAAACCAAACCATGCCCCCAAACTACGGGCAGGTGCTCTATATATTGTTAGAGTATATTATGTTTCCTTATTAATTAGGTTTCCTTATTGCAGTAGTTTCCTTATGTTATTATGTTTCTTTAATTTTCCTTTATGCATAACCCTATAAATAGGGCCCTCTTGTACTAATTCATAATTAAAAATACAATTCATATTCTTTCTCTAAATGTCAACATAGTATCAGAGGGATATATGTTCCTCACTACTTAGCTATTACCGCGTAGTCATTACATCCCGTAAAAACACCACCACACAACCACCAAACCAATAAACATTATCATACCACAAACCTACACGTGCCACCCAAAGTTGCTGCACAAAGTTTGGATAGAAGCCTTCACGTGCCGCCCAAAGTTTCTGCACAAAGTTTGGATTGAAACCTCTTAAATTTGCATGCAGCAGTTTGGGTAGATCTCAAGCACAGAAGTCTATTTATAGATAACAAAAAGTAAAAATAATTAACAAAGGGCAGGTTACCTTGGTGGCACTGTGAACACCCCAATCCACGACTCTTGTGTGAACTTGATTTTCATATAAACAAGCATTCCGCATCAAATCTTGAGTCATCATGCATATAAGAGACCATTAGGAAAAACCCTGATTTTCGAGCGCGTTAGGAATCTACCACTTCGCCCCGTTAGAAAAATTGTGTTTTTTATAGCCAGCCGCACACCCCCAACCGCACGGTTGGCCATACGCTAGCTGCACGGTTGGCTCTCTGCAAGCTCGAGCCGCACGCCGTAGCCGTAGCCCTCTCTAGCCGTATGGATGGCTCCTAGCCGCGCGGCTACCCAGGCCTTTTTTCTGCATATTTTTCTTATAAATAAGACCTTTGGGCTCTCATTTGGGGATATCAACACTCAATAGAGTTTTTAGAGAGGAGAAGCTTTGTCAAGATCATTTGAGAGATTTTTTAGAGAGAGAAAATTCTAGAAAGAGAAAGTTTTTAGAGAGAGAAAGCTCTAGAGAGAGAAAGGGGCAATCAAGGCAAGCAATCTTTCTTCTTCAAGCGCATCAGGTACGTCTTTCTACAACTCTCTTGAATTTCAATACTACATTTTAATATCATTTTTAATACTGAAAGTTAGATAACTTGCAAAGAAGTCCACTACTTTCAAAACTAGTCTTTTCTAAGTTTTACAAAAAAACTAAAAACCTGCTTTGACACGTTTTCAAAACAAAAAAAAAATACAAAAACAGTTTCCAAACAAATGGAACTACGAAACTCTGATTTCATTCTACGAATGAATACGTAGGCGTTCGCAAAGCTCAAGTCTGATTTCAAAATACAGTTGTAAATTAAATTTATCTAGAAAGGACTATTCTGAAAACAATTCAAACTACTTACAAGATATCTAAAGTAGGAATTAAATACATGATCCATTAAGAGACCGAAAGGGCGAATTGGGTGCCTAACACCTTCCCAATTCGTAACGTAGTTCCCGAACCCTAACAAAGTTTATTTTAAACTCTGGTTTCAAACGTATGAAAGACAGTTTGTTTTTAAATTATCCTTTGTACGATCTTTTGTTTGTTTTCTTGTAAAACAAATTGGTGACTCTACAAAACATATATTAAAAGAAAACCGAGAGCGAGGATTCCTCTCGGGTTGGGGGTCCGGATTCTTACATGCACAAACACCAGTTGTTCACAGCTTGGAGCTGTGTTGAATCCTTGCAGCAACACAAAGAGATTTTTGGCTTTCAAGAAACAACAAAGCGCCACATCACCAACAGCCTTGCCAGCACAATGCTACGTGTCATTGCTTGGTGCCACGCCAGCACACTGCCATGCATCATTGCCATGCCTGCTCATTGCCACGTGTCAGTTAACTGCCACACAGTAACCATTGACTTTGATCGACAGTTGACTTTGATAAAATAGTTGAGTTTGGGGTTTTTGCACCTTCTGAATTCAACTACAATATCAATTTTTCAAGAATTGGCCTTGATTTTTCAATTTTGCAGCATCACAATGGATTGCAATCGCGTCTTATAGAATAAGTCTAACTCAAACAGTCAAGATCAATCCCAAAGAATCTCAAACTGGCATAATCATAGAAACCAAACAGGTGTCTCTCAATTTCAAAATTATTGTAACAATTCAAAGTTTCCACCTTGTTTAGTATGCAAGCAACCCGGACATTCAAAAAGGTGGTGTTATGATGTGATTGGTTATCCAAATTGGTGGGATCATTCTCAGAGTAGTCGCTCAAATCAAGGTGAAAATAATTAATTCTGGAGCTACAGATCATATGACATTCGATTCTAAACAGTTCACATCGCTCACCCCTTCAACAAAAAAATTTATTTCCACAGCTAATGGTGATCTAGTTCCTGTTATTGGGGAAGGGTCTGTTCATTTATCAGATTCCTTAAATTTAAATTCAACACTGGTAGTCCCCTCACTAAAAAATAATTTATTCTTTGTTGCTCAAATTACTAATGTTTTAAATTGTATCGTTATTTTTTGGCTTTCTCATTGTGTCTTTAAGGATATTCAGACGAGGAAGATAATTGATTATGGTGTTAAGCAAGGAAATTTGTACTATTTGAATTTGGCATTGAAGAGTACAAATCAGTTACATTAGCCTTTGCAAATTAACATAACTCTAGGAAAAAATGCTAAGGATGAGATTTGACTGTGGCATCGCCGATTAGGTCATGCATCATTTAGCTATTTAAAAAGGTTATTTCCTAAAACTTTTAAGAATGTTGAACTCTTTGATTTTCGTTGTGAAACTTGTGAATTTACAAAGAACTATCGTACTGCCTTTCCACCGTTACTTAATAAATGTTCAGTTCCTTTTATGATAATCCACTCTGATGTATGGGGGCCTTCTCCTACCCCATGTTTGAATGGTGCTCATTGATTTGTTACTTTTATTGATGATTACACAAGAATGACATGGGTGTGTCCTATGAAGTCTAAAAGTTAAGTAAGTTCTTTATTTAAGAGATTTCACAAACAAGTCAATACACAGTATAAAGCCACCATTTAGGTGATTCATAGTGATAATGGAGGAGAATACATGTGTACTGAATTGCAGGAGTATTTCAAGCATCATGAAACTGTTCATCAAACAACATGCTCGTATACACCTTAGCAAAATGGTGTTACAGAAAGGAAGAACATACATTTATTAGTAGTGATACGTGCATCACTACTCGGGGCCAATGCTTTAACATCTTATTGGGGTGAAGCATTTGCCTTTTCAGCTTATCTGATCAATCGTGTTCCATTAGTTGTTCTTGATTTTCAAACACCATTTGACGTCTTCGACAAAGCTGTATTGGCTCCTACAATGCGAAACTTCCCCCCACGTGTATTTGGATGTGTTGCATTTGTTCATTTGCCTAGAGATCAACGAAACAAATTAGAATCTCGTGCTCTTAAATATGTTTTTATGGGTTACTCATCCTCTCAAAAAGGGTGTAGGTGTTATCATCCTCACACCTGAAAATTATACATGTCCATGGATGTTGTTTTTCATGAAGCACTTGCCTTTTTAGTTTCAAATTTTACAGGGCGGATTGTTGTTCAAACAAACTCCTTATGCTGAAATTTTATAAAACGGGTTTTTCAAACGGATCAAGTTTTATCAAGAAAAAGATTTTTAAAAGGTTGTGATTTTAATATTTTAAACCTGCCATCGCTCACGGCATCCATGATTAACCGGGTCCTGGAGGTGAAAATCTCGAAACGTGATTTGGGGCGTCACAAGTTGGTATTAGAGGTATAGGTTTAGTGTTTCTTCGCGGGGTTCAAGGGTAGATCTTAGACTATTGTGTGAACGTGACAGTATCCCTCGTATAATCGTTAGGTTCTCGTGCGATAGGATTCTACCGTTAGAATATTTGGAAAATGGGCGATTTTCTTTTGGCCTCCCTTGCAAACTATTTCAGTTATTGGTTCTTGCATTATTTATTATCCCTACGCATATAGGTTTGTACTCGGGATTAGTTCTGCCACCAAGTGAGAAAAAAGCCGACTGATGAATTAAGTTATAGTCATCTGCCGGCCAACGGTAGACTATCTTATAAATCGTCAGTCCACTATTGCTGGCTGAGGCTAGAACATGGTATACTCATATCAGAGTGGCTACTAAAGTCCCATTCCTCGCGTTTACCCATTGCTTTTTCTTCGATTATCGTGGGGGGTAAACCTAGTATGTCGTTGCTCGTTCTTCTCCTTATCCGTACGGCTGCGCATAAGTTTGTTTGTTTAGTTGCGAAGTGAGACCATGAGGCTTATTTCTATCCCGATTACTCTGATACGGGAGGACTTTCATATTATATTAGGGATCACCCAACTTGAGAGACCGCCTACGTGGAAAGACTACTTCCAATTTTGGAGGCGAGGAAACTTTCTTAATAACCGACTTGAGCATAAGGAGAATGACCAAGTCTGGTCATTTATGTATAGATATACTCTATCTCAAGAGGCATGGTCGATGTAAATGATGCGTGGACCTCCTTAATGGTTCTAGTGCCTCGTAAGTTCCTATATCTGTTGTTTCCTCGAAGTAGAAGATATATATGTGACAAGATTTACCCAACGTGTCCTCCTTTGAAGCTGGTCTATTTATTTTTCCTTAATCTAATTCTCGTTTCTCTAGCTAAGTAAGTTTGCATGGAAGATGAGAGAACCGTTTAACAACAATTGTATTCGATGTACCTATGAAATACTTGGTTCCCTATGGTGAAGGGAGAAAATCCTAAGTAGTATCCTTGAGGTGTGTCACACTTTTTACTAGTCCGCGAACTTATTTTTTCACTGTGATAGGAGCACACCACGAATTCGTTTGAAGTGAGATTTTCGTTCTTTTTTGGTTAGATGGACCTATTAGAGTAACGCAACAAAAGCTCGGCGATTTATCGATCTACGATCAGGGTGACTAATCCTTCGAAGCGTTCCTACATTTGTTTAGTATATCGTATCTAGACTTTAAGGTTCGATTTAAAAAGGTGTTAGAAGTGAATCCTCTTGGAAATCTTGACAGTTGTGGTTGAGTGAAACATGTTTTCAGAACTTTCCTCAGGATAGGAAGGTATAACGCTTCTGAGAGATGAGGCGGGCAAATGTTTGGCCTTTACACAGTTAGCACCTATGAAATGAGTACTTCGAGAATTGTTTTCACCTTCCCATGTGGACAATTATCTATGGCGGTGTATGGGATAGTAGTGAAGCGAAATTTCACTAAAGGAAGTTTGGAGTAGAAAGTAATATCTTATGTTCGAAATGAGTATTCTGGTTAGAATTTTACTACTCCATTCCAAGAATTGAGGTACTGAATAGTTAGAAATTTCAAGTTTGGGATTTTCCTATTTCATACTTGATTCTAGCCTAGAGATTGAACCAGTACTCTAAATTACATTATTATCGGTTCTTATCTTTGAGAAACCCTTCAGGAGGGGAGTCGACATTTGACCATGAGAGGAAAACCTCGTTTTCACCCCCATTTCTCCTTCATCTTATAATTGCATATAGGTCGAAACTTATTCTAGCTCAAAAAGTAGTCAGAATTATGATATTTGGTATAAGTTACACCCTCGAGAAACTGTGAAAGCTCCTAAGAGCGTGACTAGAGTAATTTACCATATTTTGTTTGTTTTGTTTTATGCGTATGGGATTCCCCAATGAAATTTCCAGAGACGTACATTCGTTGCCTTTGGAAGAGATAAGGTAAAATCCAATTTCATTTCTAGTTCAAAAATTGCCTAAAGCTAAGAATAGCCTTCAAGGAAGTAATACATTCGCTAGCGTAACTATCCCCGTGTTTTAAAATGATCCTTCCAAGTTTCTTAAGTAGGAAACTTCTAAAGCGATTAAGAGGCAGATTTTGAGTAAAATGTATATGTCGAGTCAAAGAAAATTTTGAAGTAGTGTACGGACGACGAGTTCTACAAGTGTGTAGAGCGCACTTTGCTGAAAGATGATGATTTCATAAGGAAGGAAACTGTTATTTAAGATTTTCAGGAAATGACGAGCAAGGTTCTTCACTATTATAAGGGTGATTTTCTAAATAGTTCCCTAGATTCGTTGACTTCACCATGTTTCTCAATATTAACTGTAACAACCCGCCTAATTAAGCAGGTGTTAATGGATGCTGTATCTAATTAACAGCAGATAGACAAATCGATATAACTGCTAAATTAAACAAGGTAGAGAAATCTATATAATAAGGAAAGGTTTTTTTGACCAAAGACAATTTAACAAATCATCTTAATTAAGGGTCTAGATCAAATTTCAAAAAGTTATCTTTTATTTTAGCCACACAATGTGCTTTATCTTAAAAATCAATTCATACCATTAGATTGTTTTGGTTCTACACAATTTCCATCATTCAATACAAAGTACACATAAAATGGTATACATTATCACACACAATCATACACACTCAACCACATCAACTTTCTCTCTCCTCACATTTTTAGAAAATTTTGAAAATATAATAACTTTTAAGCCAAATTTTAAAATTTAATAGAATATATTTTAAACATACTCATTGAGATCTATATAACAAGATCCATTGTGACTATAAAATTATGTAAAAAAAGTATTTTATAATAAGAATTACATATAATGAATTCATTAGAATTAGTATTTCAGTCACATTCTTAATTTTTACTAATTACAAGCCTCTGGCTGGCTGGTCCAAAAGTCGATCATCTTGCCAATTTTGTTACACCCAACTGAATATATCTTTAATAATTTTTGGTAACAAAATATTAAATTGAATTATGTACCTTTTTTTCAGAATTTTGTCAAAGACAGTGCTCTGCCGAAATTCAGCAGAATCTGATTTTTGCTAGCCATCATACTTCGCACTCTGTTTTGACCGTCGAGGAGCGTGAACTAGCTTTCTGTCAAAACACAAAAGTTGTAGATGGATATAATATGAAACTATAAGAGTTTACGGAGTGGAATTTGGATAATTAATGAAGAAGTTATGAGTCTCCAAAGTCGAATAAAATCCAACTGACGAGTAAAAATTTCGGGGTTTCGAAAAATGCCTCCGAAGTGCTCATTTCAATTCCGATAGTGACGAAATTTTCCAGAATATTCCTAATAGATATTTATGACATGTTGAAACTTTACTGGAAGGTTGAATAACTATAATGTGATGTGTCAGAAAAGACTAAACTCAATTCAAACCTTCTTAGGTCGATGAACTGAATATAAGAAAAATAGGAAAATCGAATATTCAAGAATACGCCAAATTTTCCAATAACGCACCAAATTGCTTAAACTAGTTCCAAATTAAATCATTTTTTTTCTAATTTTTACTCTATAACACCAAAGTGACGTGTGGGAACATTCGAACTTGTCTAAGTCCACAAATGAATCGGACAAATAGCTAACTAAATTAACAAAAATACACCTATCGAAACACGGAGTGTTACATTAACCATGTGTTAAAACACGATATTTTTGAGTTAGAGAAGCTCGATTGATGATTCAAGATAAGTTCTGATGGAATTGCTTGTGTGGACACTCATAGCTGAAAACTCTCTCGAAAAACGTGACGGTTAGGTACCAGGTTGATGAGGATGAGATCGATCCATTGCTCGATAAATTGGATGAGGGAGAGAAGGTATTGAAAAGAAGTTCTATCTTTAGCTACTTCGTTTATGTGAATCGACTGGTGAAAAACCCTTGTGTTCAATTAGTATCTTCTTCCATTGGGACTCTTGAAGAGGTTGTTGCTTATGGGGAAGAATGAATTAGATAACTGAATGATGTGGCCTTTCTTCTTTATTGTCCAACAAGATTATCCCTCTTGTTTTGATTCTTGAAGTTTGAAATCCATTTCAGTTGCGATTATGGTTTTCCATTTAAGGAAGGAGACATAGTGATTACTCAGGTAATGCGCATACCTTGTTCTTAGAACTATCGTGTTAGAATTTCGAGGATGATATTCCTTAAATAGGGGAGATTGTAACACCCCGTGTCTCCATTTATCAAAAATCGCGATACAAGTCACATATAAGGCAAACGTGGATTTCAGATAGCCATATTTTGCTCCGAAAGGATCAGAATGAATCGAAGACTTCCAATGAGTTACATTAATATATTTAAGCATGTTAGAATAGCCATAAGTCATTTCAAGTGGTTCGAGTCGAAATCGGGATGTAAATTGCAAGTTTTCAGTTTACCCGACTTCATAATTTTTGATTAACTTGGAGGAAGCGCAACTCCTTCGTTCCTTGTCAGATTGAGTTTTCGTTTGTGTAGTACACTAGATTTTTAAGCAATCTACAACTTTTTTTGTTTCGGCCAAAAGCAAATTCAGACTTCTACTAGGTCGAAACTGAGCACGAAATAGGTCAATCGCTATCAGTTGTTCATTCGGTAACATTAATGCGCTGACTACGACTCATTTCTAGGAATAATCCATCAGGAATTTGGAAACGTTTCCTTTTAGGAAGTTGTAGAGGTCCAAATAAGCTTTCCGTGGACATAAACATCACCTTAATCGGACATCGAAGCGAGAGGTTATGGCAATCCAAAGTACAGCGCTGCAAGTCCTTCGCGTGAATAGTACCCAGAAAGATGAAAGCAGTAGTTTATATATATACATGATTCTCCTTTCCTTCTCATTTATATCACAACCATTGGAGATCTTCTAGAGAGAGAGTAAAGAGGCAAATTTGGGGGAGAGGTCATGAAGGATCATTCAAGGTTTCTCTTTGAACATCACACCATCACCATCATCTCCATCTTCTTCACCAAGCTCAAACAACATGGCTAGGGCTTTTTTTGAGCGAATTTGGGATTTCTTCACATTCACGCTCCTTCAGCTCGTTCCTTCCACCATGGCTAGTATTATAACTTGTTTTCTAACTATTACACTTCATTCACACCAAATCAAGGCAAAAATGATGTTTGGTATAAAGTTTCTAACAATTGCATGTTAATGGGGGCTGGGGCATTTTATTGAGATTTCTTGCTTTGATTCGCATCATTTATGACTCTAAAAACACTTATATATATATAAAGCCCTTGTTCTTTATAGGTTATGAAGAAGATTGGCATATGACCCTTCCATACGCAATACTAGTGAATATACAACTATGTTACATATATATATATATATGGCGATATATTCGGATTTATGTGTATGAGTGGGATATAATTACTTGTATTAATGATATTATTACTATACTTGAGCTTTTGGTTCGTCTTTTATGAGACACATTGTGACGCCCGAAATCCCGTTTAGAGGATTTCACCTCCGGAACCCGGTTGGTCACGGTGTCGTACGCGACTGGTTTTATGGTATAGAATATATAACTTATATAAAAGGGGAATTCCATGTAAAGCCTTAATTTTAGAAAATTTTGGCATGTGGAGTTTGTTCGTAAGGTAAATCCCAAACCTGTTAAAATGTACATATAATCCCACTCCAATAGATACTCCACATTTAAGAGAAATCATTTATACAAAGCCTCAAATGAAAACCCAATCTCAATAAGTTTTATATCAAACTACAACACTACAATACATAAACATTTATTAACTAAACAATTAGCACACCAGTCATTTCCCAACGACTTAGGTAATCAGAGTCCATCAGAGCTATTTAGACTTGTACTCGTACCATTCCTGCAAACATCTGCAAAACCTGGTTTGGAAATGGGAGTGAGCCAAATGGGCTCAGTGGGAACCATAAGAGTTTCTATATAAAAATAGGTTAGAAAATCATGCATGCCATGCAATGCATTATAATGAAAATAGTTGTCGATAATGAGATGCATACGTATACCTCATCTTTACATAAAACAGCTTGTAATATACATAGCTCGTACTTTAATACAAATCCATATACTACTAGTGTAGTCAATGTCATGAAAACATTTCATGCCATATATATATAATGTCCCCTGCCCAAAGTATAAGAAAGGCAATATATGTATATATATATCATCAGACTATATATGCTATAACACCGCGACCAGATCTATCACATCAATCATATATATACGTCACATCTAGGATTTTAGATCTACTGTGCACAGAGATAGTCGGCAACTCGGTTTCTTCTACCCCCAAGGCAGGGACCACCTACCAGGTCCACCTAGATGGAAAATACCCCCAAGGCAATAATATAAACTCATGTAGCTGCCAAGGCTATACGCTACATGTAATAACCATCTACCTGGTACGAACGGTGTGGACATCCGATAATAAATCCAAATAATCTAAAAAGGATAGTAAACTCATCAAATCAAGGAAATCAGAAGAATATAGAATTCAATCTGTGTAGATTTGTATATACATATTTCCCATATGTATTTGTACAACTCGTATACATATATATATCCATTCCAGATATGTGTACATATACATATTGTAAAACATGTAGTGGTAATGTTGTTGTACTTGAACTAGGCTTGCCAGGTCCGTCAACTAATGGCTCAGTTAAAAGATCATGAATTTCGGAGGTATTATAAGATTTCTGTCAATGTGGCACCACGCCAAGAATGATCTTCTTTTCATAGTATGAAAGTTATATATAGACCTCTCCTTAAGACCATTACACTTTGTTTATACATAAAAGGTTTATAATCATTCCCAGCACAGTTACGGACTGGCCAAATAAGTAGTAAAACACATAAATTACAAACCAGTAGTCGAAGTACAACAACAATATCACAGATAAGAGTAATTAAGACCAAAGTATACTTTTAAAACAATGTATCACGTCGTAAGTATGCGTATCATGGCATATAATTAATAACCATATCCGTATATTGCGGTTTTATGCCAAACTTTAGGAAATTAAGGTAGAAATTGGGGTTTCTAGTATAATCCACCATTTATATACATATTAAATCCAAATGAATCTAAGAAACGAAGAAAATTAACCCGAACCCCATGAATATGCAATTTGGGTAGAAAAACCCTAGGTTTGGTTTGATTAGGAACAAATATGTTATAATAACTTAACAATAAGCTTTAATAATATTGGTCCCACCTATTGAGGGTTAATCCCTCGAAGTATTTGCGGAAGAATCGAGCCAAAAAGGCGTAGACGCGAAAGCCCTCACTTTAAGCTCAAAACCCTAGAAATGGTGAAACAAATGAGGAAGACGATGAAGATGATGATAATGGTGTTGTTTTTATGTGGGATAGAAGCCCTTGAATGATTGCTCATACCCTCCAAATTCGCCCCTCATTTTTCTCTCTAAACGCTCTCCAATGGTGGGGTTAAAAATGAAGAAAGAAGGAGAAGAAGATATATAAAAAACCTCGCCATGCCGATGGAGTCGACTACATTCCCCCAACTGCCATGTAGTCGGCTACATGGCTATATTTTTGCCTCCTTCAGTTTTTTGGTCAACAACTCGACTTCGCTCGCACTTTTGGACATCAAGGAACTGGAATTAGGTCTCAACCAAAACACGGAAGTTGTAGAGGGTGATGAAAACTAGGCACAAACAAAGATGGAGACCATTTCTGATAAAAGACTAAGAAGTTCCGGGGTTCCAAAGTTTGTCCGAAACAAACAAATCGCGTAGGACTAAACTTGTGATTTTTGAGCCGATTTTCGTCTGAGCCAGCTGAAATGATTTATGGTCATTATAACACACTTAAATACCTTAACATAACTCATTGGAAGTCTCCGAACCACGTCAACCTTCCGAGAACCCAAATTTGGCTATCCAAAGCCCGATTTTGCCTTATACGCGATATGGGTCGTGATTTTTGCAAGAGATGATTAAATAGGATGTTACCATCTCCCCTCCTTAAGAAATTTCGTCCTCAAAATTCCCATAGGATAGCTATTAGACCAAATTACAAGTGGTTCTGAATTTCCACATAGTTTTCCATCTTTAAAAGGGAAAACTACAATCATTAATGAAAAAAAGGATTCCAAACTCAAAGATCGGAACAAAAAAATAATCTTACCAAACGATAAAGAAGAAAAACCACATAACTAACATCATCTAATACATTCGCTCTCACAAGCCACAACCTCTTAAAGAGTTCGAATGGAATGAGATACTAACTAAGCACGAGGGTTTTCCACCAGCCGATATACGTAAACAAAGTAGTGGAAGATAAAACTTTTGTTTTTACACCATTTCTCTCATCCACTTATCAAGAAATGCTACAATTGGGTCTTCACCAACCCTGTTTCTAACCACCGCGTACTTCAACTTAATATGGGCACTATACTCAAGATTCGCCTTGTAATGGCTTTAGAAGTTTCTAATGCAAGAAACTTAGGATGATCATATTAAAACATGGGGTGATTGCAGTTCCATATCAAGAGTTTAAGTTAATAATCCTCAATTAGGTTCTCAAGTGATACTAAGTTTCGAACACAGAAGGGCTTTCAGTGTCTCACTACTCACGGAGAGGTACCATCCCCTAGGAATCAAAGAACAACTTAAGGGTCCAAAATGAAGTGTCAGGCCTATTGCACGGTATATCGACAGCCTTTCTCTTCCAATCGGATTACAATGGCAATTGTGTTACATATCCTGTAGATGGAAAGCTCTACTAAAAATTTTGGGACACTGAACCAAATCATTAGCGTTTGAATGCGGGCAGTATACTTAGTACTCTAATTTGAAATTTGGCTTGAGTTCAATTTCCACATAATCGGGAGGAAATAATATAAGTCAATATCCCAAAAGCTAAATAAGAGCAACTCTCAATTCAGTTAAGATAATTGTGGTGTTATCCAACAAGTAGGTAGATAGCTCCACTAGAGGTTAGAGCCACTGGACCAAAATCATTAACGTTCGAATATGGAAATCAATTTTTCGTACCCTACTTTAAAATTCGAACTGGATTTCAATTCCATCCATTCGAAACAAGTAAATGAGGAAAATGCACACGTCAATTTCTAAAAGCTGAATCAGAATCACTCACATATTTTAGATCTAAAATTCTTAGGAGGTTGTCTTAAAACACGAGAGATAGTTATAATAATGAATGCATTCCTTTTACCCCAAAGCGCTTCTTTTAGCTTAAACAAATTTCTGAACTAAGAACGAAATTTCAATGAATGTTGCGTAAACTTCAGACTAAGAAGATAGGCTCACCAAGAGTGTATGAAGTCCTCTTTTCTGTACACAATCTCGTGATCATTTTGTAACCATGACCCTGATTACTCCACTAGTAATCCGGGATGTGGAGTACCACAATACACAGGCATTTATCAACTGACATGGTATGAATAATATATATCCAACTGTTGGGATTTCCTAGTAATGCATCTGTAATGCATATCATCTCTAACAAAGAAAGTTATAGTATCTTACCTTGTCTTCCCCTTGTCAGGCAATGGACATACGTCTTTGGAAAATCCTTTTGGGGAATCCATTGTGCATAGAATGAAAATGATTGACTCTTTATACTCTAGCATGATCTTATGAGAGTTCATACTCCCCCAAGGGTGCAATTCATGCCTGATAGACTGATCTAGACTGTTATCTCGAGCTAGGACAAACTTTGACACACCCATAGATATATAGGTGTAAGGTGAAAAGGAAATGGTGGTAGAAACGAGGTTTACTTTCCTTAATCGAGTGTCGACTCCCCTCCTTAAAGGGTTTGCCAGAGAATGGTATCAATAAGGCTTGAATCTAGAGTACTGCTTCAGACCCTAAGCTAGAATCAAAAGGGGAATAGGAAAGTCTCAAGCTTGAAATGCTTACCTCAACATCACCTGAACTCTTGAAATGGAGTAGGAGAAATTCTAACCCCAAACACTCATCCCGAACTTAAGGTATGATTTTTCTGCTCCAAACTTCTCCTTTAATGAAAACTCCCTTTACAACTAGCCTACACGTCACTCTAGTTAGATGTCCACATAGGAGGTTGGGAATGATTTCTCGAAAATGCTCATCTCGCAGAGGGTAACTCAATAAGGGTCAAGCAATGGTATACCTCGTGTCTCAGAGGTACTGCGCCTTTCTAACATTAGGAGGGTTCAAAAACTGAGTTCCCTAAGCCACAATTAATAAGTCACTATGCTATTATAGAGCAATTCGAGCAAATCTTCTCCATCAGAATGAATGCAATCATATTCAAGTTGACTGTGTACCCAAAGCTCCACTTAAGAAATGAACAAGGGAAGTGAAATAAAAGGGCATTAAGGTCTACTAAAGGTTCTATTTCCTTTTGCCATGAGATATAGCTATTAGGCAAACACTTTTCCTCAAGATTTACCAAGGGAGTTCACTTCTAATTCCTTTACAAACCGAACTCTCAAGGTTTAGATACAATGTACTTAACAAATGTAGGAGGCTTACAAAAGGAGTAGTCGCCTCAACCTCGAATCAACAAATCATTAAGCTTTCGCTGCGTTACTCTGATAGGTCCCCTTAACGAAGATGGGATAGAATTGTCCTCCAAACGAATTCGTTGTGGGTTCCTTATAGCGAAGAAATGATTTGTTCGCAGCCAGTAAGGGTGAGATGCCTTGTGGATGCCATTGAAAGATTATCTCCCATCACTTTAGGGAACAAGGCATACCGCAGATGTGATGGATACAAGGGTCACTAAACGGGTTCTCGTTCCCAATTGAACTTACTCGGCTAACAAAAAGAGAATTCGATTCCAAAATAAGCATATTCAATGCTTTTCCCTAGGCAGAAACACCTAAACTGACCATTCTCAAAAGAAAATACATATGGCATCTCTCACCACAGTCATATGTCTCTTACTCCAAGGAATAGCATAGCTATGGGCACTTACAAGGTATCGGCATTCATAAGAAAGTCCAATCATTCATCCACATTGAATCTCGCCTCATGAGATGGGATATATACATATGCAGGATCAAACTTGGTCATTCCCATTTATCCTATATCGGTTCTCAAGAAAATTATCTCACCATCCCACAATAAAGTAGTCATCCTACAAAGGAGGTCTTTCAGACAAGATGATTTCTAGAACAATATAAAAGTTTACTCGTATCAGAGTAGTCAATTTAGAGTTAATCCACATATTCCCTCTCTCGCAACTAGACTTATAAATTCGAACGCAACCGTATGGATACAGAGCAACGATCATCCGCGTACTAGGTTCACCCTCAAGAAAATCGAAGAAGAAGCAATTGGGTAAACACGAGGAATGGGACTTTAGCAGCCACTCTCTTACGAGTATGCCGCATTCTAGCCTCGGTCAACAATAGTGGACTGGTGATTTATAACATAGTCAATCGTTGGCCGGCGGATGACTATAACGTAATCCAACAGTCGCCTTTTGCTCACTTAGTGGCAGAACTAATCCCAAACACAAATCGTATATTGGATACAGTTGATGTAGGAGCTAATGACTGAAATAATTTACAAAAGAGGTCAAAAGAATTAAGCTAGAACTTTGTGAATGGATGTAGCCAGGACAAGCCACATCTCCTTTCACAATTCTTCCATTTTCCAAATATCCTAATGGTAGAATCCTATTGCACGAGAGCATATTGATCTTCCGAGGAATACTATAACCGCTCGCACCCCTAATTTCGGATCTACCCATGAATCCATCGAGGAAACCTCAAATCTATAGCTCTGATACCAACTTGTGATGCCCCGAAATCCCGTTTAGAGGATTTCACCTCTGGGACCCGGTTGGTCACGGTGTCATACGCGACGACTGGTTTTATGGTATAGAATATAGAACTTATATAAAAGGGGAATTCCATGTAAAGCCTTAATTTTAGAAAATTTTGGCATGTGGAGTTTGTTCGTAAGGCAAAGCCCAAACCTGTTAAAATGTACATATAATCCCACTCCAATAGATACTCCACATTTAAGAGAAATCATTTATACAAAGCCTCAAATGAAAACCCAATCTCAATAAGCTTTATATCAAAATACAACACTACAATACATAAACATTTATTAACTAAACAATTAGCACACCAGTCGTTTCCCAACAACTTAGGTAATCAGAGTCCATCAGAGCTATTTAGACTTGTACTCGTACCATTCCTGCGAAATCTGCAAAACCTGGTTTGGAAATGGGAGTGAGCCAAATGGGCTCAGTGGGAACTATAAGAGTTTCTATATAAAAATAGGTTAGAAAATCATGCATGCCATGCAATGCATTATAATGAAAATAGTTTTCGATAATGAGATGCATACGTATACCTCATCTTTACATAAAACAGCTTGTAATATACATAGCTCGTACTTTAATACAAATCCATATACTACTAGTGTAGTCAATGTCATGAAAACATTTCATGCCATATATATATATAATGTCCCCTGCCCAAAGTATAAGAAAGGCAATATATGTATATATATCATCAGACTATATATGCCATAACACCGCGATCAGATCTATCACATCAATCATATATATACGTCACATCTAGGATTTTAGATCTACTGTGCACAGAGATAGTCGGCAACTCGGTTTCTTCTGCCCCCAAGGCAGGGACCACCTACCAGGTCCACCTAGATGGAAAATGCCCCCAAGGCAATAATATAAACTCACGTAGCTGCCAAAGCTATACGCTACATGTAATAACCATCTACCTGGTACGAACGGTGTGGACATCCGATAATAAATCCAAATAATCTAAAAAGGATAGTAAACTCATCAAATCAAGGAAATCAAAAGAATATAGAATTCAATCTGTGTAGATTTGTATATACATATTTCCCATATGTATTTGTACAACTCGTATACATATATATATCCATTCCAGATATGTGTACATATACATATTGTAAAACATGTAGTGGTATTGTTGTTGTACTTGAACTAGGCTTGCCAGGTCCGTCAACTAATGGCTCAGTTAAAAGATCATGAATTTTGGAGGTACTATAAGATTTCTGTCAATGTGGCACCACGCCAAGAATGATCTTCTTTTCATAGTATGAAAGTTCTATATAGACCTCTCCTTAAGACCATTACACTTTGTTTATACATAAAAGCTTTATAATCATTCCCGGCACAGTTACGGACTGGCCAAATAAGTAGTAAAACACATAAATTACAAACCAGTAGTCGAAGTACAACAACAATATCACAGATAAGAGTAATTAAGACCAAAGTATACTTTTAAAACAATGTATCACGTCGTAAGTATGTGTATCATAGCATATAATTAATAACCATATCCGTATATAGCGGTTTTATGCCAAACTTTAGGAAATTAAGGTAGAAATTGGGGTTTCTAGTATAATCCACCATTTATATACATATTAAATCCAAATGAATCTAATAAACAAAGAAAATTAACCCGAACCCCATGAATATGCAATTTGGGTAGAAAAACCCTAGGTTTGGTTTGATTAGGAACAAATATGTTATAATAACTTAGAAATAAGCTTTAATACTATTGCTCCCACCTATTGAGGGTTAATCCCTCGAAGAATTGCTGAAGAATCGAGCTGAAAAAGCGTAGACGCAAAAGCCGTCACTTTGAGCTCAAAACCCTTGGAATGGTGAAACAAATGAGGAAGAGGATGAAGATGATGATGATGGTGTTGTTTTGATGTGGGATAGAAGGCCATGAATGATTGCTCATATCCCCCCAAATTCGCCCCTCTTTTCTCTCTCTAAAGGCTCTCCAATGGTGGGGTTAAAAATGAACAAAGAAGGAGAAGAAGATATATAAAAAACCTCGCCAGTCCGATGTAGTCAACTCCCCCAACTGCCATGTAGTCGACTACATGGCCATATTTTGGCCTCCTTCAGTTTTTTGGTCAACAGCTCGACTTCGCTCGCTCTTGTGGACATCAAGGAGATGGAATTAGGTCTTGACCAAAACACGGAAGTTGTAGAGGGCGATGAAAACTAGGCATAGGAGAAGATGGAGACCATTTATGATAAAAGATGAAGAAGTTACGTGGTTCCAAAATTGGTCCAAAACAAACAAATCGCGTAAGACCAAACTTGTGATTTTTGAGCCAATTTTCGTCTGAGCCACCCGAAATGACTTATGGTCATTATAACACACTTAAATACATTAACATAACTAATTGGAAGTCTCCGACGCACGTCAACCTTCCTAGAACCCAAATTTGGCTATCCGAAGCCCGATTTTGCCTTATACATGATATGGGTCGTGATTTTTGCAAGAGATGATTAAATGGGATGTCACACTTATGACTGAGTGAGTCAGTCCGTAACCATGATGGGTAGTATTATAAACTTAATTATGAAATAGCAAGTACAAAAATCTCGAGGGGAGGTTTATGTGAAATTGTGGATTACGAAAACTACTTAATACATGGATTGGTACCAAATTTATGGAAACTTTACTAAACCTCTCAAATTCTTGATTTTGTCACAAATTGACGGACTTGATGAATCGGTTCTAAGTACGACAATAATATCACTACAGAAGCTATAATTTATTTGTGTACACATACCTATTTGGCAACACACGTATTGTATATATATATATTCTTGTATACCTTATTTCGATATTTTTGTCTTGTTGAGATAAAAATTGGTTACTTCCTGTAGCTTATAGCCTTAGTGGCTACGCGAGTTATGAGATTGTCTTTAAGGGACATAGCCTATGTGATATTTGGAAAAGTAAGCTTGATATATATATATATATATATATATATCTGTATTTTTGATGTATATACATGTTGAACGTATCTTTGAATCAAGTATGTGGATTTATGATATTTTATGATGTTGTAAGCGATAATTATGATTTTTACACAAGTATGGGTGTATTAAGTATCTGTTTTAGCTAAAGATAGCTTTTCATTACTTTTATTCTTGTTGGCTGGTTGATGTGTTCGATATGAACCGTTATATTAATTATTTGACACAGTGGTTCATCGGTTGAGCTGATACACAGTTGCATATATCTAGATATATGTGTTACTGCGCTAGTCCTTGGTAGGTCCCAAGTTGATCTCTAAATGTTGGGGCCGTGTGTTGGGACTGAATGCCCTTAGGTGAAAGACTGAAAACCGTGCACAGAAACGAACGAGAGGCCCTGCTGCCGCGTGGGTGAAAGGTTAAGAAATGCAGACCTGGCGGACGCTTAGATAGTTGCGAGTTATTGAGATGATCACAGAGAGAGAGCGAGAGGTTTTAGATGATACAATTAAAATGGCACGCTGTATAAACTAGCCAACGGATTCCTATATATATATATATTTCTTACTAAAGGCTATTTGTATCTGAACGATATTTCTTTCATCGTATGTGTGTGGCTTATGACTATATTATGTTTGTAGCTAGCTTTCAATTGTATTTTTAATTGAGTGTATATCTTATGATATTTCGGGGATGGCAAAGCATTGGCAGGCATGTCATAATATGATTTTTATTACAAATGAAATTATTTTCATTACTGCGCCTCACATGCATTCTTTCCGCAACATATATTTTTATATATACAACCTATAAAGTTTCCACTGAGCCCGTGCTTGACTCATTCTCATTTTTCAACCCAGTTTTGCAGGTACATCTCGGGGAATGGCACAATTGTGATGTCTAGGACCTTTGATTACCTTAGACATTTATAGTCATTCGTAAACGTCTTATCATTTACTAGTTTTAAAGATCGTTTGTATAATTCAAATTCAAGTTAATTATATGTATAATTATTGAAAATGGTGTATAGTATTTTAACTTGGATTGGGAACTCATTGGAGGAATTATGATTGGAAATTTTGTTTGTATGGAAATGGTTTCAAATTTTATAGGGCGGATTGTTGTTAAAACGAACTCCTCATGCCGAAATTTTATAAAATAGGTTTTTCAAACGGATCAAGTTTTATCCAAGAAAAAGATTTTTAAAAGGTTGTGATTTTAATGGCATCTATGATTAACTGGGTCCCGAAGGTGAAAATATAGGAACGGGATTCGGGGCGTCACAAAAACACTAAGTCCTTTCTACTAGAAATCACGTAAGCCCTTTCTTCAGGCAAACACTAAGTCCTTTCTATACAAACACTAAGTCCTTTCTATAGGCAATCACGTACGCCCTTTCTACAGTCAAGAAGCCCTCATAAAAGGCAAAACACTAAGTCCTTTTTATAGGCAACAAGCCCTCGTAAGAGGCAAAACACCAAGCCCTTTCTACAAACAAATAGTAAGCCCTTTCTATAGGCAAACACTAAGCCATTTCTACAGGCAATCATGTAAGCCCTTTCTAAAGGCAAACAATAAGTTCTTTCTACATGGCATTTACGTAAGCCCATTCTATAGGCAATATGCCCTCGCAAGAGGCAAAACACTAAGTCTTTTCTATAGGCAATCACTTAAGCCCTTTCTACATGCAAACACTAAATCTTTTCTACATGCAAAACACAAAGCCCTCATCCGAGGCACACATACTAATCTCCACAGAGAAACCCTAGTGATGTCCAAACTATCAACAGAACAGAGTTGAAGCAAGGGGCCGATTTTCCGAATCAGGGATGACAGAATGACAATATGGTTATAGCAATTGACTATCGGGTATATTAAACTCATTGTCTGGTCTCACGGGAGCAATTATAGTCAACCAAAATACATGGTTTTCCTTTGGCTATCTTAAGGCAGCCAGATCTCAGAGGTTTCTTCTTTTTCCAAATAGAGTATGTTTTCTAAAAGAACCTAGGGCTTTATCTTTACAATTGCTGAGTCTGCATGCATTTTTAGAGTTCTTGCGGGAACCATGAGTTGAAGTCTTTTCCAATTGTCTCAATTCCTCGCAAGCAAGGACCATGAGTTAAGAGGGTCTGTACACACCCCAATTCTTGAGCCCGTAAGAACCCTAAAAGAAAACACACTTTGTCGCGCGATAAACCTTTTAAAAATAGACCAAGCACTTTCTAACACATCACAGTGTCAGAACACATCACTTCAGCTGTTTGTCTCGTGATAAACATATATGTCGTATGAGAAATCGTTATGTCACGTGATAAACAGGTATATCCCAACACTATAAATAGGCCTATACCCCCATTGGTTGAAGGGTGCGGTGTTTACATTGAATTACCGTATCCTTTCTCTCATATCTCGAATTTACAAGCCTTCATCAGAAGCACTTTTCATAATATTTGTTTTTGCAAGAGTCTTGGATCTAATCTTGGCACCCAGAGTGCCACATTCTAGAGTCAGACCACGGGAAATATCTCGAAGAGGAAAAGCATGCAAACATTAGAGGTTTCTCTGCAATAATTTATTTCTCTCTTATTTATATTATATCGACGGGGAAGTAATCAACTAAACTTCTTTTGTAAATTAAGTTATATATTTGCGTATCTATTTTTATATATCTGTATACCTATTTTATCTTAATTGTTTAAATTAAGCTATTCATAATGTAGAGTTTTTAGAGCTGTTCTCATGTCCACTTTCTAGTTGGATAAACTTATTGTCAAGTTACTGATAGTTTACCGTTTTGAAACAAAACTTATTGTCAAAACCCTGATATATATCATTTGTAAAACTAGAAGAACTGAGGATATTATATTCCAACTAAACCAAAATTTCAAAACTCGGACTAATAGGTTCTTACTTAGGAATTATACTCAGATACATTTTGTCTTCCATATAGACTGTAATGTATCTAATATACTGTAATACCTCGTGTCCAAATTTCCACTTGAATCCTTCTCTAAAGCCTGGTTAAGGCTTAAGCTCTGTTAAAGGGTGAATTTTTGTTTTGAGCCTTTCTTAGTTGATTGGACACTTCTAGTATGTCATGATAGGTATATCGAGTTTGCAGGAATAATCGTTTCATAATTCGGGTGGTCTAAAATAGAATTGAGATGTCAATCACGTGTTTTCACTTTACTCAATTTTTTAATTTTAGCTAACTTTGAGCTATCGTAACCCGTCCGTGTAACACCATGCACGTATTTCCATTTGATGCATTGACTCTCATCCGTTCGCTCATTTCACCTCGGGTGGTGAAATCTCAATTCGGAGAGCCTTATATTGTTCTAATACCTTATAATGGTCATATTAGCATTCTTCCACTCATGTGAGTGTTCGTTTAGTGATTTGGATGGTCCAAATTAGTTTCGAGTTAGAAATCATAAGTTTTGGTGTTACGCGATTCTTCTCTTTTAGCCAACATTAGAGCAGCGTAACTTCTTCGTCTCATATCCGATTTGGGTGCCATTTATTTGTACTTCTAGGTTCCATATCATTCTACAACTTTCGTGTTTTGACCGAGTCCAATTCTCACTCCTTGTTGGTCAAAACTGGGTCTAAAGTAGGCCCATCGCTAAAATCTGGTCATTCGATAATTTTGTGGCAGATATCTGTCTTCTTTGAATTTCTAGGAATTATCAGTCCATAATTTGAGGATAGTTCCTCTTAAGAAGTTTTAGAGATTTGAATTAGCTTTCCGTGGACATAAAGATCGATCACCCCAATCTGAGTTCTGAGCAAGGAGTTATGACCGAAATACTAATAATGGTTAGCGCAGTCAAACTAAAGCTTAGACAAAATGTTTATGGGATCGATCCCAAAAACCTAGGATCGGTCCCAGACCCCTGTGTGTCGAATTTTAACCCCTTTTAACCCATTTTCTCACTATTTATCACCATCAAACACCACCATTCGACTCACTCACTACAAGACTAGACCAAGAGAGTTCTAGAGGGAGAAAGTGAGGGTTTTTCACTCATTTATCATCCTCCACCATAGATTAAGCTCCAAAATCTTCCAAACACTCTTTTAAACCACTATTCATCATCTTCAACCTTCCTCCTCCTCCATGGCGGCTTGAGCGAGGGTTAGGGTTTCGCAAACTAGAGTCTACACTTCATTAATTCAAGGATAAAGCTACTCTAAGGTGGGAACACTAATCTTAAACTCGTTTTTCAAACTATTATGTGTTATATTAGCGATTTCATACAAAAATGGGAATTTTGATGGAAAACCCTAGGTTTGTGATGTGCATGTGGGTTTGGTTGGTTTAAGGTTAAATTTGTGGTCCATAAGGGTGGATTGTTAGGTATATATCATGTATTATTAACTATCATCTTACTATGAGCCATAAACTTGCATTTACATCTTGTACCCATTTGGTAATTAGGTGTGTAAACTAGAAATTTGGGGGGGTTTGGGAATTGTGTTTAGAAAATGTTTGATTGTGAGTTATAAACGGTAGATACACACAAATCCATCATTATTTATGAGTGTTGAGCTTTATCCTTGAGGTTTGTGCTAAAAACTCACAAAGGTGGAGTAGTATGCAATAATCACTAGGTTAAGTGCCTTATGTAAATTACGGTTAGGACTTGTAATGAGAATACAACCTTGACGCATTATAATAATATTATAAACTCAATTTGGTGAGGTGTAGGTTGCCGTAGTCACCTTCATAGAAGGCTAATGAGCCAAAAATGTATCGGTTAGGAGAGAACCATGAAAACTAAGGCTTGGATAAGTAGGATAACATTAGGACTTTGAATAAAATCTATTCAGCTTTAGTATTTCATATATGACACATGATGCGATACAAAGTACATATCGATAATGCACAAGTCGACCATAAAACTCAAATAATGTCATGATGAAAAGGCCATGAATGAAGGTATGATAATAATGCTTTGATGATGATATATGAATGGTGTACGATTGTATTTTTGTATATATATACACATATTGGTTTCCATATATACGAGCTTGTTACATATATGTATATATGTTAATGATGACAAGGCCCTTGATGTAAATTACTTTATCAGTGCCACGTAAACGAGCTATACGCCTAAATATCTTATTATGACTTAGTTGTGGGATGGATTGCGTGATTATTGAAAAATCTATACATTATGTAATTGTTGTTGATATGATATATGATAATGGGATTGCATAGTCCATGATGGTCCCGGGTTTGGTCTCTAACGATTGGGGCCGAAATTTGCGACACAGTCTCCCGGGTGCAAGACCTGAAACCGTGCACTAAAACTAATGGGAGGCCTTGCTGCCGCGTGGGTGAAAGGCCACAAAATGCAGACCTAGTGACACTTGGATGACTATTTATAACACCCCCGCCTTAATTTACAGGATAACACCTGTAATTAAGACCTGGAGTGCTACTAACCCATCTTAGATTAACTAAAATGGGTATATATGTAAATGCACAAAGAAAATCCAAACAATAAATGTCATGTGTCATTAGACACTCCACAAGATATAAGATGATATCACTGTACATAAACACACATGTGTGCATGTAACTGTTTTACAGACCAACTAAGCAAGTTCACAAATAATATACAACATTCCGGGCTAGCCGTGGCTTCCCGAGAGAACATATAAACAACAAAAATGGATATGTATCAGAGCCTTCTATTTCGATCCCGAACCTATAGTCCCGTAACCATCGTTCGCCCCCTGTGTACCTGTAATTGTAAATAAAACACGGGGTGAGCTCACAGCTCAGTAGGGGGGAGAAAACAGGGAATAACATATTGAACACACAATTCACGGTTCAACAACAATTCATATCTTAACAAATGCTTTGGTGTAAAAACCATCATCATATGAAACTATACGTGCTTATGCATATGCAGGTTACCTCCCTGTGTCAACCATTAAGCCTCGTAGCCAGAGAGTATATATCCATATCGAGCCAAACTTTATCGAGGGCCTGATCGCCCGAGAGAACCATCCGTCAATAATCATAACTGGCCCATTGGCCTCAGAGAATATTATAAGATCATAATCGAATCGGACCTCCAGTCCAACGATAATATCACACCCACAGAATCATCAGTGCCTTGGCAATTTGCCTATGTTCCCGGGCTCCACACCGGTGGCTTATAGGCGGCCATACATTGCTCCCCCAGGGGTTTAGGGCTTTTCAACCCAAGGGCACCGGGCCCTGCCTATTTTCCCATCCCGGCAAGCACCGAATTAAAACACAATCCCTTCACCATCGAAGGGTCAGAACAGAATCATATCCGGATCCGTATCGGGATCATGTCACATCCAGAACGATACAATAATCATAAGAAGCTCCCGAAGATAGATAATCACTTGTTTCAGAATGCCACAAGAGCATAGATAGCCATCCATATCATGGAGAAGAGATATAATTCTCCCAAGAGACAATTTTCGCACCATATGCCATAAGAGTGCTCTGAGCTTGCCATGAGATCATCCAGATGCCGGGTTGACACAACAATTATGCATAACGTGCAATCCATGCTCTTTATTATAAACTAGAAACAACCTATGCCACTTAAACTTCATTCATTATGTATCCATGTTCCTTAGCGCATACATAATCCATTTACTAATCCACTTGGATTCAACCAAGCATATATGTCCAAGGAACATTAATTACAAGTCTATGTTACATAGATGTCAAGTTCAAGTGGCATATCTTGTTTCAACTCATGCATCATAGATACAATAAAAACCACATATGCCATATAAACTCTAACCAATTCACGTCCATGTTCTTTGGTGTATACGAAACCCTTTACTAATCATTTTCTTGTTAAACCAACACATATACATCCAAAGAACATCTGTATGAATCAATAACATGTAATTATGGAGCTTAGATGGCATATATTGCTTCATATCGTAAAATCATAACTCAATCATGCAAAACTTATGTATATCCAATGATATGATCAACATATTAACATATATGTATAAAATCATTCTTGTATAATCAATAACAAGGAAGTATGTGCTTCATATCGAACATATATGTATAAAATCACTCATCTTTAGATAAATAAAATCATATCATTATGTTTAGAAAACAAATAACCCCTACCTCAAGTTGTAGACCAAGAGAGAGAAGAAAAGATGATAATCGAAGCTTTGTTTGATGAAACCCCGAATATCTCATGTCATCACATTTCTAGAATAGCAAAACCCCCAAATAACGAAGCTTAGACTTCAACCCGTGCAGCCACCACTTACCCACGAGCTCTCATGGCAAAGAATCAAGGTAGAAGAAGATGAATAGTGAAAGGAGAAGAGATTCAAGTGATTTGGAGCTTTGATTCTTCGATAAAGGATGAAAGATGCGTTAAAAATCTCTCCGAGAACCCTCACACACGAGCTCCCATCTCCCTCTAGTGTTCTCTAGAAGCTTCCCCCGAAAATGGGGTGAAAATGAGTGAAAAAGAGCTTAAAAACGAGCTTAAGTCGGTGGTGAATAGTGACTGGCGAACCAGTATGCAAAATACCCAATACCGGTCCGCGGGGCTCAATTTTTCCAAAAATTTGGTGCCGGACCAGGTATGCCAAAAATGCCATACCGGTCCGCGCTTTAATTTTTGGGCCCTGGAGTACTGTTTTTATTTTAGCCATAACTTTTGACTCGGAACTCCGATTGAGGCGTTCTTTATGTCCACGGAAAGATATTTCAAAGATCTACAACTTCCTAGTTGGAAGTTTTTCCAAATTATGGACCAATCGTTCCCAGAAATTCACCGAAGACAGCGCTCTGCCAAAGCGCTACCAAAAGACCAGAATTTAGCACTGGGCCAACTTCGGGCCCTGTTTTGGTCAACGAGGAGTGCGAATTGGACTTCGGCCAAAGCATGAATGTTGTAGAATGGCATAAATACTATACACACGCGTGAACTGAACCTTAATAGAATAAGTAACAAAGAAATTACGATATCTCAAAATTGACCAAAATTAACTAATCACGAAGAATCAAAACTTCCCATTTACCAACCAAAATTGATTCGGACCACCCGAATCACCCAACGATCACTCACATGAGTAAAAATAAGCTAATATAATATAATTTAAAGCAAATTAAAATACGGGGTGTTACACTATTGGTGTTATAATTGGATATTGAGAATACGAAAAACTAACGGGAGGCACTGCTTTCGCATGGGTGAAAGTGTAACACCCGGTTTAATCATCTCTCGTAAATCGCAACCTATATCACGTATAAGGCAGAATCGGGCTCCGAATGGCCAAATTGGGTTCTATAAAGGTTGGTATGGTTTGGAAACTTCCAACAAGTCATATTAATATATTTAAGTGTGTTATAATGACTATAAGTTGTTTCGGGTGGCTCGGACGAAAATTGGGTCGAAAATCACAAGTTTCGATCCTACGCGATAAGTTATTTTTACCCAACTTTGGATGACCATAACTTCCTCATCCGAACTCCAAATGAGTCCCCGTTTTCGGCCACGTCTTCATCTAAATGCCCTCTACAACTTTCGTGTTTTGGCCGAGAGCCAATTCCAACTCCTTGAGGCCCAAAAGTGCATGCGAAGTCGAGCTTTTGACCAAAAGCTGAAAGGGGCACCTTCAGGCCTAGGGAGTCGACTCCATGAACAGTAGGGAGTCGACTCCATCGTGCTGGACAGGTTTTTATACATTTCTTCTTCTCCTTTCATCCTCATTTCACCCCACCAATTGGAGAGCCTTTAGAGAGAGATTGAGGGCGATTTTGGGGAGGATCTCGTGATCATCTAAGGCGAATTCTTCCGCATCAAAACCACGCCATCATAACCATCTTCATCATCATCTTCATCATCTTCTCCACCTTCATCCACCATTTCCAGGGTTTATAGCTACAACTTGGGGGTTTTCGCTTCTACGCGGTTCCGGCTCGATTCAACGACATTTCTTCGAGGGATTGACCCTCCTAAGGTGGGAACAATAGTATTTAAACTTCTTTTCAAGTTATTACAACATATTCACACCAAATCAAACTAAACCTAGGTTTTCTACTCAAAATTGCATTTGCATGGGGCTTGGGTTAATTTCTTTGGATAATTTTGATGGATTTGAATCATATATGACATCAGTAGCTATTTTATACAAAAAGCCCCAATTTCTATACTGTTTTTGGTAAGATTGGCACAAAACCCTTATGTACGGATACGATAGTGTACAGTATACACTACTACGCATATATATAATGCGATACATGGTTTTAAAAGTATATTTCGGACAAAGTTACATATATTAGTGGTATTGTTGTTGTGTTTTAAGTTATAGACCATATTTATGAGATTTTCTACTTACCTAGCCAGTCCGTAAGTATGCTGGTCAAATATATATATGTGTTTTGAATAAATGAAGTCTTTAAATCATATTGGGAGGCTAATTGGGAACTCGTATACACTATTTGATTATATTAGACTTGGCTTGGGGCCAATTTGATGAAAGTTATGAAACCTCCCAAATTAAGGATTTTTATGGTTTCCTTTCTTAACTGACGGACTTGGCGGATCTTGTTAAATCTCAACAATACCACTACATGTTTTACACTATGGATATATACATATATACAAGTTTTACGAATACATATGGAATGCATGTATATTCATATGTATATATGTTCGATTCTATATTCTTGTGATTTCATTGATTTGATGAGATGATTTATGTGATTTCATATCGGATGGCCACACCGTTCGTACTAGATAGATGGTGATTACCGGTAGCGTATAGCCTTGGTGGCTACGTGAGTATTATTGTAGCGTGCGCCTTTATGGCGGTGTGAGGTAGCGTATGCCTGTGTGGCTGCGTGAGGTAGCGTATGCCTGTGTGGCTGCGTGAGGTAGCGTCTAGGTGGACCTGGTAGGTGGTCCCTGCCTTGGGCAGAAGAAACCGAGTGCCGGCTATCTATGTACAGTAGATATATGAAAATCCTAGACGTGAGTTGATATATGTGATTGATGTGATAGATCTAGTCGCGGTGTTGTGGCTTATGTAGTACGATGATGCATATGTATACGTACATTGCTTTTCTTGTACTTTGGGTTGGGGACATTATATATACATAGTTCACGAAAAGGTTTTCCATACATTGGCTGCTTCTTAAATGTATTGTATACGTACATGTATTTACATTTGTATATACATATTTCTACCCAGAGGAGATTTATTACACAGAAGCAGCATTAAACCAACTTTACTTCATTATATTGCATTGCATGGCATGCATGATTTCTACCTATTCTCCTATACAAACTCTTATAGTTCCCACTGAGCCCGTTTGGCTCACTCCCATTTTCCAAACTAGGTTTTGCAGGTATTATCCAGGGGATGGTGCGCCATCGAGTCTAGATAGCTCTGAAGATTGGATTACCAAAGTCGTGGGAAACGACTTATGTCTTCTTTGTTTAAGTATTCATATTGTATCGTTTTAAAACTCTTAAGCCATATATGTAAAGTATTTGTATATGATTGGAACCCTATTAAAGGGATCACTTGTAGTACTGTGCCTTTTATTTAACAAGTTACAGATGTGGAGATATTATTTTAAGTTAAATGTAAGCTCTTTGACAGGAAATGGTTTTATTAATAATACAAACTCCACATGCCAGAATTTCTTTTAAAATGACTTTATTACTTCAGCCTGTTTGTGATATAAAATTCTAAATTTTACACCTGATCACCCGTCGTCGCGTACGACTCCGTGGCTAACCGGGTCCCGGAGGTACAAACCTAAACGGGATTTCGGGGCGTCACAGAAAGGCCACGAAACGCATTGGAAAACTAATGGGAGGCTGCTGCCATGAAATGCATTGCAGACAGTGAGATGGTGATACTTATTATTATTATGTGAGATGGTGATACTATGCTATTGTAGTGAATATGGAGTAAGAAGAATACATGTGGATTGTAATGAACAATTAAGGGAAATGATGAATACATGGCCATAGGGTAGCACATTCTAGAGGTTTAGCACGATTGTAAGTTGAAACTCTTCTATCACTTTAATAGATTTAAAATCCGCCAACCCTCATCAACTTTAACCTTCTCGAGTCAAATAGACTTCTACAAGTTGTCGATAGGGATTGGATTAAACAGAGGACTCATGGATCAAGCCCAATTTGCAAGCAACCCGTGATCTTCAACTCCTCAACGCAACATACATTTTCTCCTCATCATCACATATTTAGTGAGGGATATCCAAAAGGGGAAGGGGGAGCTTTTCATGGACGAGTGTGGGATGCTAGCTAGCAGACTTTAGGGATGCCTCAACCGGGAAAAAAAATATCAGGACCACCATGGGAAACCTGGTAAATTTTAAGGATCAAAAGTGCTAATTACACATATGTATAAGAACACCAAAAGGTGGTGTTAACATATCATTCAATCACCATGACATTATATATAGGAAGATGAATATACTAGATTTTATGAAACAAATGAAACATAGAGGGACATGAAGGTTTATGAAGAGAGTAAGGGGGAGAGAGGTTTTCCTTAACTTTGATTTGAAATAACTAAATTGTCCTTACAAGTTGACCTCATGACCTGTAGATGCGTTTTTCGTCCACATATTTATAGGGACATCCACTTTTGGATGAGTGTGGGATGCTAGCAGACTTTAGGGATGCCTCAACCGGAAAAAAAAAATATCAAGACCACCATGGGAAACCTGGTAAATTTTAAGGATCAAAAGTGCTAATTACCCAAATGTATAAGAACACCAAAAGGTGGTGTTAACATATCATTCAATCACCATGATATTATATATAGGAAGATGAATATACTAGAAATTATGAAACAAATGAAACATAGTGGGATATGAAGGTTTATGAAGAGAGTAAATGGATAGATATTGAACAAAATGCATTAACCAAAAATGCAACAAAATCTGTTCGAAACAGAATCAATAAACTTGAAAACTATACTCAGAAATGGCATTGAAAATTGGGTTGAGTCACAAACTAAGTCTCTCCCTTTAAGACGTCTCGCAGTTCTGTTCAAATTTGTGCTAGCGCGCAGTTTTGAAATTCTCAGGCTGTCCGCACGTTAAAACAAACCCAAAATTTTCCTCTATCTCGATTTCCTTTGCACATTAGGAAATCTGAATTCTAACACCCCCTTAAAATTGCCCAGAAATATAAACTAGAAAATTATAATCCGAATCGGCACTAGAAATTGGGTTGAGTCGCTGACTAAGTTGCTCTCTTTAAGCATTTCGTGCTCTGCCCATATTTTTGCTCATAGTTCTAAAATTGCCAAGCCATCACCAGTATAAAACAACCCCATAATTTTCCTATCTTGATTTCCTATGCACAATAAAAAATAGGAATTTTAACACCCCTTAAAATTGCTCGGAAATGGTAAACTATTTTTTGCGGAAGGGAAAAAAAATTGAGATAATTCTATTCTGCGTTGAGAGAAGAAGAATATGACCGTTTTTCTCTATCTCTAGAGGGAAGAAGGAGTCTATAAATCAGTTAGAAATGAGTTGATTTGTACATGTGGTGAGAACGCCCCTGTAAAATAAAATAAAATATCTCATTTATTTCTTTGAGCAGAAGAGACTCCTAAATTAACAGTAAAGACAAACTATATTGCATCATTTGAGACGTGTTAAAATGAAATTTGAAGTTATTTCCTCTTACAGACCCATACTTCCAAAATCCTCATGGTGCACAAGTGAACAATATACCTTGATAAAAAATGTGCAAAACTATAGTGAATTAAATTAAATTGAAAATATGTGGTCCAGTTCTGCGCGCATATATATATATATATAAGGGCTATGTATTTAAGTTGTATATATTAGCAAAGAGGAGAGAATATTCAATACAACAATTACAACAACACGTGTTAGTTATGAAATAATAATAATAAAAATTATACTTTTTTATAAGATTTGTGTATTTGACAAACTTTTAAATATTATTCAATGGCGATTCAATCCTGTTATAATCTAATACATTAAAAAAATTATAAAAACATTTTGTATTTTATAATAAACTTTCTATTAAAAAGAGAAGAAAATTACAAAGGTATTTATAGAAGCGATTTTGTTATTTTAATAAGAAGAATTTGAACCATTTTATAATATCATTTTACACAATATTGTTCAATTTGCAAATTTCACGTCTGGCATTTTCTCTTGGTTTAATTATTACCAAACTATCACCACAAAGGGACTAACTTCCATAACAAAAAGATTGTACTGCAAAACTGTTGCGGGATTACACAACAAGCTTCACTTCGGCTGATCAACAACCTGAACAAGGACCGATGGATAAACCTATTAATTTCTCTTCAACTCAAACTCTATGTAATTCCTATATTGTGGGACTTTTGTGTTTTATATATACAGCACTAGCCCATTGTTTGGTTTCACAGTATATTGATGGGAGATGGACTCATACTTATTTTCGGCAAAAGAGCAATAGAAGGCCTAAAACATAGTCAATTGATCTGCAGAATATTTGAAGTAATTTAAATATATTTGAAGAGATTTAAATTGATTTTTGGCTTGTATTAAGGGATTTAAATCAGGGAATAATATCTTGCTTGATTTTAGGGATTTGTCTAGAGCATAAATCATGGGATATGAAGGTATTGCACTACAAAAAAAGTGGATTTTCTCGACATTAACATAATGCCGTTATAAGTAGTATAAATGCCGTTATAAGTTTTAACGGCATTTTTCTCGGTATTTGTTTAAGTACCTTAAAAGCCAATGTCGTAAAAGATTTTCGGCACTTTTACAAATGCCGTGAACATTAGCGGCATTTATAGCGGGACTTGTGTAAAATGCTAAGAAAACTACTTTTGCAGCATTTGTATTAATGCCGGGAAACTCTATAATAACAAAAATATTAAATCTCCCAAGTTTTACCCTTAGTGGAACTCGAACCCACGACCTACGCCAATTTTAGCCATACAAACCCTTTATCCCTTACTCATTAACCACTACGCCAAAATATTTAATTATTACTAAATTGTAAAATTCTTCTTTTAATAACCCATTTCTAAATATATACATACAATATATATCCACATAGAAATATGAATCACTGGTACCATTACATAAAAAGAGATATCAAAACTTACATAAAGTTCTTCGTTGATTATTTTTTTTAGATTTTTTTAAATTATTTCAATTGATGACAGTTTTTATTTATTTTTGTATTATTTATACTTCAATTTAATTCACATAAATATAATTGAAAATTTGATTTAAATAAACAAGATTATTAATATTTTGAAGTATTTTTCTTTTTCGACATAACTGATGCACAAGATGTGCGAAGATACACATACATATATATATAATAAAATTTTATTTTGTTCATGCTAAAACAATTAAAATTCATCAAATAAATTTAATTACAAATGGTTTCACATAATTATATAATATTCTAATCATAAAATTAAAAACTATGTAAAAAATATTGTATAGAATGGCATAAACTCCAAACGTTTTGTACAAAATGCCAAAAATTCCATGCATTTTGTTAAAAAGTGCCGGAAAAACTTTTTTCTCGGCATTTATTTATAGTGAGGCTAAATAAATGCCGTAAAAACTCAATTTTCTCGTAGTGTTGGTAGGCTATATATTGGAAGCTTGTGTAATGTTTTACACATTTTTTGAGTGAATAAAAATCAGACACTTTATCTCTAGCAATTCTACTTATCTTTCTCATCCTTCACCTAGCTGTCTTCTTGCATTACTTTTCCTGAAACCTATTGGTTCTACATCAAGTGGTATCAGAGGTAAACTTTGTCCTATTTCTTCTTGTCAATTCATCTGTTCGTCAAGCCTGAACTCATTGTCGCTGCTATTCACCACATTAAACCCTAACCGTCATTACAAACTATAGCCTTTAACCGTCACCGTTGTTATTCTGTCATAATAAACCTTAGCCGTCCTTACAAATACAACCCTCAAACCCTCACGATTCTACATGTCCATTCCTTTGATACAATTGTACGCCTTCACTGTTTCGTCAAGCTCTAGACAAACTTGTTGTCAGAAAGAGTTTCAGGCTGCCAGAAAGTATTTCGAATTGAGTCGCAGAGAAGTACTGCTGCACCAAAAAGAATTTTAGTACTGTATTGCTACTCTTGCTCTCAATTCCAAGCAAGAAAAAGAAGAAGAAAGTTCGAGTTTTTTACAATTCCTTCACTAGCTTTTAGAGTCAATCGAAGTTCGTGTTTATTTGGAGGGAACGTACAGATTCTTTCGACTAATATTTTGACGCGCACTGGAGCATAGAGTAACACTTTCTTGAAAAGGATTCTCTTTTGGCCTATCAATTCAACTTTGTGGAAATTACTTATATTCAAAAGGTATGCGTCTTCCCGTTAAAATTGAACTATCTGTTCTTATCATTTTGTTCATCATTGGAATTGTGCAAAAAAGGGCCGGCTGCTCCTAAAGAATTGAACCTTTTATTATGTCTTCCCTCTTTCCCATCGTAAGCCACATTGGTACGTGAACCTTAAATAGTTTCTTAATTTATCTTCTTGCTTGCTATGTTAGAACATCAATTTGCAAGTTAAAAAAAAAAGTAAATAAAGAAAACTTAATGCTACTTGCTTCGAATATTGGCTATTAACCCACCAAAACTTCTTGAAGGAGGACGATATTAGCCACTCCAGTGAGTGCCTTGCATACTAACTGCCAAGGTTAGTTCTGTCAAAATGAGTATAAATCTCTAAGGAAAGGCGGTATTTAAGTTGGACCATTGCGTCCCTCCTCCTTACCTGGGAACTTACCTTGTTGTTAGTCTTGTGAGCCTTAATTGGTAAGCCTATATTCAAATCCTAATAAGGGGTGGAACCACTACAAAAAAAAATATAACCATGGCCCCTTGTGATAATGAAAAACACCTAACCAAAGACAAAATTCAACACCTTGAAAACACCATGAATGTCATACAACTTAATATGAACTCACTCACGGACACTATTGACAAACTTCGTTTAGAAGTGAACCAATTGAACCGAACTACAGGCAAACATTCCATCAACAATCTTAGGAATGACAATGTTATCTCCTCCCAGCATGGGTATGCATGTGATGACAATAGTCCCATTCATCACCAAGCCGGCATCCTTACCACACCACAATTTCACCATTTTGAGAGAGTCGTGTCCAAGATAATCGAAAGAGGTTGGCCCATGCCATAGACCATCCTTTCCAAGCTGATCTTGATGACCTAGAGTACACCCCTAGTGCTAGAAATGACCGTCAGCCACATTCTCTGTGACGCCCCGAATTCCGTTCCGAGATTTTTACCTCTGGGACTCGGTTAATCACGGTGCCGTACGCGACGGCGGGATTAAATTAAAACAATCAAAACAATATCTAAAACATTTCTTGTGTAAAATTCCAGTATGGAAAAAAAATTGGTATGTGGAGTCTATAAATTTAATAATTCCAAAAACCTGTAGATAACAATGTAAGATTCAAAAGCCTTAGAAACAAACTCCTCCACATTCACATAGATTCATATCCAACCACTTAATTACAAATGTTATACAATCCAAATTCCTCCAGCGAGGTCCCAAGCAATACTAATAAATTATACAAAGTATTCAAAAGATAAGGTTTTATAATCATCAAGTTGTCCTTAGACAACTACATAGTTCTAAGCTATCAGAGGCTCCCTAGACTCGTACCCGTGCCATCCCTCGAAGAGTACCTGCAAAACTGTTTTGGGAAAATGGGAGTGAGCCAAACGAGCTCAGTGGGAACTATAAGGTTTAATATATAAAAAAACATACATTTTCAAAACAATGCATGCAATGTGGAATAATGAAAGTAGTTCCTTTCATATATGTTGTGTGAATATGCCGTCTCTATAAATTATAAACATTTATAGATTTATAGTATCAATAATGCGAAGATCATTTTATAATATGCATGGTAATGCTTTTCCATCGCCAACATATAATAAGATATAGATCACTTGAAAATAAAGTTGAAACCGCACTGATAAAATAATATATTTGTAAAACTCATACTTGCAGTAAAATAAGTATCGCTGATATACAAATAATCCATAGCAAGAAAGTATGTACTTCCAACTCATATACATATATATAAAACCGTTGGCTAGTTTGTAGAACTTGGCACTACAATTGTATCATCTGAACGTATATCATCCGAAACGATCGTCTCAATAATCCGCGACTATCCAAGTGTACAACCAGGTCTGCATTTCGTGGCCTTTCAACCACGCGGCAGCAGGGCCTCCCGTTATTTTCCGTGCACGGTTTCGGGCCTTGCACCCAGGGGCTCTCTGTCCCAACTTAAAGTCTCAATCTTTAGAGACGAACTTGGGACCTATCATGGACTAGCGCAATAATATATCGAAGCATTCTAAGTGTTTGATCCACAAATGAACAATTGTGCCAAATAAAACAACATAACAGTTCATACCAAAATCCATCAACTAGCCAACCCATATAAAGAAAATGGAAACCATACTTATAAAGCCTTTACTCACAAATACCATTTATGTAATCAAAACGCTTCTCTCGTCAAACGATTTAATTATACCCAAAGCACATACTTAAATTATAATTATATACATTACATATAAATTCAATTATTTAACTATATTCTCTTCTTTATTTACTGTCATATTGTTGTTGTACTTGAATCCAAATACGCCGAGTCCGTCAACTAGTGGCTTAGTTAAGAACACCGCCACTTTGGGAAATTTCACGAGTTTTCGTCCAATTGGCGCTAAGCCCAGTATAGCATATATTTTTATAATATTTAGGTTCACTATAAACCCACCCTTGTGATACCAACACATGGTTTATTCAAAATAAACTTATAAACTTGCCCAGCGTAGTTACGGACTGGCTAAATAACTAAAAATCCGATAAATAGTGAACCAATAGCCATAGTACAACAACAATATCATAAATATAAGTAACTATAGCCAAATCATACCTTCAAATCCATGTATAACTCCATATATATGCATATCATAAATTACTATTCATTATCGTATCCGTAAGTGAAGGTTTCATACAAATCTCTTCGAAATCAACATATAAATTAGGGGTTTTTGTATAAAAATCGTAATGGAGTTATATGAAATGCAAGTCAACCAAATAATCACAAGAAAACACCCCCAAACCCCTTGAACACGCAATTTTCGAAGTTATAGGTAAAAACCCAAGTTTGTTTTGATTTGAAGCTTACAATACATAATACTTTGAAATAAAGCTTAAGTACTAGTGTTCCCACCTCTCAAGAGCTTAAATTCCATAAATGAAGGCTTGATGATGCTCCCTCGTCAAGATCACGAAACCCTAGCTTCTTCGTTTGAGCTCCAATGGTGGGAGAGAGGAAGAGGATGATGAATAGTGCGGTTTTGGCCCCAAATCTTGTATAGGAAAGATGAACCCTTAATGATCCCTCAAAAATCCCTAACTCTCTCTCTCTCTAGAACCCCCAAATGTGTTGTTTATGTGTGTTGGTCGAAAATGGTGATGTGTGGGGTTTAAAGAGGTGAAAAATCGAGTTAAACACAGTCAAAACCGACCTTCAGGGTACCATGATCGATCATGGAATACCCCATGATCGATCATGGAGTCCAGTGCCAGAATAGGCATTTTGAATCTGGAGCACTGTTCGTAATTCTGTCATAACTTTCTGCTCGGGACTCTGATTTGGGTGATCTTTATGTCCACGGAAAGCTAACTCGAAGATATACAACTTTGTAAGAGGAAGTTTTCCCAAATTGTGAATGGATAATTCCCAGAAATGCTCCGAAGACAGCGCTCTGCCGAAATGCTACCGAACGATCAGAATTTAGTAACCGGCCTACTTCGCACGATGTTTTGACAAACGAGAAGTGTGAATTGGACTTCGGTCAAAACACAAAAGTTGTAGAATGGTATGAAACCTAGATGTAGTCGCAAATAGCAACCAATTCGGACATGAAACGCAGAAGTTACGGTAGGCCAAAGTTGGCTAGAAACAAAGAAATCGCGTAAGACCGAAACTTACAGTTTACAAGCCGGAATTGATTCAGATCACCTGAATCACTAAACGATGCCTCGCATGAGTATAAAGAGGCTACTATGACTAGTGAAAGACAACAGTATGCTATAAGGATCCACAATACACGATTTCACCTATCACGGTGAAATGGACAAACAAGTGAAGATGATTATAGTGATTTGAAAGGACGGGGTATTACATTCTCCACCGCAGCGTAGGTTTCAGTGTAGGCACCCTATCCCGATGACTTTAGGGACATAACTAGGAAAGTCAAAGTCGAAGCTCCCAGTTTTGATGGCCAATTAGATCCTAATGTTTTTTTAGACTGGCTTGCTAACATGGAAGACTACTTTGAGTGGGATGACATGTTGGATAAGCAACGTGTCCTATTTGCCAAAATGAAGTTGGTTGGGGGGCCGCCAAACGTTATTGGCAAAGTGTTCAAGCAGACTTTGAGCGACAGGGTTATCCACCCATTACTTTATGGGATGTGATGAAAAACAAACTCAAAGAGAAATACGTGATGCCCTGTAACACCTCGAATTTCAGTTCGGCGATAATTTTCTTCTTAAGCCGCGGTTGAATTTGGTGATTTTCGGCGAAAAATAGAATTTTGCCGAATGAGTTTTTGGCCAACTTTGGAAGGACATAACTTCTTCATATGAAGTCCAAATGAGTCCCCGTTTATGGCCACAGTTTCATCTCATTACCCTCTACAAACTTCGTGTTGAGGCTGAGTCGAATAGAAGTCATTTCGGGGGTCAAAACGGGTTGCGAAAACAGCGAAAACTTAAAGAAAAATGAGGGACTTCACCCGAGGTGCCCTCTGATCGATCAGAGGTACCCCAGCGGGTTTTTAACCCCTTTTCTTCCCCATTTGTTGATCACCTTCCTTTCCTCCTTCCTTCTCCTTTCTTCTCCATTTTGCTTCCCTCTTCCAAAGCAGCTAGAGAGAGTTGAAAGGGAGCTAGAGAAGGATTTGTGAGGATGATTTATCATGATTCCTAGCTTCCTAAAACATCATCAATCCTCTCCATCCTCCATTAATGGTGATTTCACCATTTCTAGGGCTTTTTGGAGCTCAAATTGGGAATTATGCGATTGGTGGCTACACAGCTCGATTCGGGGCTTGAAACCTTCGATATTCGGCTTCTTAAAGGTGGGAACACTAATACCCAAACTCAATTTATACTCTTATGCATTGAATCTTCATTTTCAAATTAAATTGATGACTTTTTCCACCAAAATGATTGATATATGCATACATGGGGTATTGGGTTGTAATTTATTGTTATTTTACTTGGATTACACATGTATATGTTGATATATTACCTTATTACGACAAAAATCATTGTATGCTAAATGATTGTAAGTTTGGGTCGATACCTATTAGCGCATATGCACGTATACTCATTTTGGGATTATATATTTACTATTATGATTTACAAAAGAGGATATTTGTATGATTTGCGCCCAGTACTAAATACCTTACATGTAAGTATGTTTAGATATATGTTTGGCGTATTAAGGGAATTATTTAATAAGTGTACTACTACTACGAGTATTGGATATACATATATGCTTAGTAAATGAGTCTGTATTATATATATATATATTAGATTTGCTTGATATATATAATATACATATGCCTTTGGTTTCTTAACATCATGACTTTGGCAAGGACCCATTCTTTTGGAAATAAACTCGTCTTATAATTTAACTATACATTTGAGATATGTTGGGTTTGATCTATATATATATACATATGCTTCCCTACCAAAAGTCATGATGTTTATATACATGAGAGACATCCGCCATTGAGTGGACAAATTTATCTATGAATGATACATTATCAAGTTCAAGGTTTATTACGAATGAATTATTACTCCACTCATTAGATTTATCCATTTCATGGATGTAGTCATGTGAGGGATATTATTTGCTTAAGAAGGCACATGTATATTAGATATATCATAAGATGTATCTATCTATCTATCTATCTATCTAATTATCCATCCATCCATCCATCTATATATCCATCTATCTATATATCTATCTACCACATATACACATTGGTGGTACATATAGTATGTGTGGAGACCAGTAGGTGGATTGGAGATATTTATATATATATGTGTGTGTGTATTTACATGTATGCGTACTATGTATAAGTATATTCTTTGGGAGAATATGTCTTATGGAGATATCCTCGAGATATATGCATAGAGATTGATGATGTATATATAGATCCATGTACATGTATGTACTATATATATATATATGTTTATGGTCTTTGGAAGTTACTTTCTATTGATACTTTGATTTAGTAGGGCACTAATGGTCTATGGGGTTGAGTTAGCCTTAGTGGCTACATACCCTAGTCCATGTAGAGGAACCCTGCTTTCAGAGCGGCATACTCTATGGTCCGTAGGGGGACTCCGCAATGTGGCATACCCTACACCATCTAGGTGGTGCACGGGGGGGACCCAGCCTTGGGGGCTTCATACCCTAGCCTTGGGGGCTTAGATCCGGATCGCAGTGCACTGTAGAGTAAAATCCTAGATGTCAGATGTTCGTTATGAGATGAGCTGTTGAATGAGATTAGTGCCTACGTTTGTTTACTTATTTTATGTATAAACTTATAATGTTGTTAAGATTTTAGATTAGGTTTATACTTCCTTATTTTGGTTTATCGTTCTTTGGAAATGTGTATACCTTGTTGTTACAATTATGTATATCTTAGCAGTACTTTTGGATACGTATTCTTTCGTATTTTTAGGGACGGGATAGCATTTGATATGCATTGCACGTAAAAAGGATTTTCATAGCATTTAATATATATATTGAAGTTCTTGAAGATTTATAGAGATGGCATGCATGGTTTTAGAACTTATTTTGTATACGAAACCCTTATATTTCCAACTGAACCCGTATTTGGCTCACTCTCATTTTCCAACAGTTTTGCAGGTACTTTCTTGAGGTGGTACGAACACGAAATTAGTAACCTCTGATGACCCTAAATGTCTGTAGTCATCCATGGATGATTTGTTCCTTACGGATTGTAGATATTAGAACCTTTTGATTTTATTGTATCATTAACATTATTAAATTCTATTTATAAGTGTTGTAAAGACCATTTAATTATTTTTGGGACCTTGTTGGAGGGATTGTAATATATATACATATATTGGAGTATTGGATTTGTAAGAATGCAAACCATTATAGATGTGGAGTTAATCCTCTAGTTAAACTTTATTTTCTTATTTACAGGTTTGGTTTTGTTGAAAATACGAACTCCACATGCCGAAATTTTCTGAAAAATGTGGCCTTAAATGTAATTTTCTATTATATCAGTCTCATGCCATGCATTTCAAAATACGCGATTCACTTTTCCGAAAGTTGACCAAAAATTAACTTTTCCGAAAAGTTCAAAATATGTAATTCACTTCTCGTTTTCAATTCGAACCACCTGAATAATGAAACGATTGATTTCACAAACTTAATACACCTAATATGACATGCTAGAGGTTTCAGGTCAAATACAAGAGGCTCGGAACCCAATATTCACGATCTAACGGCAAAAAAGCCTTAACTGGGCTGAAGAGGAGAGTTGGCTCAGAAACGAAATACGAGACGTTACAATCTAGTACAAGTATTCAGGCTCTAACCTGTAAGATAATCAAGCGCCTAAAAACGCTGCGGCTCCAACCGCACGTATGGGCTCCAACCCAAAATCATAAGCAATGCTACAACCTTGCTAAATTCACCTATGTAGATAATTGTGCCAAATGAGGTAATACCATAAACAACAATACACAAGTATATATATATTTACCAAAGTCATAAGTAGCCAACACAATCATTGAGTTCCAAAGCAACTTATACATCTATTTCCATCATCTCCAAGTACAAATGTGATAAAATCGTCAATCGTTCCACCAAGTTAAGAATTCCTATGGTTCATGTCAAAATTCATAAGCTTTATCTCTATCTTGGTGGGTTTTTGGGCAAAACATCATAAATTGATACATACATGCTTGAAATATAGGTAATCAAAGTTTTATAAATCCAAACCTAAGTGCAAGCATAACCCCACCTAGGGTTTGTATAAATTTGGGGAAAATGCTAATACAACAACAAATCTTTAATAAAATAGGTTTAATAGTATTGTTCCCACCTCTAAGACGTTAGAAGCACAAGATTGGAAGCTTATATTGAAACTTTAAAGCTACACTCCAAGAATCACCACAAACCCTAGCTCCCTTAATGCTCAAATGGAAGATCTTAAGGTAGGAGATGATGAATAGTGTAGAGAATGATGGATTTAGGGCTTGAATCTGGAACAATGATGTAGAGTTCACAAGAATAATCTAATAATTCCTCTCTCTCTCTAGAGCCCTTAAGAGAGGTATGGTGGTGTATGGGTCTAAGTTGTAGAGCAAATGAGGTTAAATGGGAAAAAATTGAGTTAAAACTGGTCAAAATTTGACTCTAGGGCACACCGAGATTGATCTTGGGAGCTCTCAGCCAAAAAATTTCCACCCAAGATAGCCCAAGATCGATCTTGGAACCACTACATTAAGTTCATATGATTTTTAGCCTCCCAGACCCCCGAGATGCTAGAATCTCGTTCCGGGCCAAACACAGAAGTTGTAGAGGGGAACGATACGGAACTTTGGGCATAGACGGAGACTCATTTGGACATTGAACAATGAAGTTATAATCTATCGATTCTTGGGCTAGCCGTTGCTTTCTAGAAAAACATATATATACTAAAAATGAACTGTATCAGAGCTTCTATTTTGTCTCTGATTCCATCGTTTCCCTGTCCCCATGGGACTCATTGTAACGCCCCAAATCCCATTAAGAAGATTTCTCCTCCGAGACCCGGTTCGTTATTGGTGCCGTACATCGACAGCATTTTAACTGAGTAAAACTCTTGTGTAAAACATAGAAATCCACAATCTAAACGACAAGAATATTTTCAGTTCACAAACTTTATCCACAAAAGAAAACGAAGCACTACAATTCAACAACTAGCCTCCAACGAGGTCCCAAGTACAACCTCCAATCTCCACATACAATAATATTAGTAAGGGTTCAATACATGTATCACTAACAATATAACAACCATGGGTTTTATATAGGAATCTAACACATCTTATTAACAAAATTCTAAGAGTAATGGTATAGAGGCAATCTAAGAGGACATATCTTCATTCTCCCATTTCCCAGAGAACCTGCAGAGAAATCTGGATGGAAAGTAATTGGGGTAAGTCAAACAGACTCAGTGGGAATCATATATATATATAAATAATGGGCTTTGTGTAAAAGACAATGTTCATAAAATCTTTTTGTAAAATAACATGGAATCCCTCACATATGTATATATAGATAGTAGCTAAGAATGAAACCCTTTTCTTTGAAAACCCGCGTATAATGCATACTCGATATAAAATGGAATCCTATGGTACAATTAACGTATTTCATCTCATAAATCTCGAGAGTAGTCTCGTAAATCTCACCACTATCCAAGCGTACACCCAGGTCTACATTTCGTGGCCTTTCAACCACGTGGCAGCAGGGCCTCCTGTTATTTTCCGTGCACGGTTTCGGGTCTTGCACCCATGGGCTCTCTGTCCCAACTTAAAGTCTCAATTGTTAGAGACGAACCTGGGACCTACCATGGACTAGTGCTAGCTTATGACGTCAATAACATATCAACCGGCTCATTTAGATAGTAATTGTGCCATAAAACATGATTCCCATTAATCACATAGAACATGTATAATGCCACCAATAGAAAATATATCATATCCACGATTTATAACATCATAACAACTTGTAGGTGAATGTTTAACATAAAGAATCCACCACTTGAACCCTTAAGGATAAGTATTAAATTTTTGTAACATGAATTATTAACAATTGATAGTGTTCTAAGTGGGTTTTCATGTGAACCAAGAGAATAGCCATAATTTCTTGTTAAAACATGTATTTTAATATATATGTAGGCTATTCAAATCATTAATTTCAACACCAAAGCGGAGCATCAGCATATACTAAAAAAACCCTTTTACATTTCTATAACCAAATATAACACCACATAAAACCAACAAAAGAAATCTCATATCAACCATTCTAAATATTTTAATAACTTATAAACAATGGTTTAGTAACATAAAATCACCACTTGAACCCATACAAGTAAACATTTAGCTTAGTAAAATAATTCATCAACCATTATATGGGCTCCAAATGGGTTTTGTGCAAAATCAAGTGAATAGCCTCAATTTCTTGTAAAATAATTCATCAACCATCAACGGATACTTATTCTTAATAGTCACCCAGTTCAACTGACGATAGTCTATACATAACTATAAAGACACATCCTGCTTTTTGGCAAACAGAACAGGTGCACCCTATGGAGACACACTAGGTCTAATAAACCCTTTACGCAATAGTTCATCAATTTGAATCTTCAGATCCTTTAATTTGGCAGGAGCGATACGATACGGGGCTAAGGATATTGGTGCAATACCCGGAACAACATTGATAGAGAAGTCTACTTCCCGATGTGGGGGTAGACCTAGAAGATCATCGGGAAACACATCAGGAAATTCCCTAACCACGGGAAGGTCAGAAGAACGAGGACTACCATCCTCACGTGCTACAATACTAGCCAATCACCAAAAGTAACTCCGTTGTTCTTCGGGTTTCAAATATGCACATGGAACAAATGATTCAGGTTCACACTGGAAGGTCAAAACTTCACTATTTGATAGCGGAATCGATAACCGACGTTTGAAACAATCAAGTACCACATGAAAAGTGGCTAACCAATCCATACCCAGTATAAGATCATAATCCCCCATATTTAAAATGACAAGATCGAACTCTACCGAGGACTCCCCAAAACTCAAGGACCAGTTCTTACAAACGGATCCCAATCGAAGTCTATTTCCCGTGGGTGTACCAACCCATAAAGGTTTATTCAATGACTCGACACACAATACCAATCTATTAACCAACATACGTGAAATAAAGGAATGGGAGGCACCAGTGTCAAACAAAACTTTAACCCAGGTACTAAAGAACAAGATAGTACTTTCCATCACTTTGACCTCTGGCTACTTTGACTGTGTCAACATGTAGACCCGACCCTGTGTTCTTCCACCACCCTTAAACCCACTCAGATTCTACCCACGGCCCTGACCACCTGGACTACTTGAAAAGGACTGGCCCTCACCGCCCGTGCGACTTAAGCCCTAAAACTGTGGCCGACTATTGAAAGAGTAGGAGGGTCGTTGTTGCTCTCGTCTCACATTTGGACACTATTTCTTAAAGTGCCCCAACTGACCACACCCATAACAAACTCTTTCTTGAGACCCCTGGTTTTCGTTCCCAGAACCCGTAAACCGACCTCTACCATAACTCCCACTAGAGGACCCGGACTCACCCTTGTACTTCTTTCCATGACTGTCCAACTTTTTCCCCCCGGTACCCCTCTTCTTGTTAAGAAACCTACTGGCATCTATTATTTATTGTTCAACTTTCATTGCCATCCTCACGGCTTCAATAACGCTGCCGTGATTTAAGTAATACACCTTTTCTCGAATAGAAGGTTTTAATCCCTTCAAAAACAAACGTATCTTTTCATCGGGCTCATTATCCAGACTCCTATCAAAACGACTCAGACTTTCGAAAGTTTATCTCGTACTCTACCACATACATGTTCCCTCGAATTAGGGAACGAAATTCATCTATCTTCAGACTGTGGTAAACAAATGAAAATTAACGTTCCAAGAACAACTGGGTAAATTGCTCCTAAGAGGTAAGAGCGTCCGCTCTCCTAGACACATTTCTCCACCAAATACCAGCTTGATCAACCAGCTAGTAGGTCCCCAAATTGAGCTTTAGGTCATCGAGTAAGGTCATGACTTTAAAGGCTCTCTCGATTTGATCGACCTAGGACCTCTGCCGCATTGGGACCAGACATCCCGTTGAAAGTAGGTGGGGATAGCTTCTCGAACTTCTCTAGGGCCACCATAGCCCTATTCTCTTAGACTTTACCCAAAGGTTGCTTAATATGCCCTAGCACGTTGGCTCACTCTCGGGCCATGGCACGTGTCGCATCTACCGATTCCCCGGAGGTGGAACTCTCATAGGTGACATGGTGATTTGGTGAAGTTGTAACACCCCGTATCTCTCTATTTCTTAGAATCACGATATAAGTCGCGCGTAAGGCAGAATTGTACTTCGGATAGCCATTTTTGGCTCTGAAAGGATCTGAAATGGCTCAAAGATTTCCAATGAGTTACATTAATATATTTAAGCATGTTAGAATATCCATAAGTCATTTCGGGTGATTCGAGTCGAAATCGGGATGTAGATTGTAAGTTTTCAATTTACCCGACTTCATAATTTTTGGTTGACTTTGGAGGAAGTGTAACTCCTTCGTTCCTCGTCAAATTGAATTTTCGTTCATAAAGGACCCTATATTTTTAGGCAATCTACAACTTTCACGTTTTGGCCAAAGACAAAATCGAACTTCTACTAGGTCAAACCTGAGCGCAAAATAAGTCAATCGGTATCAATTGTTCATTTAGTAACACTAACGCGCCGACTTCGTCAAATTTTTGGGAATTATCTGTCCAGAATTTGGGGACACTTCCTCCTAAGAAGTTGTAGAGCTCCGAATAAGATTTATGTGGATATAAAGATCACCACAATCGGACTTCCAAACAAGAAGTTATGGTCATCCAAAGCTCAGTGCTGCAACTCCCCCACGCATGAACAGTACCCGCGAATTGGAACAGCAACAATTTATATATATACACGTTCTTCATCTTCTTCCTCATTTCATTACACCATTAGAGAGCTCTTAGAGAGAGAAAGAGTGACGAAATTGGAGGGGTTCAAGGTGTCCTCATTTACACATCTTCACCACACCAAACAAACCTCAAATCAACACTATTCATCTTCTTCTCCACAATTTCTTCACCATTGTTAGGGCTTTGAGCGAAATTTGGGGGTTTTGCGATTATGCAAGCATGGCTCGATCTAGCGCACAATACTTCAAAGGCTCGGCATTTCTAAGGTCGGAACAACTCTATTAATCTCATTTTCCAACTTATTACTCACTATATTAATGATTTTCTTACAAATGAGATTGTTATATATATAAACTCTAGGTTTTTATGATCACACGTGATTAGGCTAGATTCGTCCCAAATTAGCGATGCATGTGAGTATATTATCACCCATATATCCCATATTAATCATCCTCATCAATGCAATGAACCTATTACGGGCATTTCCACGTCATACATATTCCATAGGTGCGTGTACGAAGGAGATAATTAGGGGGTTGAGGTTTGTAAGCGTAAAGTCACTTACTTTGGGTTACGAACACTAAAAATACGTAGTTGAGCCATTTTAAGTGATGGCAAGATATTACGTAGAGTATTTACATTATGACTCATGAGAGTGGGTCGGTACACGATAACAATTGAATCTAGGGTCTCATTTGGGACGTGATAGATATTTATGGTGATAGTGCAACCCTATTAATCTCTAGTAGTATAATGAAAGTACCCTGTTGGGGATGGGTTGTCGTAGTTGCGTGTACTGCTACATCTAGGGAGCCGTAGATACACTAATTAAGCAATAATCCAGATAACCAATGATGGGCTAGACAATATAGTTTGAAGATTACAATAAAATACTAATCGGTAAAGTTAACACATATAACTTGACATGGGATGTAGTTTAGCACTGATGATCTGTAGGCCGTAATACTTGAATTGCCTAGTATTTATCAGCCTTTAAAAGCTATGTGTACTGATGACATATATGACAATGAGCCAAGTGGCTGAGATAATGATGATTATGATAAGTATATAATGGTATTGATGTGTATGGCCATATGTGTATTATGATGTTATATGTACATATCTGTAAGGGATTGATATATATACATGTGCATTTATTGTGAGAAATGAATGATTGTGACGATTGTGGTTAATTATATGTTCATGTATTCTATCATGTGATGATTGTGTATTGATCATCTATATATATCTGTGTGTGATAATGATGAGATTGTATAGTCCATGTGAGGTCCCGGGTTGGTCTCTAACTATTGATGCCTTAAGTTGGGATAGAGTGCCCCAAGGTGCAAGACCCGAAACCGTGCATGGAAACGAACGAGAGGCCTTGCTGCCGCATGGGTGAAAGGCCACGAAATGCAGACCTGATGATGCTTAGACGATTGCGATTATTATTATGATGGTTGAGGCCGTGAAGGCCATTAAGATACATGTCTCGAATGACATGGTTGGTTATTGGGAATAAGAGACATTGTCTCGAATGATACTAATACATCATAATGACGGATGTGGCGGTGTTTCGATATATATATTGTTGCGTTGTATTTTATATTGTTCTATATATTGCCTTCGGTATATTATGGATAATGTAAGAATGAATATATATATATATATGTGTGTGTATCGATTCGGATACGTGAAAGTATGTAGATATGGGATTAGTTTACTAGTTTATATTGAACGTAAATTATTAATAACCTAACTGGCCAACATAGTACATGAATGGCTATACAGGAGGAATATCCTAATGTAACGCTTAAGCGAGACGGCTTGGTAGAAATGCTTAGTACTTAGCTAAGTATGTAACTCATAATGTATTGTTAACAAAGTGATAACTATGAATACTTGGCATAAGAGGTGTATACCCCTCACACGTAGTTGAGTAATAGAGAACATAATGATTCTTATAGCATGTGAACCCTAGGAAGCTAGAAAGAGTAGAATGCTATATGATGAGAGCTTCTATTTTTTCCTTGATTTCGTCGCTCCCCTTTCCCCATGGGACTCATAAGTACCTGTAAAGATTTAAAGTAAATTGGGGTGAGCTATTTGCTCAGTAGGGGGTATAAGCCATATGTTCGAAAACATACTTATAATCATATCTTTCAAACCACGTTTACTCAAATAATATCAACAAGAATTATTTTTGTCAAGTAACAATGCCTGAACATGCTAATGCAGGTTAACTCCCGTGTCAACCGTTTACCGTATAATAAAGAGTCTAAGCTGTGAGTATATTCCATTGTCACCGAGATGCCAAATCATCAAGCTGATACCCTGGGATCAATTGTCCCGATCCCACATAATTATAGATAACAACAACCCTGGGATCAATCACCCCGATCCCATGTAAACACAGATAATCACAACATCATAGTGCCTTGCCAATTTGCCTAGGTTCCCGGGCTCCACACCGGTGGCTTATAGGTGGCTAAACATTGCTCCCCCAGGGGTTTAGGGCTTTTTAACCCAAGGGCACTGAGCCCTGCCTATTTTCCCATCCTAGCAAGCACTATTCATCCGATACAAACATTCATTTTCAAGAGACACAAGTTATACATCTCAAATATGAGCAATAAAAGCTTTCCAAGAGTTAAATAGTTAGGTCATAAGCCATGATAATGCTCCCAAACTTTTTGAACAATTGTCATGTGACGCCCTAGATCTCATTATAGGATTTTAATCCCCGAGACCCAGTTAATCACGGATGTCGTCGCTCACAACGGCGGTTGTGGTATAAAATTTATAATTTAAGAAAAACATTTGCACGTATTACTCATTTTCAAAGTAGTATGAGTAAGAAAAAGGATATAAACAAAAGAATATGTATCTTAGATTTTTACAAAATTTCGGCATGGCCTCCTCTGTTTTACGAATAACCAAGACCTGTTTAAGCGATAGTCGTCAAATCATTTCTCAAACAAACACAATCGTTAAAGAAAAGTCCATCCGTAGTCCAACCATGTTTTAATAAAGTAGTCAATTAATTTGTACATCTTATTTAAAACACCAAATACAATTTGATTATAAATTTAAAGTAAATTCTTTAACTTGATACAATACAACTCCAATTAAATGTATAAGACAAATTACTAAGTCTAAGCAAACTAAGTTGTCAAATTGTGGAGAGCTACTAAGTATCTGGGTCATCAGAGGCAAGTAGATATAATAAGCGCGCCATGCCATGAATGTATCTGCAAAACTGGTTTGGAAAATGGGAGTGAGCCAAACACGAGCTCAGTGGGAACTATAGGATTTTATATAAGAAAGTATACATAGTTATACACATGCACTGTGCAATATCAGAATAATAAAGAAGCCATATGTACACCATCTACATATAAGTAGTACTCATCTAAAATGCCATGAAATTATAGTAAGTACAATGCATGCCAAGTGCTATCCCAACCCAATGGATAAATCGTATAACCAAAATACAGCATGGAAGAAAATACCACTAATGTATATTCATATGAAAAGTAGGTACTAGTTATATACCACCGTATGATAATTGCTGCTCGGTCCATCCATAGGACATTTGTAACTGGTAGCTCGAATCTATCCCTGTTACGTTCCGTCCATAGGAACAACAATGTAACCGGTAGTTCGGACTTGTCCCAGTTACGTTCCTTCCACAGGAACAATAGTAATATGGCTGCCATAGCCAAGTCCTCCCATAGGACGTGATAGGTCAACTAGGTATAATTATCTACTGTGCACAGTCTGGCTCCCATAGCCAAGTCCTCCCAAAGCACACCTAGTGACAAGCTTGCCATAGGCTAATGTATAATGATAATCATATCTAAGCAACTAAAGTATCTTATCCAACTGGTATAATGAAAGTGCCTGATAAAGGTAAAGCCATGAATAAATCTCAAAATCCATAATGAGATATAAAAATTAGTAATAATCCCATCTATAGGGAATAATATAACAATCTTCCATAGGTTTAGAAATCCCATCAAATAGAAAAATAGTAGTATTGTTCCATACTTTACGAAAAATTAGTAAGCTAACCATTAGCTTCGTAACATCATTAATATCATTAGTTTGGGATATTTAATACGAATCTCAACACTTATCCTTTTACAAGTTATAATACTAAAGTGCAAGTTTAATCCACAAACTTTTACTATTTATAAGTCCATACGTACATATATATCCGTAATTTACGAAAGTGTGGGTTTAAATAATTCTTACACAAATCATGCGTGATCTATACATCATAGAAATCAGATTTAGTATAAATTCTACCGACTAGTTATAGCTCATTGTCCATTTAAGAATAGTGATTGTAGAAATCTAGCTAGTACAGTTATGGACTGGTGGGTTTTTGACCAATCTTCATTATTAGCTAACTAATAGCTCAACTACAACAATAATATCACATTTATGAAGTATTGTAACCAAAATATGCAATAAACCCATAAATTAATCATTTAATATATGTATAGAGAAAATCTATCCGTTATTGTATCCGTCCATGGGGGCTTTAGTGCAATCTTATGATATTCATACATGTAAGGGGAAATTGTAACACCCCGTTCTTTCATTTCCTCGTAGTTGCCTTCATTCGTCCGCTCATTTCACCTCGGGTGGTGAAATTTTGATTCGGAGAGCCTAGTAATGTTCTAGCACTCTGTATTGGTCATATTAGCCTCCTTCCACTCATGTGAGTGTTCGTTTAGTCATTCGAGTGGTTTGGATCGAAACCGAAGCGATAATCGCGTATTTCGACTTTTCGTTATCTGTCAAGTTTTGGCCAACTTTGAGAGGCTATAACTTCTTCATCCGATATCTAAATGACTCTCCATTTTCGGCCACGTCTTCATTTCTTTTCCCTCTACAACTTTCGTGTTTGGGCCGAGTCGAGATTCAACCATTTCGAGGTCCGTTTCGGGCTTAGAAAGTCATTTGCTGCTGCAGTGACTTCCATGATCGATCATGGTCCTCCAGAGGAGTTCCAGAAGGGTCCATGATCGATCATGGTTCACCTGAATGTCGGTTTTGAGCATTTTTAACCCGTTTTTAAGTCATTTAACACCCCTACAACCCCATTTTCGAGCATCCAACATTTAGGGGAGTGACAGAGAGTCTAGAGAGATCTAGAGAGAGAGACAAGAGATTCTACACATCTCTCATCCCTCATCCAAGATTTGAGTTCCGAATCGCTTTCTCCTTCACTATGCATCATCTTTCCCACTTTCTTCCTCCGTTGGAACTTGCGTTGGATCTAGGGCTTAGGCGGTACTGCTTCTACGCTTCATCAACTTGCAGATTTGACTTGTCTAAGGTGGGGACATTAGTACAAAAACTTTTGTTCCAAGGTTTGATTGATGAATTGGAGTATTGCACTCAAATTGGGGATTTTGATCAAAAGCATGTGTTGTTTGCATCTCTTGGGGTTTGGACTAGATAATTCTTAGGTTAGTGATAGGTATTGATAGATTATCACTCCTACAATGTGATTGATCATCTAGTTTCATGATTTAGCAAGCGTTCCTAGAGATTCATATGAAACCAACTCCGTAGCTATCAGTATGACTTATAAATTGGGAGTTTTTAGGTCTTAGGCGTATAGATGGATGGTTATGGGTTATTAATGATAGTGACACACATCTATAGCACTAGATACGATCGAAGGGTATTATTTATGGTATGTGTGCCGAGAACCCAGTACGGTGGAATGGTACGCCATAATGTGCAAGTCTAGTGGCTTGTGTGGAGCGTGCTAGGCACTAGTAATGAGAGTTTAATCCCGATTCTCTTTAAGAACACATAGAACACCATTTTTAGGGCGTAGATTGCCCTGGTTATGAACATGAACATCTAGGAGAGTTGTACTATATGCCGGTGGACTAGAGGCATACTAATGGATACTTGGCTTGATAGGATGACGTGAGTATCATCATAAAACACATATAGCCTTAGTTTGATACACATAACACGTAACGAGATATATGGCACTACTAATGAACTAATTGGCCTTATAATGAGAATAATCACGTGATGATAAACGTATGGAGTATACAAGTGATGAATACGCTTGTAGAAACGATTAACGTGATGTTAATGATGATAAATGGATAGTGGGCGATTGTATGATTATATAAATGACGATTAGCCATATGTGTGAGTATGATTGATGATGATGATGATGATGATGATGATATTCATTGTGGGAAATGAATAAATGTGATGTATGTTACTGTGATCACACATATGGGCTGGATATGATTGACTGAGCATCGGGTAGCTCCCGGTGACTCGAAGACGGGCCGCCTATTACCGCCCGTGGGTGAAAATCCCTAAACCGTGCATGGGGAAAATGAAGTCGGTGACTCCGCCGGTGGTTGTGCTTGTCCATAAAGGAGAGCCCACTCTGTGTATCTTGCCTTCCCACAGGACTATGTGTTCTGGGCTATAGTGTTTCCCCGACTAGCGGAGCAGGTCCCGTGTGCCACTACTTACCCAAATGGTGAGTCCCCAATAGGTAGTTGGGCTACTAATGGTCATCACCCTACTAGGGTATTGCCTGGTGTAGTTTCTCTAGGGTGTCGTGGAAGCTTGTATGGGTGTTCTCCTCGTTAACTATTCGTAGTGTTATTCCCGGGAAAATGTCTTGAGGGTTATCTCTGAATGACTTACCTGGAGAACCAAATCCCTGAGCCGCCACCCCACCTAGAGGAGACATGGACAAGAACTTTGGATCCTTCGGCGCTCGTTGGATTCTCTGTTCTGGACCTGGTCAGACCGCGGGGTGAAACCGAGGCATTATACAAGAGATACGATACGAATCGATGTGTTGTGAACATGTATTGTTTATATTATAATTATTATTGTATCGTATCATATCTTATATGGCATTGTTGATTATATACTGCCTCGGATGAGTGTACTTTTAGTAAGAATAATGATACAGACACTATCGTAAATGAACATAATATACATAGGAAAACATTGGCCACTCATAATGTACTAATACATAAAGTGGAAAGTATTAATAGCGAATGGCCATAGAAACCTGGTATACGAGTGTGAGTACGTGGTTTGGTTGTGAGGACGAAATAGGGATAAAGCCTTGTAGGTGGCCAAGTATGGAATCCATAACGTACTATAACTAAAGAGAAAACAATAGATACTTGGCCAATTGTCACAACTTTCGGTATAAGTACTGAATAGCATAGTTTAGCCTTAAGTTACACTGGAGAACATATTCAAGTAAGTTTATACCCACGATTCCCTAGTAATGTGAGAATCGACTTAGGGTATTCGATGGGAAGTCTAGGGACGGATTAGATTGATCGAATAGTTAACTAACCGGTGACAAGAATAGGATTCCTAGTGGGGTTTGCACGCACGGGTGTGTGAGTTGCATTGCACTGCATGGTTTTCAAATTACTGCATGGTTTTCAAATTACTGCATTAACGTAAAACAACTATTTTCTATATAAAACCTATATAGTTCCCACTGAGCCCAGATTTGACTCACCCCGTTTTCTAAACAATTTTGCAGGTTAAGCATCGGGGATTGGCGTGTAGTCTACGAGTCTAGTTGACTCTGATGTCCTATAACTTTTGTAGTCCTTAAACCAAGGATTTGGTTGTATATAACCTTTTGTCATATTAAACTCTTTGTATTTAAGTATGGACTTTGCAATTGTTTTGGGTAATGGATTATGGATTTGTATAAATGGTTTTTATATATATGTGCAGTTGGATGTAATTGTGTTTGTGTGAATGTGCTTTGTAAACCTCACGGGTTTGGTTTTTATTTAAATGAACTCCACATGCCGAGCTTTTGTAAACCGAGATATTTTATTTAAGAAAAGTTTTTAAAAGTCAAAATTTTTATATGTTAAACCCGCCGTCGCACACGGCATCCGTGATTAACCGGGTCCCTGAGGTGAAAATCTCAAAATGAGTTTCGGGGCGTCACAGAAATTCTCATAGAAATATCAAATTAAAGTTATAATGAGTATAAATCAACTAAAAGAATCAAGAATACCCAACCTAAACCCCATGCATCTGTACAATCAAGAATTTATGTAAAAACCCCCAGTTTGTAATATAAAAGATCATATATCACATAATAAGTTGAAAATGAGTTTGAGTACTAGTGTTCCCACCTCAATGAAGCTAATTCCCCAAGATTTGAGTGTTAGTGGTAGTTCTAAGGTGTCTATACCAAGCTTCCTTCAAGCTCTAATGGTGATTCCAGGGTTGAAGATGATGGAGATGAAGAAATTATAGCTTTAGGATCAAAATCTTTGATCTATGTTAAATATGTGTCCAAATCTTTTCAAAATGATCACTCACACCTTTAAGAATAGCTCTCCCTTTCCTCTCAGTTATCCCCTCGAGTTTGTACAAGAATGGGGAACAAAAGGTGTTTAAAATGGGTTAAATGGGTCAAAATGGGTCAACCCGAATGAATACAGTTTCTGGTGCACTGTTCGTATTTGAAGCATAACTTTTTACTCAGAACTCCGATCGATGCACCATTCTTTCCTAATTAAAGATAACTCAAATATCTACAACTTTTGTCTTGGAGGTTTTTCAAAATTCATAATATATAAATGCCAGAAATTCAGGGACGTTCCAGGTCGGCCGAAAACAACAACTATCACTGTGTATGAGGTTGATTTTGTCATCAACTTTGCGCTCAGTTTCGACATTCTCAGAGCTTAAATTAGGCTTACCTTACAACATGAAAGTTGAAGAGGGGTCAAATATCTTCCTAACGGTTTATGGTGAGTCATTTGGAGTTCGGATGGAGAAGTTGTAGTCTTCCAAAGTTGGACAAAAACTCATTTCGCTGGAAATTGAATTTTTTTCCGGTCAACCTATCAAATTCAATTATGGATATCCGAAATATGTTTCAACCATAGACGCATATGAAAAATCACTAATATGACTTGCAGAAGGTATTTAATTCATTAATACACTCTTTAAAGTAACGATGACTATCTAACAAGATTTCATTGTCGGTAAAAAGGCAAAATTGAGGTTTGAATGACCAAAACTCATTCAGCCATCCGAGTTGCATTGTGACCATTCATGCAAGTGTAAATATACAATTGAGACATGCTAGAAGTGTTCAAACCATTAGAGTCACCCCTGATCATAAATTCACTACCCAAGGCGAGAATTGTGAAAAATTAGGCCAATACGGTGGGAGTAACAAGCATAACAAAAATGGTGTTATAAATCTCCCCTCCTTGGGAAAATTTCGTCGTCGAAATTCAAATTGCCATGTGGACCATTCACACTATGTCTATTGACGACACTAAAGACCAAAATTTGGTCACTCGTTATTGAACTTTACATGAAAATCAATTACATAAGAGAATTGACTCTAAAATTTTAAAGGGCTTGCCTCATCAATTCACCATAAAACGGGAAGGTAAGTGTAGAATAATGCTATTGCTCCCATAGTAGTCCCCATTTGCCTTTCTAAGCAAAATATTATCTAGAATGGAGGTCCCGGTATGTGAGCCCTCATCCCAAGCCTTAACTAAAATGGTCGATTCAATCCCAAAACGTCAAATTCTAAGCTGAAATCAAACTAATGACTTATACTAGTGAGCAAAGCCAAATCATGGACACAAACGAGAAGTAATCGGTGAAGAAATGGGGGAGGTACAGCAATTCCAAGGTTCACTAGGTTCTTGTAGCTGCATATAACTAAGATACGCAATCACTACCTTAATTTGCATTTGGCCCATCCAAAATGCAAAACAACCACCCTTACGAATGTGGTTAAGCTATTGGAACCTATTTGGCACGTCCGAACCAACAATTTCAAGGTGGAATTGAGATTCGCTACCCAACGCAAATTACTCACCATCTAGTCCAAGAGTGATATTGCCCAAAGTCCTATCAAGGCAAGAAGATCCCGTCTTTATGATAATAGAAGTTTTGTGGCTATACAAGAATCAACTGACATAACCATCGATCACGCAACTATTGCGTTGTCACCACTAAAATCACACCATGTCCATCCGAAATATGATATACGAAGTACACACGCACAAATTGATTATCTTGATGCAGAGAAAAATGATTCATTCCCATATGATTCCTACAGAACACAAATTCATTAAACAATGCACAACTCGAGAAAGATTTGGTCATCTCCCTTCCTTAAGAGAAAAGTACTATCGATTGCTAAGATTTGCCGGTCAATATTTAACCGTCGCCACCCGTAGGCTCATGTCAATTGCTCAAAGTAGTGTCACCCGATGAGTTACCCGAAGTGAAGACAAGGGAAGAAACTCGAACTCAATATATTGGCCCAAAAGTCAACCCACTATTAGGTGTCAAAAGTTTAGGAATCCGCCACGTATCCACTGTAACAACTCACCTGATTAAGAAGGTGTTAATGGATGTTGTATAAAATTAACAGCAGAATTACAAGAATAAAACTCATATGAAAAGAAATTTCTAGCGAAAATTCGGCATGAAGTATTCGTAACTACAACAAAATCCAACCTGTTTAACAACAAACTTAACATTACCAAAGATAACTGGAATTCAAAATATAATCCAAGTACAATACCAATACAATCCAAATTCCAAATGATATTACAACCCAGAGTTATCATAAATTGTCTCAAAATCACCATGTTCAACAAGGTACACGACTTCCATACATGAAAATACAATGACTAAGCCCATAAGGGCATCAGAGGAGACTCTAAAAAGTACTCGGACCTGTCCCATGGCCTCTACCCATATCACGAGGTGTACCTGAAACATACATGAGGGAATTAGCCAAAACTGGCCCAGTGGGAACTATAGGGAGAAGGGAAATATGCAATGCATGGGTGTGTAACATTATGAAGATTTATAATAAAAATCCATTTATTATATTACCAAGTGTATCAGTTGTTATCCACGTGAGACTCTCATGATAACTGCACACACGTCCATCCTCCTCCTCCTCCTCCTCGGCCTAATACCGTTACTAGACGGATTATGACACTCACATACGCACCCCACCTTCACCGTGGGTCTGTGCACTGGTAACTAGGTTTCTAGTACCCCATCTTACCATGGGTATGTGCAATAATATCAACTTAAGCATTTCTATACCGGTGCTTATCCGGTTCCAACAACCTCGTCATCTCACCACGATTTGTTTAATTTGCCAAAAACATTTTCAAGAGGTCGTTTTGTTCATTAACAATGTTAATCAATTGATATAACTCAATTCTATATCCAAATAACCCAATGATAAATCATTACATCAGTTTAAAAGGGATACCTCATAAATTATGCATCACATGATGATAATAACATGATTTCCAAGGATTCGTAAACTAATAAATGAGTAGAAATCACTGAACGATTTAGAATCATTATCAAGCCATGAGTACATGTCTAAAAGCAAGTTAAAAGTGAATTAAAAATGGTTTATTTTCCTGGAAATACATCAATTTAACTGGAAATATCAAGTACATGACATGTTTTTAATGATTCTAACTATTTCGGTACCAAATTCTCAATAAGCATAAAATTACCGACATGCAGGGAGATCAACCTCTAATTCCATAACATCAAGTTCATAATCTATCACTAACAAGGTTCATAAGATACAATATATGATTAAATGATCTGCATGCAAGAGAAAACATCAATTTGCTACCGAAATCTAGTGTTTTCAACTCAATCAATTCAAAACTTACGAAAATGAAAGGAAAGAGGGGAGTTCCCACCTGAATAGTTAGAAGAACAGAGGATTATAGCCTGGGTTGAGCTCCATAAATCTCCCAAATCACACATGCAATCCCGAAATCAAGACTATAATGCAAAGAGGAACAAAAATCTGCAATATCGATATGAAATCCTTGATTTGGAGATATGAAACCTTCAAAATTCACCAAGAACCACCCTCTCTCTCTCTAGAAATGTTCTAACCTTACTCTCCCACAAAAATGGCTAAAAATGGTGGAGAAATAACTTAAAATGGGTCAAAATGCAGTCAACTTGTTAAAAACGAGGTTATGGGGTTATCCACTGTAATTTGGCCATAATGTTTTGCTCGGAACTCCGATCGGGATAATCTTTATATCAACGGAAAGGTAATGAAAAGCTATATAACTTTGTAGAAGGACGTTTCACGCAATTCTGGATAGATTAATACCAGAATTGCGTCGAAGTCAGCGCTGCGCCGAAATGCTGCAGAATTTTGACAAAAGCAGACTTTTGTCAATCGGCTGACTTCGAGCTCAGTTTTGACCAACGAGGAGCGTGAATAGATGAGAATCTTTCATCCGTATCTTGACCAGTTTGTTGTGGTATTCGATGTGACGCCCTGCTTGTGAGGAATACTCCCTTGTGAGGAGGAATTGTAGCTCAAAGGGGGCATCCCACATCGGAAGATGGGGGATCCTTGGAGACCCATATAAGTAAGAAATGGTCGCTAATTAAGTACTGAGGTGGGACCGGGTCGTTACAAATGGTATCACAGAGTACGATGTGTCGACGAGGACATCGATTCCCTTAGGGGAAAGGATGTGACGCCCTGCGAGTGAGGAGTATTCCCTTGTGAGGAGGAATTGTAGCTCAAAGGAGGCATCCCACATCGGAAGATGGGGGATCCTTGGAAATCTAAATAAGTAAGAAATGGTCGCTAATTAAGTACGAGGCCTTTTGGGGGCTCACTGGCTTCGGATCCCATAAGAACTCCGAAGTTAAGCGAGCAGTGGACTAGAGAAATCCTAGGATGGGTGACCCCCTGGGAAGCTGGTCGTGAGCTCCCAGAAACAAAGACGTGAAGGTAGATGTTTCGGGGTTGAGGCTTGGCTGGACGCTTACCCAAAGCGGACAATATCGTACTGAGGTGGGACCGGGTTGTTACATCCATGACCTACATAGTATGAGGATATTTTTCGTATGTTCGGTAGACCTCTATGCGGCTCTCTTCTTTCATAAAGGTCTCAATCCAATAATACATAGCCTAGAGGGTGTAACCCACGCTGCATACTATAACTCAAAGCTAATCCTTATTTAGGAAAGACCGGAGTGGTTCCACAACTAACGGGAGGGCGATACATGATTAACCGACCACCAACCCCAATTCCTTCTGCAAGGAAAATGAGAAGTTCTAAGGAAGTTGAATTCACTCTTGCCATAGTTCGTACTCAAGGAATGCGATCCCGCTTGACCATTACCCTACGAGTTGACAAGAATGCTCGGTCCCCGCATTAAAGAGCTAATTAGTAATCCACCACACTAGTAGGAGTCGGTAGTGAGGTTCTCTGATCTCTCGCGTCCATTGGCTAGCCCCACGTAATCAATTGCTGACTCCCCTCCTTAAAGGATTGGCTATCAATATACACTAAAACTAGAGCACTTCCCTAGTCTCTACATTAGTTCTTAATGGGAAATTGAAGGATTCTCTTTCAAGTCACTACATCGGTCTTCGCGATTAAAACATAAAGGTACTCAACAATCAAGATTCGTGTGTGAATGCATTACTTCACTCCGATAGGATCCTCAATGAGTGTTTAAACAAAGATGTTACATCCACACCGACAACCCCTAAATGGTGCTAACACAAGGTCGTTAATCATAAGGATCAACCAGCTGAGCTTGACTAGACTGGCTGATCATCAAAGGGTTCTAAAACAAAATATATCGAGATACTAATCCCTAAACCAGGACCATTGGCAACCATAAGCTCTAGCAAGTTAACTCTCTTATGCATGGCTTAAATTCTCCAAGAATTTAGCCACTTTTTAGCGCAACCCCAAGAACCAATTAACCCACTTACTAGTAATTGATAAAGGGTCTTGTCCTCGATACGAGAACAATTACAGATAACTCCCCTTTTATCTGAACCTACTGTCCCCACAACTTAAGGGAATTTTACACACATGACGTGGCTCCACGCCACCTTGCCAAACATGTGTTCTCCAACAAATCAGTTTAACCAATATAAGTGAGTACCGTAACCTTAGTTAGAGTTTAGAGTCAACTCCCTACCATAGGGATAAGAAAAATGAGCTTACAAGCCACTAAGAAGTGATATGCCGAACGAATCATTTTAAAGATCTTTATCCATTCCATAGTGAATAAACAAAAAACCTTATAGGTTTCGGATACAATGTGTTTGAAAGAGGTCTATGTTCACCCCTATCAAAATTCCAAGACGAAGGAATGCGATATACCTTGCTCATCCTCGTCGGTCTCAATTTCGGAGTTAAATGATATTCCATATCTCCGTAAGAATTAGTCCATAGGTAAGACTCAGTTAGTCCCACGCACCATATAGTTCCAAAACGTCCGACTACGCAACGTCTATCAGATTGGAACTCATCGCCAATACTTCCTCTCGTAGTTAGAACACACCGTACTTGGGTATAATTATACTGAGGATTTCAAGCATATTCATGTATCAGGCTAACCCCTCATAAGGATCAGAAGGCGATACAATAGAGTGAACATAAGGAATAGGACTTTTATGGTCACTCGCCCATGAGTGAACCACGTTCTTGCTCCCGTTAGCAACAGTAGACTGGTGATTTATAAAATATTCAACCATTGTGCGCTGCGGCAAAATATAATATAATCCATCAGTCACCCATAGCTAAACCTGAAGCAAAACTAGTCCCGAGTACAAAACGGGTATTTAAACAAAAGATAAATAAGAGCCAATAATTGAGATTATTACGAGAGGAGTCCAACAAATGTCTTTAGAATTAAAAGTTCGAGAATGGAAGTGGCCAGCATAGGCTAATACTCCATTCAATAATTCTCCCATTTTCCAAATAACCTAATGGTAATAAAGCCTATCGCACGATGACACGTTAAAGAAGATGAACATAACCATAATTCACCTCTTTAAACTTGAATCTACCCATAAACCCAGCGAAGAAAAACCGAACCTATGCCTCTGATACCAATTTGTGACGCCCTAGATCTCATTATAGGATTTTAATCCCCGAGACCCAGGTAATCACTGATGCCGTCGCTCACAACAGCAGGGTGTAAATTTTATAATTTAAGAAAAACATTTGCAGGTATAACTCATTTTCAAAGTGGTATGAGTAAAAAAAAGATATAAACAAAAGAATATGTATCTTAATTTTTTACAAAATTTTGGCATGGTCTCCTCTATTTTACGAATAACCAAGACCTGTTTAAACGATAGTCGTCAAATCATTTCTCAAACAAACACAATCGGTGAAGAAAAGCCCATCCGTAGTCCAACCATGTTTTAATAAAGTAGTCAATTAATTTGTACATCTTATTTAAAACTCCAAATACAATTTGATTATAAATTTAAAGTAAATTCTTTAACTTGACACAATACAACTCCAATTAAATGTATAAGACAAATTACTAAATCTAAGCAAACTAAGTTGTCAAACTGTTTACAGCTACTAAGTATCTGGGTCATCAGAGGCAATTAGATAGAATAAGCGCGCCATCCCATGAATGTACTTGCAAAACTGGTTTGGAAAATGGGAGTGAGCCAAACACGGGCTCAGTGGGAACTATAGGGTTTTATATAAGAAAGTATACATAGCTATACACATGCAATGTGCAATATCAAAATAATAAAGAAGCCATATGTATACCATATACATATAAGTAGTACTCATCTCAAATGCCATGAAATTATAGTAAGTACAATGCATGCCAAGTGCTATCCCAATCCAATGGATAAATAGTATAACCAAAATACAGCATTGAAGAAAATACCACCAAGGTATATTCATATGAAAAGTAGGCAATAGTTATATACCACCGTATGATACATGCTGCTCTGTCCATCCACAGGACATCTGTAAATGGTAACTCGAATCTATCCCAGTTATGTTACGTCCACTGGAACAACAATGTAAGTGGTAGTTCGGACTTGTCCCAGTTATGTTCCTTCCATAGGAATAATAGTAATATGGCTGCCATAGCCAAGTCCTCCCATAGGATGTGATAGGTCAACTAGGTCTAATTGTCTACTGTGCACAGTCTGGCTCCCATAGCCAAGTCCTCCCATAGGACACCTAATGACAAGCCTGCCATAGGCTAATGTATAATGATAATCACATCTAAGCAACTAAAGTATCCTATCCAACTGGTATAATGATAATGCCTGATAAAGGTAAAGCCATGAATAAATCTCAAAACTATAATGAGATATAAAAATTAGTAATAATCCCATCCATAGGGAATAATATAACAATCTTCCATAGGTTTAAAAATCCCATCAAATAGAAAAACAGTAGTAAAGTTCCATACTTTACGAAAAAGTAGTAAGCTAACCATTAGCTTTGTAACATCATTAATATCATTAGTTTGGGATATTTAATACAAATCTCAACAAATATCCTTTTATAAGTTATAATACTAAAGTATAAGTTTAATCCACAAATTTCACTATTTATAAGTTCATACGTACATATACATCCGTAATTTACAAACGTGTGGGTTTAAATAATTCTTACCCAAATCATGCGTGGTCTATACATCATAGAAATCTGATTTAGTATAAATTATACCGACTAGTTATAGCTCATTGTCCATTTAAGAATAGTGATTGTAGAAATATAGCCGGTACAGTTACGGATTGGTGGGGTTTTGACCAATCTTCATTATTAGCTAACTAATAGCTCAACTACAACAATAATATCACATTTATGAAGTATTGTAACCAAAATATGCAATAAACCCATCAATTAATCATTTAATATATGTATAGCAAAAATCTATCCGTTATCGTTTCCGTCCATGGGGGTTTTAGTGCAATCTTATGATATTCGTACATGCAAGGGAAAATCCTCATAGAAATATCAAATTAAAGTTATAATGAGTATAAATCAACTAAATGAATCAAGAATACCCAACCTAAACCACAAGCATGTGCACAATCAAGAATTTATGTAAAAACCCCCAATTTGTAATATAAAAGATCATGCATCACATAATAAGTTGAAAATGAGTTTGAGTACTAGTGTTCCCACCTCAATGAAGCTAATTCCCCAAGATTTGAGTGTTAGTGGTAGTTCTAAGGTGGCTGGACCAAGCTTCCTTCAAGCTCTGATGGTGATTCCAAGGTTGAAGATGATGGAGATGAAATCATAGCTCTAGGATCAAAATCTTTTATCTATGTTAAATATGTGTTCAAATCTCTTCAAAATAATCACTCACACCTTCAAGAATAGCTCTCCCTCTTCCTCTCTGTTATCCTCTTGAGTTTGTACAAGAATGGGGGAGAAAAGGTGCTTAAAATGGGTCAAACGGGTCAAAATGGGTCAAACCCGAATGAATACGGATTCTGGTGCACTGTTCGTATTTGAAGCATAACTTTTTACTCAAAACTCCAATCGATGAACCATTTTTTCCTAATTAAATATAACTCAAATATCTACAACTTTCATCTCTGGAGGTTTTTCTAAATTCGTTATATATAAATGCCAGAAATTCAGGGAAGTTACAGGGCGGCTGAAAACAACAACTGTCACTGTGCATGAGGCTGATTCCGTCATCAACTTTGCTCTCAGTTTCGACATTTTTAGAGCTTAAATTAGGCTTACCTTACAACATGAAAGTTGAAGAGTGGTATAATATCTTCCTAAAGGTTTAAACGGTGAGTCATTTGGAGTTCAGATGGAGAAGTTATGGTATTCCAAAGTTGGACAAAAACTCATTTCGCCGAAAATTTAATTTTTTTCCTGTCAACCTATCAAATTCAATTACGGATATCCGAATGCGTTTCAACCATAGATGCATATGCAAAATCACTAATATGACTTGTAGAAGGTGTTTAATTCATTAATACACTCTTTAAAGTAAGGATGACTATCTAACAAGATTTCATTATCGGTAAAAAGGCAAAAGTGAGGTCTAAGTGACCAAACTCATTCGGCCATCCGAGTTGCGTTGTGACCATGCACGCACGTGTAAATATACTATTGACACATGCTAGAAGTATTCAAACCATAAGAGTCACCCCTGATCATATATTCACTACCCAAGGCTAGAATTGTGAAAAATTAGGCTAATATGGTGGGATTAACAAGCACAACAAAAATGGGGTGTTACATGTCATGCTTTCGGTTGACCCAGTAAGGATGCAAACATGGACACATGCTAGTAATGAGAAATTGAAACAATCTATGCACATACACCCTTCAACAATTTCCATACATATTCCATGGTGTATATATTTTATTAATATATTCGTTTCACCAACATATAGTGTCCATACGACCATGGTATGTGTCATACAAGCCCAATATCACATATCTGCTGGGTGAAAATGGCATATATTACCTCAAATCATACTCTTGTAACACTAATATGCATAAAGTATTGCTTCAAAAAGCATATCAAGCATCATAAAGACAAACAAAGTTTAAACATAATGATTTCCGTCAAATAAAGTCATACTTCGAGATTTAAAAGCATTTAAACCCCTACCTCGAGTTATTTGTGAGAAGGAAGGATAAAAGATGAAGCTTTAAGCCTTGTTCTAAGAAATCCCAATGAGGAAAATGATGAATATTGAAGAAGAAGATGATTCGGATGATTTAGAGCGAGAATCTTTGATCGGGCATGAGAAATGGGTAAGAATCGCTTAAGAACCCTTCTCTTTCTCTCTCTAGAACTCTCTAGAAGTTTAGGGAAGTGTTTGGGTCGAAAATGGGTGGAATATAGGTTAAAACACACTTAAAACGAGCTTAAGTCAGTGGAAAAAGTTAACTGGTGGACCGGTATGCCAAATACCCAATACCGGTCCGCGGGTCATAATTTTCTCAAAAATTTCTTGCCGGACCAGTATGCCAAAAATGCCATACCGGTCCGCACTTTAACATTTTTAGGCCTAGAGTATTGTTTGTATTTTGGCCATAACGTTTTGCTCCGAACTCCGATTGAGGTGATCTTTATGTCCTCGGAAAGGTAATTCGAAGATCTACAACTTCCTAAGAGGAAGTTTTCAAAAATTCTCGATATATATTTTTCAGAAATTTATCGAAGACAGCGCTCTACCGAAGCACTACCGAACAAACAAAATTTTTCAATGGGCCTACTTTGCGCCCTGTTTTGAACCACGAGAAGTACGAATTAGATTTCGGTGACAACACGAAAGTTGTAGAATGGTACGAAACCTAGACAATCTGGCAAACAACACCTTAATCGGATAACTAACGAAGAAATTACGATAGCTCAAAGTTAACTAGGATTATCGAATCGCAAAGAATCAAAACTTCCTATTTACCAACCGAAATCGATTCGGACCACCGAATCACCAAATGATCATTCACATGTGTATAAAGGAGTTAATACAACATAATTAACATTAATATACATACAAGATGTTACACACAATGTGAAATCAATAAATTTAACATAGTATGAAAATATAATGTGTTGGCTATCTAAGGCACCAATTATCCTACACTAGGTGTTAAGTCATCTCAGAGGCAACCAAAGGGCAACAACCCTTGTAGCGTCAAGAGGGCTCCAACCCATAAGATAATCAAGCGGTTACAAACGCTACGGCTCCAACCGCACGTATGGGCTCCAACCCAGAATCATAAGCAAGGCTACAACCTTGCTAAATTCACGTATGTAGATAATTGTGCCAAAGGAGGTATTACCATAAACAAAAACACACACATATATATATTTACCAAAGTCATAAGTAGCCAACACAATCATTGACTTCCAAAGCAACTTATACATCTATTTCCATCATCTCCAAGTACAAATGTGATAAAATCATCAATCATTCCTCCAAGTTAAGTATTCCCATGGTTCATGTCAAAATTCATAAGCTTTATCTCCATCTTTGGTGAGTTTTTGGGCAAAACATCATAAATTGATACATACGTGCTTGAAATATAGGTAATCAAAGTTTTATAACTCCAAACCTAAGTGCAAGCATAACCCCACCCAGGGTTTGTATAAATTTGGGGAAAATGCTAATACAAAAACAAATCTTTAAGAAAATAGGTTTAGTAGTGGTGTTCCCACCTTTAAGATGTTAGAAGCACAAGATTGGAAGCTTGTATTAAAACTTTGAAGCTACACTCCAAGAATCACCACAAACCCTAGCTCCCTTGATGCTCAAATGGAAGATCTTAAGGTAAGAAATGATGAATAATGTAGAGAATGATAGATTTAGGGCTTGAATTGTAACGTTTCGTATTTCATTTCCTAGCCAATTTTCCTCTTCAGCCCGATTAAGGCTTTATTGCCGTTAGATTGTGAACATTGGGTTCCGAGCCTCTTGTATTTGACCCGACACCTCCAGCATGTCATATTAGGTATATTAGGTTTGTAAGATCAATCGTTTCATTATTCGGGTGGTTTGAATCGAAAACGGGAAGTAATCGCGCATTTTGAACTTTTTGGAAAAGTTAATTTTTGGAAAACTTTGAGAGGCCATAACTTTTTCATCCAAGGTCCAAATAATTATCTGTTTGCTGCCACATCTTCATCTCAATACCCTCTACAACTTTCCTGTTTCGACCAAAAGCCAAATCACACTCCTCCGTGGTCGAATCAGCTTGCAAAGTAAGCAAATTGTTGAAATCTGGTTGTTCGGAACACTTCAACAGAGCGCCGTCTTCGGTGAATTTCTAGGAATTATCCATCCATAATTTGAGGAACCTTCCTCTGAGGAAGTTGTAGATCTTTGAATTACCTTTTCGTGGACATAAAGATAACCTTAATTGGAGTTTCGAGCAAGAAGTTATAGCCAAAATGATAACAGTGCGCCAGATTCACCCATCAGTCGACTGATGGGGTCCTGAATGCAATTATAAAGCCAAAACATAGCAAATTTCATCGCCAACTTATACACCAACCTTGAGAGCTTTAAGAGGGTGATTGGGGGGTTATTTTGGGAGCATTTGAGAGGGTTTTGATCACCCCTACATATGATTCATCATTTGAATCATCACCATCATCATCTTCCTCTTCAATTCCTTTCCTCCATTAATGAGGGTTTCAAGCTCAATTTTGGAGATTTCTCAATTGCTCAGACTACGGCTCGATCCACCGCTCTTAACCTCAAAGATTTGCTTGATTGGGGTGAGAACAATAGTATTAAACTTTATTTTTAAAGATTATGCATTAAATCACCATATTTCCTAGAAATTGGGGTTTTTCTATGCGAATGAAGTTTCTACGCATTTATGGGCTTTGGTTTTATGATTTATGATTATAATGGTTGATTATTAATTGTTATTGTTAGTATTTAGTGATTCTACAAGAAAGTCCTATATTTCGTTGATTCATCACAAACCAGTGTTATTGGTCACCAGCGCGCAAATGTGTATAAGCTGACCGTGAACAATAAAGCTTAGATACATGCTAAATATTATATGTTAAGCATGATGTGAGTCGTACTATGCTATATTTTGACATTTCCAACTCTTATGTAGTTTGCTGAGGTTGCATTGGAATTAACACTATAAGCGGCCTATATTATGCTTATATATAAATTAAGAATGAGGAGCAATACTAGTTACGGCTTATAGTGGGTCAAGACGTAAATCTGCTACCTTGGAATATATATATAATTTGCTTACTTAAGTTTTTGAGTCGTTGGGGAATTAATCTGATAAATACATAAGAAACTCCATATTTGCATTATGACACCTAGTTAGCAAGTGTATATGGCTATAAGAGTTGTGTATTTATATTCCTATCTAGCATATGAGATGGGTGGTGCATACATCATGTTTGCATGATGTAGACAATGTATATATATGCCATTGGATAATTAATATCATGACTTTGGTAGGAAACCACTATTTTAGTAATAACCTTATTTCCGAACTTAGTTATATACTTAGTAAAAGATGGGTCGATGCATACTTTCTCCACTAGAGGACATGGTGATTATATCCATGATGTACTAACGCTATTCAGTAGACTAAGTGCTTTATGGATAATGTATTAACAACCCAAGTGATGATATTGATTCTCTAATGGCATATGTATATTAAACACACCCTGAGTCGAGGTGGTTATTGTGGCCATTAATCCTGTGTACCTAGCACCGGTATGGATTGGATTATACGTATAGTGCGTGTATGACTTTTATGAGTTGAAATAAGCTCTTGGTAATTCAAGTTATACTTGAAAGATAGGTGTATATATATATATTGTTATTAGGTGTGCGTGTATTTCTTATGATGATATTCTTTTAAGAATATAATTATTTTTAAGGTTTTGAATTTTTAAGGCACTAATGGTCCATGGAGTTGACTTAGCCTTGGCGGCTACATATCCTGATCCGTGTAGAGGGGTCTCGCTTTCATAGTGGCATACTCTATGATCCATAGGGGGACCTCGCGAAGCGGCATACCCTACACCATCTAGGTGGTCCAAGGGGGGACCCAGCCTTGGGGGCTTAGATCACGATCACTGTGCACAGTTGAGTAAATCCTAGATGTCATATGTGAGACGAGCTTGACAGTTACTAGATTGGTGCCTACAATTGTCTTAAGATTATATTTCCTTATGATACGTTGTTATAGTAACATTTTTATACATTGTTGATAAAGTTTTATTATATAATCAGGGCCGGGTTAGTATTTGACATGCAGTTCATATAAACTAGTATATATACACATATGTATGATTTTAAAAACTTATTCTACTTATAAAACTTTATAGTTCCCATTGAGCCCGTGTTTAGCTCACTCCCATTCTCCAAACCAGTTTTGCAGGTACTTCCTTGGGGCGGCACGAGCATGAGATAGAAAACCTCTGATGACCGTATAAGTTGTGGTCGTCCGTGGACGACATACATCTCATGAGCCATATATATATATTAATATAAGTTGTACAATTTGTAACATTGTTCTATTCAATTTTATATATAAGTGATGTACAAGGCCTTTTATAAACTATTGGGACCTCGTTGGAGGAATTGTTGTTTATTAAACTGCTTGATGATTTATGACTTCAAAAGTGTGGAGTTCTGTTTCTATTTAAACTTTCTTTATAATTTACAGGTTGGTTTTATTGAAATTATAGACTCCACATGCCAAAAATTTTTGAAAAATGCGGCCTTATTTGTAATTTTCTGTTTTATCAGTTCTAAGTTATGCATTCCAACCCGCCGTCACGCACGGGACCGGGATTAACCGGGTCCCGGAGGTCCAAACCTCATAACGGGATTAGGAGCGTCCCATGAATCTTAAACAATGATGTAGAGTTCACAAGAATACTCTAATAATCCCTCTCTCTCTCTCTCTCTCTCTCTCTAAAGCTCTTAAGAGAGGTATGGTTGTGTGTGGGTCGAAGTTGTCTAGAAAATGAGGTTAAATGGGAGAAAATCGAGTTAAAACTGGTCAAAATTCGACCCTAGGGCACCAAGATCGATCTTGGGGGCTCTCAACCGAAAACTTTTCCTCCTAAGATAGCCCAAGATCGATCTTGGGAAGGCCAAGATCGATTTTGGAACTACTACATTAAGTTCATCTGATTTTTGGCCTCCCAGACCCCCGAGATGCTAGAATCTTGTTCCGGGCCAAACACAGAAGTTGTAGAAAGGAACGATACGGAACTTTGGGCACTAATGGGGACTCGTTTAGACATCAAACGAAGATGTTATGATCTCTCAAAGTTGGTCAAAAATTTAAGAATCGCATAATATCAAAACTTGCGATTTATGTCTCAATTTCAATTCGGGCCTTCTGAATAACGAAGCGATTGACCTCTTGAACATTGTATGCCTAATTTGACATGCTAGAGGTTTTGAATCATCCAAAAAAGAACTCTAATCAAGAATTTACTATCCATAGTGGATATTCAAGTTTAACCAAAAGTCAAGGAAGATTTACACAAAAAATGGGATACGGGAATTTCATTTACTTGTTAAATCATGCAATTAAACACTACACCAGAGTCGCCCATTAGTAATGGATTTTGTCCATTGCTAAAAATTTTTGTAACACAAAAAATCTGTTAGTAATTCGGCGTTAAAAACACTTTAGTAACAGATATATCCGTTACTAAAATTAGACAAAACCGTTACCAAATATTGTTTCGTAACAGACAAAATCAGTTAGTAATTTGTTATTATACAAATTTCAGTAATGGATTAAATCCGTTACAAAATAATGTACAGCCGTTACAATATAACACAAAAGTATTTAAATATTTAATCGTTTCTAATGGAAATAATACGTTACTAATCATAAATCCGTTACAAATTTGTAACGGTTCATGACCGTTACAGAGAATAAATTGGCTGAATTTTTTTTTTAATTTCCCAATTCCCTGTAGCACAATACAGATTTGTATTCCTGTAAATATAACCTGTTTTAGTAATACTATTTTAGCTGCACAATACAATTTCATATATAACATCATACAAACCAATATTCGTCAAAGAACTACCAATCAATATACATCTAAACACCAAACCAATATTCTTACAATAACATGTCCATCCACAAATATAAAGTACCAAGGATGCCCAACCATACATAAAACATACTAAATCCAAGGATGTCCAACCATACCAAAAACATACTAAATCCAAAATGGCCAAATCAAATATAAAGTGCCATTATATCCAAAAAATAAATATTCAAAACTGCATGTAACTTAGATAAAAGTAAACTAGATATACTTCAACCAAGGCTCGAACCATATTATATAACCCCCAGCAACATAGGCAGAGAAAATATGATTACCATCTTGAGGGAACCATAATGGAGCATCCGGTTCTAACACTTCATCGATATAGACTTTCTTCTCCACCAATACCATCCTTCTTGCCATGACAAATTCCAGTCGTTGCATCTGTCACAACGTACCCCTTGGCTAATTCTTTATTTTCTCTATCAATCAATATAACCGGGGGTTTGTCGGATGAATTAGGCCTTTCAACGGGGCTTGGAGTGAAAACATTATCCAAATTTTGAGCTAGAATACAAGAGCGATGAATGGAGTTACTAGCAAACTCACTTCTAGGCGTCCTCACATGCGGTGATCCACAATTCAAATTGGCCATCATATTTTGCATAGTACCTTGGATCACTAATTGAAAATCCTGAAATTGCACTTTCACTGCTTCTTGGACGTATGATTTGAATTCATCTTTCAATGCATTAATTCCTTCTTTTTCTACTTTATTAACCGTTTCTTTCGCCTTTGTAATTCCTAAGTGAATCAACTGCTTTTTGGTAACATGTGTACCAACTCCACGAGCACGTCCCCTTTTATCCTCGCCGAAAACTTCAGATAATTCGTCAATCTCAGTAGTATTATTAGACACCTCTCCACTTTTTCTTTTTAATTTTGCCTCCTTGACTTTGTCCTATCAAAGTTACAAGTTAAGAACATTAAAATTTGTAAACAACATGCAATTTAAGTTTTATTTTAAATGCAAACTGCAGTAATTATGCTCGGTAAAGTTGTGCTCAATTTGGGTGCAACTAGAGTCAATATACATGCAACAAACATAAGCCAATATACATCCCAAAACTACTATAAAATTTAGCCAATACATAGTCTAAAATTCTATAAAATACAGCTAACACATTGCAAAATAAAGCTCAAACTAAAATCACAAAGTACTTACATAAAAAGGTTTAGCACTTTCCAACACACAACCATTTTTATCCTCATGCCCCACTAACCATTTATCTGTCCGGTTATTATATGTTTGAGAAGGATCTGCTTTATCCTGAAATTTCAACCATTATTATCAGCTCATTGTGGAAGCAAATGACAGGAGGTACACATATAATGCTAATTTGGGAGTACAAAAATTAGGGACAAAATGTGTATACAACAAAAAACTTCTTCTTTTATATAAATAAAGCTTCAGAATCTCTATACATTTTGAATAGATTTTTACTCGAATTATAATTTTTAAATACTTGTAACCGGCTTTTGTAACATATATACTCGTATCGAGTGTTTGATTTCTACTTAAATCGTTTCCTCTATGTATCACATTGGCAAAACTCCATGACAATTTCCAGTGAAACTACATTCGTTAAGCTACTTTGGCTTGTAGTGGGCACTAAAAAAGGGCATACGGTAGGAGCTCCCACTAATTTTCCAATAAATAAAATCTCGAACAGAAGAAATACTTTCATACTAAATGACCCTTTATTTTTTTCTAAAATTCTAAATTAATAATTTCATACTAAAAGTTGTTTATATTCATGTTAAAAAGTTTGAATTATCTTTATGAAATTACAATTTCAAAATTTTAAAACTAACACTGTTCTCTAGAATAAGGGGCCTATATGATGCGTCACCTAAATAAAAGATTCCTTCTTCAGAACAACAGTAATATAAGTAAAATATATGCTCTTGAACAACACACTGTTAGCCTAAAACTCTGAACGAAAACCTAAAAGGTTATTCCTTAGGTTATCCTTGCTATCCTGGCAAAAAGGCTCTAGAATAACCTTGCGGTCTGCCCATACATAGCCCTTTGAATCTACTACTCAAGGGCCGTGCTACTCAATCTGGAATTCTAGATTCTTAATGAATACCTCACAGAACCTGTCGTAATATAGCGTCCTTTAAATTGGGCAATTTCCTTTTCTATAGGCAAAGGATCCTACATCTGTAATTCTACAATATGAAATACTTCAGTATTGCAATCAGCCTCCATCAACCATGTAGACCTCACCTTCTGCCTTCAACTCATCACCGCCCTAATAAATTGAAAATTCTCATAAGTTCTTGGCAACAATCTAGTATCAAAATTGTGTGAAATCAACATTATATCATTCATTATCAGCATATTTTATCTAATTTCAGCAGTACTCTAGCATCAATTGCTCTCTTAATCAAGCTAAAAGAGATAATGTTCGCAGTAGTCATAATAGAGAGGTCATCAGCAAAAATGACATGGGATATCCTCAAAGGCCAAGCACTACACTGGGGATGAAAGTTAAAGTCAGTTTCCTGAGTATAGTGACCAAGAGTAAATGAGAAAAGCCTCCATAAGTAGAATAAACAAAATTTTGTTATTTCTCATAACAAATCTCGCTTAAGCCCCACGAATTGTGGGGAGAAATGAGTCAGAAGGTAATGATTCCTCTCCTAGCCTGCTCCCCCACCCCCCCACCCCTCTAAACCCAACGCAACACTGTTAACTTGTTGGACAGACTTGGCGTTTTATCTTTTTTAACAAATCTTTATAAGTTTCAGAAAAAAGCTCGTTTATGTAGTGTGTGACCATCCAATTTGGGTTTGGGTCTATAGATTTGTTACATCTATCTCTATCTAACGTGCTTGGGGGTGGATTAATGACTATGCTTACCACTACTTTTTGGGTTTGATTAACAAACCTGTGGCATTTTGGGGGGGCTGCTATATAAGGTTAAAGCACCTGAATGCATATCTGATATGTATTAGATATGGTACGTTGTGTGATATGCATTTTAGAGGATCCTTTTGAATAAACATAGCGATAGGTTGGGGCAAATTATAAAGAAATGGAAAAAAGGATGGTGAATGTTCATCAACAAGTAGCTTCAGCAAATGATTTTTCCTTAACAAGTTGGTATTTTCTTACATATTTGAAATGTTATTGCTAATACGTGCAGTTGGTTTTTTTCATGCATTGGTGATGGAGTTTGTCGTGCGTGGCTGGTGGTGGTTAAGAAAGTATTCGTTGTAAGAGTTTGATCTGAAACATGTCTCTCTCTCTCTCTCATTACATCATGAGAGGGACAGAACCATGGTGTAGATACAACCATTACTGTAGACACCCCGATCCGTGACCCCCGCAAGAACCCTAACGACCTACGAGACTACTATTTTTTGGAGTCCAGGACACACCCGAGCACCCGAAACTACTCCGGGGGGGTTTGTTGCGCGACAAACCTATTTTTATGAAGGATTGTCGCACGACATATCACATTGTCGCGCGACAATCATTGGAATGTCGCGCGACAATCCCACTATGTCGCGCGACAATCCCTCTCTGCACCCGACCAACCACTTTCTGACACATCACATTGTCAGGACCCATCACAGTGTCAGGACCCATCACTTCAGCCGTTTGTCGCACGACATACAGGAATGTCGCGCGACAAACAGATATGTCGCGCGACACTTGCCTTTTTTGGGGAAATGTCGCGCGACAATCTTCCCCGAGCAGTATAAATAGGCCAACACCCCCAAGGGTTGGAAAGGGACTGGAATCTAGAAAATCTGGAGCTTTAGTCTGATTCTATCAAGCATTTTATATTATCATCTTATCTCTGAAGAATTATCGAATCTATTCCCGACACTCGACGTATCCCGTCTCTGGAATCGAATTCTCGGAAATATCTGAAGAAGGAGAAGATTGTTATCGCCGGAGATCTCTCTGCTGTGTTATATTCTCTTTCTTATTATTATTATTCTCGTCGGGAAGGTAAATAAAGTTTCTTCTGGTAATTAAACAGGTCTATCTGTGTACTTGTTTTATTTCTGTTGTTTTGTCCACATTTTATTTGAATAAACTTATTGCCAAGTTATAAATAGTCTACCATTTTCAAAACAAAAGACCTTGATAAAACTATCTTCAAAACCAGAAGAGTAAGTACGTTATCGTCCGGATAAAATTCTGTTTTCAAAACCCGGACTGATAAGACTTATCTAGGAATTAAAAATCAACATATCCTGTCTTCTCTATAGACTGCGATGTGTCTGATAATTCTCCTCTCAAGAGTCATGATTCCATATTAAATCGGTCCCGACATAGATCCGAACTTTTACAAAAGTAAACGCAACACGAGAAAACCGTCATTATTTGAGGAAATAATACGGGATACTCTTTCAAAGATAGAAGGTTTTTGTCATTTGTATTTACATCTTTCAATAATAAAAAATCGGATCTCGGAACACAAAGGTTTTTTTTCATCCCTTTCCCGTTTTCCCCCAGAAATTAGGGTTTTCATTTGAAAAGTAGTAGACTGTCAGTAAAAGCATCCAAGTTTTTCAACATAGAATAAACATATAAGACCACTAGAGACCTAAAGGGCGGAATGGGTGCTTAACACCTTCCCAAACCGTAATATAGTTTCCGAACCCTATAGAATCCTGGTTTCGCAAACAAAACGTGTAAAGAAAGGCTTATCTTTAGCCTTTCCCCTTACACAACCCTTTTTGTCCGTTTTCTCGTAAAACGTACTGGCGACTCTGAATGAACCCCTTTGCATCTAGAATAGACGTAAGGACACCCGATATGAATCATCAAACAACTCCAAGCAAATGGAGCGACGGAATCCCTTCCTACGCTTCAGACGCCCAACGAACGGGGACGAGACCCGGGGGTCGCATTTGCGGATTCTCACAGTGGCGACTCTGCTGGGGAGCACTAGAGAACTAGACTCTTATATGTGGACTTTTGTTTATTTGAATACTTGCTTTTTTCTGCTTTCCCTACTTATGTTAATTGATTGAGAAGAAACATTTTTTCAGAAAAAGGGAATTTTTCAAAAATACGTAATCAAGATAATGATATTTGTAAACCCAACCTTTTTTCACACGCACAAATCATGCATTGGTTCTACGAGTGTGAATTTACCCCAAACCCTCGGAAGTATTATAAGTGAGTAGGGAGTTGGCTTGCTTGGGCCAACATAAACCGAAAGCATTTACTTCCACTCTCCTTGGCCAAGTACGCCCCCGAGGTATATCGAGTGACGAGAACACTCACGTACCCGGAAAGTATATCAAAAGGCCCTTGCACGTACCCGCCCCTGGGGTATATCGCAAGGTCTTGCCAAATAGGAGGGAGCCTGAAGCCTTAACCGTTCGTACACCTGCGCTGCATATAAGATCGAGTCGAGTTAAAACACTTGTCAAACAGCCGTAGGGGATGTACCACTTTACGGCTTACTTTTCGACACCCTTTTTAAAAAAATCCGAGGTTATTCTCGGCAATTTTTAGTGGTTCTTTTGGCAAATATCGAGTCACATCACAGTCTTCCTTCATCTTCGCCATGTGGTTTCATCTACAGTCGTGAAGCAACAAACATACTGGAAGGTTGGGCCGGCCGTGATCACACCGGAAGACTAGTAAGACCAAGCACACCTGAAATGGCCGATGAACGCGAGAATCGAGAGACAGATCAGAGCCTAGCCGAGGCATCATCAGCTCAGCCAACCCTAGCCGAAATGCACCGTTTACTCATGACCGTCAGCAGGGATCTGGCAAACCTCACGAACGAGCAACAGGGTACCCGGATCCGAATAGAAGAATTATCAGCCGAATGAACTGCACCACCGGGATTTGATCGACTACCACCAAATCGAGATCCGAACCAAGGACAGTCTTCACAAGTACTCCCCCCAGTTCAAGGAACCAATCCACCCCAAACGGGCCCTATCGTAGTTGGTCCCGTTCAAACCGACCCCAACAATCAGAACCAATGGGCCCCGGATTCAGGCCCCACTTACCAACAGCAAGAGCCACCCATAGTCTAGCCGCAACCCCAAGTACAACCCGGTTTTGACCCCCAATACCAACCATGGCCACAAGTTCCCGCAAAACCCATTCCACCACCGGCCCCAGCAGCCTTCCCTAATGAATACCCAGACATCAACCGACTTCGGGCAGTGTATGCAGAATCGGTAATAGCACGGGAACAGCCCGACGAGGTGTCAAGAGAGAGTGAGGAAATGAAGAAGCTAAAAGAGCAGATGAGGGTCCTACAGAAGGGGGTGTCCCTAATAAAAGGTGCAGACGAGATCACGGATATGAATGCCTTCTCCCTCTACCCAGAAGCGAGATTACCCCAGGGATTCAAACTCCCTTCCATCACCAAGTTCACTGGAACCACGCCCCCTAAAACTCACCTACAGTCCTACATCAGATCCATGCAAGTGTCCGGTTGTGGAGAGCCGGAATTAGCACAAGCCTTTCACATGACTCTCACGGGAGCCGCCCTGAGATGGTTCTTTGGTCTAGAAAGGCATCACACGCAGACTTGGGGAGATATCGTCAAAGAATTTATGACCAAATACGGGTCCAACGAGGATTTGGAAATTACCCGTAAACACCTAGAAATGGCCAAACAGGGCGAGAAAGAAAGCTTCAGCGACTTTGTCACCCGCTGGAGGGAGATGGCCTCCCAAATGTCCAAACGACCCGATGAAGAAGAACAGCTGGAAATAATTCAGAAGAACTTCACTCCAGCCATACTGAGTTGCATGGGAAAGCACGTATTCCCACACTTCAGGGCCCTGTTGAGTATGGGGTCACAAGTAGAGGAAGAACTGGCCAAGAAAGTTGAAACCGATACCAAGAAAGCCGCATACACCGGGAGAAAGACAGCCACTACAGCCGTGAATCAAATAAGCTCATACCCCTATCAACAGAACCCCTTTCAACATCCACAACAGCCACCTCCGATGAGTTGGCCTACACAAGGAAGCCCTTCGAACACCGAGGTAAAGAAAAGGAGAAACTTCTGCACCCTCCCCACTACACTGGTAAAAAGTCTGGAACTGCTCCAAAAGGCCGGACTAATCACTCCACTCAACCCGCGCCCCCCACCAAACCCTATTCCAAATACCTGGAGAATGAATGAGAATTGTGCGTATCATCAAGCTGCAGGACACGACACGGAGCGTTGTTTGGCCCTTCGTCATCGTATTCAAGACCTCATTGAAGCCGGAACCATCCCCGCACCCGGCGGGCCCAATGTTACTAACAATCCACTTCCTAACCATGCTCCACCTGCAGGGATTAATGCCTTGACCACTGATGAAGAAGGCTTCGATCCCGTGGGGCTCATTCGAGATGACCCAACCTACAGGGCACCCGATGTACTGCCAGCAAAGGCTCAAGTTGCCCCAGGCCTCAATCCCATAATTGACCAATGGATGGCCAAAATGAACTTCCTACCCGGGCAGGGTTTAGGAAAGGCAAATCAGGGGATCTCACAGCCACTTACAATCAAAACCAATCCCGGAAAATCTGGGATAGGATGGACCCAGAATAAGAAGAAACAATCATGGAAATCCCAAAACCCCCCCAGGGAGACAATCTGTATGACAGAAACCTCCCCCGGGACTTTCAGTTGGTCGACAGAGCCAGAATCGTCAGAAACTTCAGAGGAATCAAACCCGGCATCCCTTTGGATCCAACAAATCACCCGTTCAGGAAGGGTATACCAACCACCACCGGATGCTGAGAAAACACCGTCTAAGGAAATAGGAGAAGATAGAGTGCTTGAGCAGTTGAAGAAGACCCAGGCACACATCACCATTTGGGGCCTCTTGGTTGCCTCTAAACCCCACAGGACTGCTTTCATCAAACTTCTGGACGAAGCCGTGATATCACCGGACTCCACACCCGAACAACTGCCGAACATGATCGGGTCACTTACAGTCCAAAGAAGTCTGTCATTTTCAGATGAGGATCTGTCTCCATTGGGAAGGAAACACAGCCTAGCTCTCCATATCACCGTCCGAACCCGAGGGAAGATTTTGCCACAAGTCCTTATCGACAACGGGTCAACCATAAACGCCTGCCCCTTGAAGACCGCTAGATGCCTGGGTATCTTGGATTCAGAACTTTCTCCATCCGCCGTGACTGTCAAGGCCTACGACAATACCAGAAGAGCCGTTCTGGGTTCTCTAAAGCTAGATCTCAGGGTCGGTCCCGGAAATTTTCCGGCCGATTTCCAAATCATAGACATTCCCTCCAGTTTCAACCTCCTGCTGGGAAGAGCGTGGCTACACGACATAGGAGCACTCCCCTCCTCCTTGCACCAAAAGATCAAGATACCATTTGAAGGGAACATAATTACCATCCAAGGAGATCCTGAAAGGACCTTGGCAGATCTGGAGTTACCTGTTTTGGGAATCGGAAGCCAGAACATACAATTAGGAGGCTTTTCTTACGAGCCTCAAGTACAAACTCTCAGTACCCAGAAAATCGAATATCTTCCCCCTGACAATATCCCCGGTCTCAGCACCAAGATTACAAATATGTTGAGAATGATGAAATACTTGCCTGGAGCCGGTCTGGGAATGGGACAACCAGGACTACTTCAAGCCTTGGAACCAGTAACGAGGTACGAAAGGGAAGGTTTGGGGTACCGACACACTGAAGAAGACGATCAGCAAAAAAGGGGCCGAGGGCATCAGTATCCGAGTTTCAGCTCTTTGAACGGGTTTTTTGTCAAAGAAGGAGAGGACTTCCCCTTTTGCGGTTTTCAGGAACCTTGGAGAAACAGCGACGGAGAGAACCTGCCGGGATGGGAAATCTTCTATGAAGAGGACCTATATGTCAAAGAAAGCATTGAACACAGTTTCTCCACCAAATTAACGATCGGGTTGAAAGAAGGAAATGAAGACAAGACAGACAAGGAGGAAGAAATGATCGGAGATCTTTTCGACATCATGGTTTTAGGGGATGACGAGCCGAGGGTGACCCCGTACACCTGATATACGCTGATCCAGACTACCAAAGGGAAAGGGAAAAGAGTGAAATTGTAAGGGTGAGAGGTGAAAGTGAAAGTAAGGCTAGGAAAGAGCCACTCCTAAATTTACTCTTTAAACTTGTACCTGTAAACACTATTATCAATGAAGAAAACTCTGTGTTGCGTTATCCTGTTATTTGTAATTCTGTAATAGCTTATAAGGAGTTAGAAAGACTGAACGAACACCCGGAACGGGAGGAACAGCGTATACAGAGTGAGGAAGGAGACACTCTCGAAATTAACCTCGGAACAGAAAAGGAAAGAAAGGAGGTCCGCATTGGGACAAGTCTGAGTGAAACAGAAAAAGAGGAATTCACACAAACTCTGAAAGAGTACGTGGATGTCTTCGCTTGGTCTTATGCGGATATGCCAGGATTGAACAGTCAGACAGTCATGCACGAGATACATACCAAGCCGGAGTTCAGACCTGTCAAGCAAAAGTTAAGAAAACTTACGCCAGAATGGTCCCTAAAGGTAAAGGAAGAAGTGATGAAACAACTGAGTGTAGGGTTTTTACGGGTGATCGATTACCCTTCATGGTTAGCCAACATTGTGCCCATTCCAAAGGCAAATGGGAAGGTCCGCATGTGTGTGGATTACCGGGATCTTAACAAAGCTTTTCCGAAGGACGATTTCCCATTGCCCAACATCGATTTGATAATAGATAACACTGCCAACCATGCCCTAAAGTCATTTGTGGATGGTTTTTCCGGGTATAACCAGATTAAAATGCACCCGGATCACCAGGAAAAAACGGCTTTCATCACACCATGGGGAACATACTGCTACACAGTTATGCCATTTGGGCTGAAGAACGCCGGGGCAACCTATCAGAGAGCAGCCACCGCTATTTTCCACGACATGATCCACAATGAAGTAGAGGTGTATGTAGACGACATGATAATCAAATCAAAGGAGAGGGAAGGTCACATACCAGCCCTGCGAACTTTCTTCGACCGGTTCCGCCAGTATCAGATGAGACTCAATCCGCAGAAATGTGTGTTCGGGGTAACCAAAGGAAAACTCCTAGGTTATGTTGTCAGTAAGAGAGGAATCGAGGTAGACCCCGCCAAGGTTCAAGCTATCCAAGAAATGCCTAAACCTCGTACTGAGAAAGAAGTCTGGGGATTTTTGGGTAATCTGCAGTACATCAGTAGGTTCATCTCTCAGCTCACTCAGACTTGCGAGCCCATCTTCAAACTCCTGAGGAAATCTTCACCGGGAGAGTGGAACGATCAGTGCCAGGAAGCTTTTGATAGGATCAAAGAATATCTCTCCAACCCCCCAGTATTAGCCCCACCACAAACCGGACTACCTTTAATTTTATACCTAACCGTCACTGATTCAGCCGCATGAGCAATGCTAGCCCAGCACCTGACTGATACCCGGAAAGAGCAGGCCATCTATTTCCTCAGCAAAAAACTGTCCCCATTTGAAATGAACTACACACCATTGGAGAAATCATGCACCGCTCTCATTTGGGTAACACAGAAACTACGGCACTACATGCTAATTTTCTCAGTCATCCTGGCATCACGGATTGATCCGTTGAAATACCTCTTCGAGAAACCGGCTCTCTCGAACCGAATGGCAAAATGGCTATTTCTACTCTCCGAATTTGACATCACCTATATGACCCAGAAGGTAGTCAAAGGCAAGATCATAGCTGATTACCTGGCCCACAATCCAATATTGGGAGACGTACTAGAAAAAGCCGAGTTCCCAGACGAAACCATCATGAATGTCGAGATCGATGAAGACTGAAAGTTGTACTTTGACGGGGCCGCCAATCGGAATGGAAACGGGATAGGTATCCTGTTAGTCTCTCCAGACCAAACTCACTCTCCGGTATCATATCGTCTGGACTTCTTCTGCACCAACAACATGGCTGAATATGAAGCCTGCATACTCGGGTTAGAGATAGCTCTTCAAAGGGGTATAAAGAGGATACAGGTATACGGAGATTCAGCACTAGTGGTTCACCAGGTCCTGAAAGAATGGAAGATCAGAGATGAGAAATTGGCCCCTTACCTCGCCCGACTGGAGGATATCGCGGAAAAGTTCAAGCATACGGAATTTTACTATCTCCCCAAGTCTCAGAACAGTTTTGCTGACGCACTGGCAACCCTGGCATCTATGATCGATATCCCGGAAGGAATGGAAGAAATAACTCTTACGGTGCAAAAGAAATCAGAACCAGCACATTGCACGGCCTTGGTGGTAGAGAATGAAGGGGAAGGGGATTCAACCACTTGGTTTTACGATATCTGGAACCTGCTGAAGAACCATCAGTATGTTGAGAAAACAGACAAGAAAACACGGGTCATGCTCAGAAGATTAGCATCAGGGTTCATACTTTGTGCCGGAAGATTGTATAAAAGAAACTACGACGGGACTCATCTTCAATGCCTCACCGAAGAAGAATCAGTCAGAGTAATGGATCAGATACATGGGGGCGATTGCGGGCCTCATATGAGCGGACATACACTTGCCCGCAAAATCATCAGACAAGGTTATTTTTGGTCTACTCTGCAAACCGACTGCGCTAATCACGTACGCCGTTGTCACAAGTGCCAAATTTATGCTAAATCCCAGAAGCTTCCTCCAAAAGAATTGTACACCATGACTGCTCCCTGGCCTTTCGCAACCTGGGGAATCGACGTCATTAGGAAGATCTCGCCCAAAGCCAGCAACGGCCATGAATTCATACTAGTGGCCATCGACTACTTCACCAAATGGGTAGAAGCCGAGTCTTACCAGACCCTCGATGCCAAAAAAGTAGCCCGATTCATCAAAAGGAATATTGTTTGCCGATATGGGGTCCCACACGAGATCATCTCAGATAACGGCACCCACTTCGAAGGAGAAGCTAATACCATCATGGAAGAATACGGTATTACCAGACACAGGTCTTCGCCATACAGGCCACAAACCAATGGGGCAGTTGAAGCCGCCAACAAAAATCTGAAGAATATCCTAAGCAAAATGACCGACACCTGTCGAGACTGGCCAGAGAAGTTACCTTATGCATTGTGGGGATATCGCACCACCGAGAGGGTCTCCACAGGGGCAACCCCGTTCTCTCTTACATACGGGATGGAAGCAGTCCTCCCTGTTGAGTTAGAAGTCCCCTCCCTCAGGGTAATACTAGAAAATCAAGTCAATGAACTGGAATAGGTCCAGGCACGTTATAACGAGCTAGCCCTACTAGATGAAAAGAGATTGAAAGCCGCATACCACCATCAGGGGTATCAGAAGAGAATCGCTCGAGCATTTAACCAGAAAGTGAGGACTCGGGGTATCAACGAGAACGATATTGTATTGAAAGAAATTCGAGAACCGGCCAGAGATCCGAGGGGTAAGTTCGGGCAGAAGTTGAAAGGACCATACATCGTCAAAGAAATCGATACAGGAGGTGCCGCTATACTCACTGATTTGGATGGGCAGTTACTACATTCACCAGTCAACATGGATCGACTGAAAAAGTATTATCAATAGGTATGGCATGTAATAAGAACTACGTAAACCTGAGCCCCAACTCAAAACTTTTTGTTCTTTGTAAAAAATCAAAAAGGGGAACGTAGGCAACCTGAGAAGTGACTTCAGGCCCGGTTTAAATTTTGTAAATAAATTTATTTCCCGCAAGCAGTCCCTCATATATTATTAAAAGGTGGTTCAGAACACCGAAGGTTACAAAGGAGACATAACAAATACGAAAGAAACTAATCCCTAGGGGTTGGCCACACTGGGTCCTCAATAGCCAAATCGATCCGAGCTTCGTCCAAGATCTGATATGCAAAGACAATGTTATCATCAGTAGCCTCCGTATCCATGAACCGGAACCACTCCATTTGAAAGGGGTCGTCGATCAGTTCTCCTTCCAGAGATTGCCAGCAAGAGCGGATGATATCAGCCCGGAGGGGCGGGTAATACCAAACGGGCATAATTGAACTGACGAGTCAGTCGGGCACGCCACATCCTCTCTACCAATAAAGAAACATGTGGGGTCACAAATTTAGACTCAGAAGAGAAGTTGTTCAAACCAAGGGGAACCTCCTGAGGAATGTTAAACTGCCGAAAAAGACGCCCAGGGAGATAAAAGGAAGTGAACCAGAGCCCGCGGAGCCGAACGTAGTTCTGACCTCCAGTGCTAAGTACCATCGCCCTCAGCTTCCACCAAGGAATGTTCCACCGGATAGCCCGAAAGTTCTCCGAAAACCATACCGTCCAATCAGAGGAAGACATGGTCAAAGCACCAAAGAGAGGCCGATGGAAGAAATGAGTCGGATTGTCGAGCCGAGCTCCGTTGAAACCCACCGATCGAAAGCGCTCTAGCAGCCACATGTATAGCAGACGCGGACTCCCCCGGAAGTAGGGCGAGGCCCCCCGTTGAACATCATCAAGACCATTCAGGGTCTCTGCAAGAATAATCGGCACTATAGACTCCCCATTTCTAGCCTGGTAAATCAGACTCAGGATAGTCGGATCAACACGGGAAGAACCCGTCACCAGCAGCATATCAGAAACCAGGCAAATCAGGGCCGCTGCAGTACGCCCCACGCCGTAAGAGGCCCTATCTTCATAACGATGAAAGAACCTCACCATTTTATGGAGGTCAAGAAAACCATCGGCAATGAAACCATCACAGGCCGCCTGGGGAATGGCTAACAGAGCAATTAGCATGTCACGGGGACCAATTTCTTCTATGGGAACTGCCATCGGGAGACGAACGTCAGAACGTAACAGCCAGGAGAATTCCTCATAGGTCGGGCAGAGCTCATCTAGTCCAAAGCGGAAGAGATGGTCCGCAGGACTCCAGAAATACAAGGCACCTAATAGAAAGGAAAAATCGACGGGACGATAGCACCAGCCCGCTAAAGGACTAAAGGCACCAAAGTTCAGACCATTTTCGGAAGATATCAAAGCATCTCTAGCATTGACATAAGAAAAATCAGATTTTGTGCGATAAGAAGACATTTTTGGAAGGTGTGAGGATGAAGGAAGGAAGATGGATGTATTTATAGCAAAAAAGAGGGACCTGTACCTGTTTGTCGCGCGACAAACCCATATCCAGGAGGGATTGTCGCGCAACAAACTCCTTTGGGGTCACCCTAATTTTGTTCTTTCTACACATAGCAGTCATGATTGCCAAAAGAATCATTTTTGGATGCTTTCTTGTTCTCACTTTGCTCTTTTTACAGGAAAAGTATCACTACACTACAAGGTATGACTTCTAAAAAAACCGACTCTTATATATATATATATGTGTGTATGTATATATCTTTCACATACAGAGAATAAAAGTATAATCAAACACAGATAAAGATATTTTATAAATCCTATAAAAGAACAGTTTTTTAAGAATATCTGTCTAAACATGTCTAAAATAAATACATATCTGTCCAAAACTAACACTAAGTGTAGAAAGGGAAAACTAATCTACTCGGGCGCGTTTTGACACGCTCCCACTATCGCCCGAGCCCTCCTCGGGAGTAAGATCAACAACTGGGACGCCAGGAACAGGAGGAACTGCCGCCTGAGAAGGCCCCGTGGACTGGACCGGTGCCGTAGGACGGATCACCGACGATCGGGAACGCCTGGAAGTCCGACTACTGCTCCTCCGAGAATCCGTCCGGGCATGAGAGGAAGTCAGGGGGTCGTCCGGCCGTAAGGAGATGTCGATAGCCCTCTGATAATCACGCATGTAGGCTGGAGGGTCTCGACCGACATACTGGAGCAGGTTCCAGCTGTAGAGGTACTGGGCGTGCCAAGCCCGTAGATCTGCCACCCGAACACTCACCCGCTGTAAAAAGACATAAGATAAAAGAATCAGCACAATCAAAATAGATAGATATAGATGTAAGGGTATCAAGAAAAATTGAAGAAAGTACCTCGTCATCAGGGCGACCACCTAGATAGTCAAAAGTATCCTCAGGAAGAGGGTACTCCGGGACGGGATATCGACGTAATCCAGCGCCAACATAAGAGATGTCCCTGGGGAGTGGGGGTAGATCTACCCACGAAATAGATAACCCCGTCGGAACACCAGCAGAAGTGGACCCGCCCTCCTCACGGATCGGGAACAAGGGAGGCCGGGATGAAGAACCCCCCAAACCTAGAGATCGGGCAGGAGGACCCATGACAGTCGCCGGAAGAAGAGTCAACGTGGCGTAGGTACGGACCCCCGGAGGATCCACTATGGCCGTCGCCCTCAAAGGAGGTACCCCACTAGAAGGAGTAGCCACCACAGCTGGAGGAGTCCGCCCGAACTGCTCATAGTCTGCCCCAAGGTCCGCAGGCTCCCAGGACCTCTCAGACAATCCCGCTCTCCCCTCAGCAGCCTCAGCAGCAGCAAAAAGGACCCCCGGAGACACAGAAGGGCCGATGGGAAACTCGAAACCCTCAGTACGCTGCTCCCTCACAGGTGTCGCCTGAGGCGACGGCTCCGAAACCGCTGTCGCATCACCTCCCTCGCCCTCTGGCCGACCACCGCCCTCGGCCGCAGCAGGAACATCCCTCTCTCCCTCAGGATCCTCGTCCTCAGAATCCGGAATGTTGTCCCCGAGTCCCCTTCAGCTCCCTCATCAGATAACGGGCAGCAAAAACGGGGTAGTCTCCATCCTCGACGAACGTCTGGAAGCCGAGTCCGTCGACCAAGGCCTGCACCGTCACCGGATCGATCTCGCCCGTCCGCCTCATCAGAACAGGAGGGAATAATGGAACACGAGGCCACTGGGACGGCGTGTGCTGGCGAATGACCCTCTCGCCCAAGTAGAAGAGAAGGCCGTACTCATCCCGGATAAGCCGCCTAGGGGTGTTGTCGGAAATCCGAAAACCGAACGAACGAACCAATCCGATCCGATACGAACCGAAATATTCCGAACCGAAAAGAAAACCAAAACCGAAATTAAAAACCGAATAATTCGGGTCGATTCGGGTTCGGGTTCGGTTTACCCGAAAGGGACCGAATTACCCCGAAACTTAAAAAAAAAAGAGGGACAAAATACCTAATTATATCATACTATAGTGCCGCCTCTGCCTCTCTCACTCACCTCGTCTCTCACTCACTCACACACAGAGCATAGACTCTCTTCTCTCACAATCTCACAGTGCCATCTCTCTCTTCTCTCGTCTCCGGTCTCTCACTCTCAGTGCCGTCTCTCTGGCTCACGCTCTCACCATTTTGGTGGTTTTGTTCAGTGGTTTCTCTTCAGCTTCAGCTACACCTACTTCACCAGCAAGTGAGTACAAAACCCTCCTTAAATTCGATCTGTTTATGCTTTTTGAGTATCAATCTCTAGTGATGTCATCCACACAGTAGGAAATTAAAATTTGAAGATACTGATTTAATCTATTTCAGGCGTACTTTGTTCCCTGCTTTAATTAAATTTCTGTGAATTAATTAAATTTCACCACCTTCATCTTCATCATTTCAATCCTTAATGGTGGGTCAAAGTTGGATTTTGTGAATTAATTAAATTTCTGTTGATGTCGATGTTTTACTTGCTTATTGTGAGCACCTTTTTCGTTTTGTTCCTTTTAGCGCCCAATCTAGCAAAGGTTACTGCTGTTGTTGGACTTTGGGGATGGATTGCTGTTTCGCTATCATTTGGGTCACTTGTGATGTTCTTCCAGTGTAGGCAGCAGGTATATTTTGGCTCAGTCAGTACATTAGTTTTCGGGAAACCTTACAAGGCTCAACTGAATTGTTATTGAAAATTTCTTTCGTCTCCTACTTTTGGTTCCTGTTGTCTCAATCAAAATAGATGTTTGCTTCTCATGGATATAAAAATATGAAGGTTCATGAGTTTTCAGTTCTTAGCATTATTTTTGCATGATAATGATATATAGATCTGCAATCTCTTCTCATGGATAATATCATGGTTAAGTCAACTTAGTCTGCCGCCTTCATTTTGTTTAGACAGAGTAGTTTCAGTTTGCAGATTTCTTTAATATTTTTCCCTTTTTATTTTGGGTGGGGACCTTGCTAATTACTTCTGGTTATTATATTCATGCTGATATCTTTTCTGCTCATTATATGTATCAAATTTACTACATAAGAGAAGGATTTCTTCTCCAGGGAATAACTACATGAACAGGATCCACTATAAATGACTAATAATTCTTCAGGCCCCATGTCGATACTACAGGTGCAACATTACTAAAAAAAATCTTATATTTGTCTTAGAATATGCCCCAAGTAGTCATACAGTACTAACATGATTTTGTCAACCATAACATTATGCCATTCGCTTTATTATCCTGCAGTTAGCTTCTCTTGATAATTTTCCTAGCTAATGATGATGATATCTCAATTGGTTGCAACAAAGATCCTGGTTTCATAAAGACATCAGGAGAGATAGGAAATCACGCTGATGCAGAGGTATGCATCGTCTTATTTTGGTTAGTTTGAAACAGTTCTATGTTCTCTTTGTTGTGATTAAATTTGGAGTTCTGCATTTCACACTTTTAATGTCTAAACATCTAATGTTTCGACATTTGTTTTTACAAATGAACCTGGATTTCATCAGGAGGTATGCAACTCATTAAATGCTTACTCTGTAAGTTGAGCCTTATTCTGTGGAGGTTTTGCCTAGTGGAGACCTTCTGGTTCTTGACTCTGCTAACAGTAATCTCTACAAGATCTCTTCATCTCTATCTCTATGTAAGTTGCAATTTAAAAGTCGCTTATTATTTTCTTATTCCTTCAAGTATTGTGTATTTTTATTTCTTGTGGTTGATGGGCAGTCCGATAAATTTTTTGGGTTTTGATTTTATTTTTATTTATGTTTATTGCAGTTTTATAGGCACATTTTAGTGCAGTTTTATAACAGTTTTAGTAGTATTGTTTTTTTTTTTAATGCAGTTTTATAACAGTTTTAGTAGTATTGTTTTTTTTTTAATGCAGTTTTTAACTAAAGTTTTAACGATATAAAAAAACCCGAAACCAACCGAATCGGACCGAAACCGAATAATTTGGGGAGGGTTTGGGTTCCATATGTATCAAAACCGAAACCGAACCGAACCGAAACCGAATTATGAAGTTTGGGGAGGGTTTGGGGTACTCCAATCTCTACCCCGACCGAAACCGAAAACACCCCTAAAGCCGCCTAGTCCTCGAGGCGGTCAGGGCGCGGCCATACCCATAATGGGGACTCAGATCACCCCAAGGGGCCCACTCAACCTGAAAAGAAAAAAAGTTTTTTATTCTCAATAATCTATATATTCTATCTAACTATCAAAGAGCAAGAGAACTAAAATATTTACCTGCTCCTCCAACAGGTCGTGAACGGTAGCAGCTCCGGTCTCCCGAGTCCGGTATACATAGGGAGCCCGGTAGTTCCCCGCAATGAATCGGCGGAGAAAAGGAAACTGGTCCTCGTTCTCAACAAGGAGATCCACCTGGGCACGACCCAGGCGGGTATAAGCAACAAACCAGCTCTGAAAAGGAAAGATAAAAGAAATCAGCAATGATCAAACAGGTAATATGTAAAGAACCGAAGCAAGGACAAAAGGACTAAAGTATGTACCTCCCACAGCAGAGAAAAGCCCTTGAGGTTCAGGGCTAAATGGCGAGAGACCTGGTCCATGGCATCATAGAGGACTGCAAGAATAAAGCCTCCCCAGTCATAGTCAAACATGAGGCTGAAGTCCCGAAGATAGGGCAACCACCAAAGGTGAGCCGTGTCCCCACCACGTGCCTCGAATAAATCATGGAGTGTCAACAGAAGAAGGACGCGGGCATACTGGAGCGCCTCCTGACGGGTCATAGGAACCCCTGAAGCAACTAGCCGAGCTCTCTCTGTGGCTAGCCGCGTAACCAAGACACCCCGAGGAATCGTATCGCTGGAACTCCGCCGCTCCGGGAACCATCCAAGCGCACTAACAATACCCTCTGCCGTCAGACGCAAAGGGACATCGATCTGAATAGGGACCCCCCCTGAAGGAATCCCGGTCAGAGCAAAAAGATCGAGGGGTGTCATCGTCATCTCACCCCAGCTCCAATGGAAGGTATGAGTAGTATCCCACCAATGGCAAGCCAGGGCCGACACCAAAACTGCCGCCCTAGAAACCCGCTCCGGGAGGGCGTCGAGGAGGGAGCCAAAAGGAGTCGCCAGAATCAACTCCTGGACAAGGGCTGGTGCCCGTCGCCACTCCGAAGATATAGTGTTGGGAGAACCCCAACCCCGGCCAACCCACTGCAGTCAAGAGAACGATTATAGGGTGTAGGGGTAAATTTATGTAATTTTCCAAACCTGAGGGTACTTTGGTGTAATTATGAGAGTTATGGGGTTATAGGGGTAAAATTATGTAATTTTCCAAACCTGAAGGTACTTTGGTGTAATTATGAGAGTTATAGGGCTATAAGGGTAAATTATGTAATTTTCCAAACCTGAGGGTACTTTGGTGTAATTATGAGAGTTATAGGGTGTAGGGGTAAAATTATGTAATTTTCCAAACCTGAGGGTACTTCGGTATGTAATTATGAGGTACTTTGGTATAATTACGAGAGTTATAGGCTTATAGGGGTAAAATATGTAATTTTCCAAAACCTGAGGGTACTTTGGTGTAATTACGAGAGTTATAGGGCTATAAGGGGTAAAATTATGTAATTTTCCAAAAACCTGAGGGTACTTTGGTGTAATTATGAGAATTATAGGGCTATAGGGGTAAATTATGTAATTTTCCTAAACCTGAGGGTACTTTGGTGTAATTATGAGAGGTACAGGGTTATAGGGGTAAATTATGTAATTTTCCAAAACCTGAGGGTATTTTGGTGTAATTATGATTATGAGTTATAGGGTTATAGGGGTAGATTATGTATTTTTCCTAAAAACTAAGAGGTATCACCGGTAAAAGTATGTGTTCGCTAAAAATCGGGCGTTATTCAAGGCAGACATGCATACTAACATTATTGAAAATGAAATACAGGAAACGACAAGAAACAGAACAGATAAAGAAGACATACCAGAGATCGACGGCGAATCTCGTGAGAGACAGGCTCCATCAAGAGCCACGGGACATCCGGGACTGGAGCAGCTCGGATAGCATCTCGATAGACCACCGCTCGACCACGGTCTATCCCATCCTCATTGTACCAATCCAAGTCCGCCCAGTCGTCATGATGAGGGCTGCAGCGGAGAACGCCCTGAGCGTCAGTGAAGGTGACCTCCTCCTGGTCACCCTCCAGTCTGTCGGGATGAGCAGGGTCCATCGGTATAGGTAGAATGTATGAAAAAGGCCAGAAAAGTCGGAAACACGGCAGAGCTTCCGCGCTAGAAAGAAGAGAGAAAGAGAGCTAGAGAGAGAAAGAGAAGGGAGAGAATGAGGTGGAATGAGCTCAGCAGGAGGCTTATATAGTGGGTCAGTTTGTCGCGCGACAAATGGCCACATTGTTGCGCGACAAAGGGCTCCCCACCGAAGTGTCGCGCGACAATCTCCCATCCCCCCTGATTTTTTTTGACCTTTTTCTCATTTTTATCTCCTGCAGGAGGGCTTCCGAGGAGCGTTTTTCGAAATTTTTGCTAAAACCGCACACCCATGATAAAGATTTCAAAGAGAAAACTTCCATATCATCTCTCCGAAAAATGCGAGAACAGAATAGTCTCTGATCTCACAGAAGGACCGAGACCATCAAATAAGAAAAGGCAGAATAGCGAGATAAGACGGGAATAGAAAAAATTGAAAAAGTAGAAAAGAGAAATAACCCGTATGAGCGCCCAAAGCGAGCGAGAGAAACAGAAATGCAGAGTGGCAGGGAGAGCCACACCAAAAGTGACAGCTAGGCCAAATCGGCTCAGGGCTTCGTTTTGGGTAAGGCTCCTGACCACGACAAAGGGATGAAAAGACTCCTGGTCAAAAACAGAGAGGGCCAAGAAAAGTCTTTCCCAAAAGAGGGAGAAATAAGGACATCGAAAAACAGAAAACGATGTTGGGCCTACCAAAAAGAGAAACTGAGAAAAAAAAAAAAAAACAGAGATCAGAGATTGGACTTTCAGACAAATTTTCTTTTCAGCACGATACAGAAGAGATGGTTTGGAAAATCCTCGAATCATCACGCTGCGGAAAGCAAAGAAAATCGAAAACTGCCTTCTGAGAAAAGTACCCTCACTCGAGGAAAACATGAGAACAAAATTCAAGAAAGATACAGGAAAGCGGACATTCGGATAAGATTAGACCTCGAGGAGCTCTTTTCACCCTCACGAAAACTTCTCTCTCTCACTCTAGCAGTCTAAAGAGAGACAAATTAAATTTTAACAAAAATCACAAACACAAGCCCTCTTCAGAGGCAAAAGTTACTCATGAAAGTCCTCCCAGAGGCATTTTTCCTTCTTCTTACAGATCTAGAAGCCCTCCCAGAGAGGCACAACGGTAGTCCTCCCACCTGAGGCGAAGCCCTCCCAGAGAGGCACAACGGTAGTCCTCCCACCTGAGGCGAAGCCCTCCCAGAGAGGCACAAACGGTAGTCCTCCCACCTGAGGCGAAGCCCTCCCAGAGAGGCACAACGGTAGTCCTCCCACCTGAGGCGAAGCCCTCCCAGAGAGGCACAACGGTAGTCCTCCCACCTGGGGCGAAGCCCTCCCAGAGAGGCACAACGGTAGTCCTCCCACCTGAGGCGAAGCCCTCCCAGAGAGGCACAACGGTAGTCCTCCCATCTGAGGCGCAAAGAAGATCAATGGTAGTCCTCCCATCTGAGGCAAGTGGAGCAAGTCAAAGCCCTCTCCGGAGGCAAAACCAAACACGAAGCCCTCTCCGGAGGCACTCACAAGCACTTTTTGCATAAACACTTCTTTAGAGTTCATGCGGGAGCCATGGATCATGATCTCTTCCAGTCGCCTCAATTCCTTGCAAGCAAGGAGCTTGAGTCGAGAGGGTCTGTAGACACCCCGATCCGTGACCCCCGCAAGAACCGTAACGACCTACGAGACTACTATTTTTTGGAGTCCAGGACACACCCGAGCACCCGAAACTACTCCGGGGGGGTTTGTTGCGCGACAAACCTATTTTTATGAAGGATTGTCGCACGACATATCACATTGTCGCGCGACAATCATTGGAATGTCGCGCGACAATCCCACTATGTCGCGCGACAATCCCTCTCTGCACCCGACCAACCACTTTCTGACACATCACAGTGTCAGGACCCATCACTTCAGCCGTTTGTCGCACGACATACAGGAATGTCCGCGACAAACAGATATGTCGCGCGACACTTGCCTTTTTTGGGGAAATGTCGCGCGACAATCTTCCCCGAGCAGTATAAATAGGCCAACACCCCCAAGGGTTGGAAATGGACTGGAATCTAGAAAATCTGGAGCTTTAGTCTGATTCTATCAAGCATTTTATATTATCATCTTATCTCTGAAGAATTATCGAATCTATTCCCAACACTCGACGTGTCCTGTCTCTGGAATCGAATTCTCGGAAATATCTGAAGAAGGAGAAGATTGTTATCGCCGGAGATCTCTCTGCCGTGTTATATTCTCTTTTTTATTATTATTATTCTCGTCGGGAAGGTAAATAAAGTTTCTTCTGGTAATTAAACAGGTCTATCTGTGTACTTGTTTTATTTCTGTTGTTTTGTCCACATTTTATTTGAATAAACTTATTGCCAAGTTATAAATAGTCTACCATTTTCAAAACAAAAGACCCTGATAAAACTATCTTCAAAACCAGAAGAGTAAGTACGTTATCGTCCGGATAAAATTCTGTTTTCAAAACCCGGACTGATAAGACTTATCTAGGAATTAAAAATCAACATATCCTGTCTTCTCTATAGACTGCGATGTGTCTGATAATTCTCCTCTCAAGAGTCATGATTCCATATTAAATCGGTCCCGACATAGATCCGAACTTTTACAAAAGTAAACGCAACACGAGAAAACCGTCATTATCTGAGGAAATAATACGGGATACTCTTTCAAAGATAGAAGGTTTTTGTCATTTGTATTTACATCTTTCAATAATAAAAAATCGGATCTCGGAACACAAAGGTTTTTTTTCATCCCTTTCCCGTTTTCCCCCAGAAATTAGGGTTTTCATTTGAAAAGTAGTAGACTGTCAGTAAAAGCATCCAAGTTTTTCAACATAGAATAAACATATAAGACCACTAGAGACCGAAAGGGCGGAATGGGTGCTTAACACCTTCCCAAACCGTAATATAGTTTCCGAACCCTATAGAATCCTGGTTTCGCAGACAAAACGTGTAAAGAAAGGCTTATCTTTAGCCTTTCCCCTTACACAACCCTTTTTGTCCGTTTTCTCGTAAAACGTACTGGCGACTCTGAACGAACCCCTTTGCATCTAGAATAGACGTAAGGACACCCGATATGAATCATCAAACAACTCCAAGCAAATGGAGCGACGGAATCCCTTCCGACGCTTCAGACGCCCAACGAACGGGGACGAGACCCGGGGGTCGCATTTGCGGATTCTCACAATTACATTGGATACTTCTTTCACCATAGTGGTGCTCTATTTGGTTATGGTTGGCAAAATATATATCGACAAAAAAGGAACAAAACACAAGCGCATTATCATGCTAAAATAAAATTAAGGTTTGGTTTGTGGTGTAAATGAAATAAAAAAGCAAAATCAAAGTTAAAACAACAGCTGGCAACTGCAAATATATCAACAAACTATAAGCATAATTAGTTTTGCCAATGTCAAAAACCAAAAACTTAAAAGAAATCTGGGGAAATTTTGTCCTCGCATCATTGTATAATAGAATTCAAGAAAATTCGCCCAAAAGAAAAACAAAATTGAATCTACAATACCTGATTCGCTCAAATTGTATAGATCAATCAACCAACTACGGACGAACCAGTGTCTTCATAAATCACAGTTTCGGTTTCAATGTTCAAACCTACACCAAAGCATTTGAATTAGAGAGAGAGAAAAAAACACATCATTGACCGAGAAAATAAAATTTTGACGAGAAACAAATAGAAAACGAAAATAAGACGATACATATATATACAAAGAAATGGTTACACAAGACCCGATTTGGGGATTATTGAAATTTGGGGATATATACAAAGAAATAGGGTTTATGATTTACCTGTTTAAGCTTGGAGATGGACGAGCGACGGTGGAGATGGACCGGTGACGACGGAGAGAGAGAGAGAATATATCACAGGCAGAGATAGAAAAAGACAGGTAACAGATAGAGACGAGCTTGGAGAATTGCGGTGAGGAGCAGTGCGTGTGAAGAATTGCGGCGAGGAAGAGGAGAAATGAAGAGCGACAGCAAGGATGGGAGTGTGAGTAACTAGGGCTTTTTTGTTCTCAGTTTCAACGACTGTGAGATGTAGCAGTGTGAAATTTTATTTTATTTTTAATAGTTTTTTTTAATTAAAATGTAAGCAGTAAGCGGGCAAAAGAAAAATTTGTGCGCGTTTTTTTTGGCTTAGTAACGGATATTCAGTAACGGATTATCTGTTACTTATTTTTTTTAATAATTAATTACTAAATAAAGGGAAAGTTAATATTTGTTCACTCATTAACGGATTTTTAATATCAGTAACGGATAAAAAGTGTTACTGTAATATAACGGATTTAGTCCGTTACTAACCGAAAAATCTGTCTGTTACAAATTTCGCAAAATGGTGTAGTGAAAGTAATAATCCATCAATTGAAGCTTTGTCTAGCCCAACCCATATGAGATGCAAACAAACTAGGGTCTTCAAGAAAACTCCCAATTTTAGTAGAAATCTCTAATGCAAAAAGTAATCTTTTGAAAAAAAAGTTTAGTAGTAGTTTCCACCTTAGAGAAGCCAAATCTTCAAGTTGAGATGAAGCGTAGACTCTAAATCTTGAAACCCTAGCTGGCCCTTAAGCTCCCATAGAAAAAGATGAAGGTTGAAGATGATGAATAATGAAGGAAATGGAGGTTTGGAACTCAAATCTTGGTTGCAAAATCAAAGATGAGTAGAAATCCCCTCCAAAACCTTCACAAATGAGCTCTCATCTCTCTCTAGCTCTCCCTTGGTGCGTAGCTCGAACATGGGGCAAAATAGCTGAAACCCGCTTTAAAAATGAGCTTAAGTCGGCGCACAGTTTTGACTGACGAATTGGTCTGCCAATTTTGGAGATAGGTCCGCAAACCACAAATCTCTTATTCACGAAGGGCGAACCAGTATGAAAAAATATGAGACCGATCCATGGGTAAAGTTTTGGGCTCTTGCGCACTGTTCGTAATTCGGTTATAACTTTTCGCTCAGGATTCTGATTGGGGTGTTCTTTATGTCCATAAAAAACTAATTCAAAGATCTACAACTTCCTAGAAGGAAGTCTCCCAAATTTATAGATGGATTAATATAAAAAATTCATCGAAGGCCTTGCTATGCCGAAGCACTACAGAAAACAGATTTCACTAAACGGCTTACTTCACATGTTGTTTTGACCATTGAGGAGTACGAATTGGATTTTGGTCAAAACATGAAAGTTGTAAAATGGCTCAAAACTTAGATATAGGCACAAACATGGACTTAATCGGATAAGAAAAGGAGAAGTTACGATAATTCAAAATTAGCTAAAATCAATTAATCGCGTAGAACCAAAATGCACGATTAACAAGACGATATCAATTTGGACCATACGAATTGCGAAAAGATTACTCACATAAGTGTAAGTATACTAATATAACTAGTACAAAGCGCTAGGACACTACAAATCTCGATAAATCAAGATTTCACCACTCAAAGTGAAATTAGTGAACGAATGAAAATTAACGCCGTGCAATGGACGAACGGGGTATTACACGTCCCATCTTAATCAATCTTCTTCTCTCCATTGCCTCACCTTTCTCTATGCCTTTGAAATTTCTCCGTGTCACCAGCAAGAAGATCATTTATATTTTCCTCAAAATCTTGATTTGAATACTCTATCCTAGTAAATGATCCGTACATGTGGTTATTTTCCAAAACAAAATGAAAACAAGATGAATTGTGTGTTATTTTTAAGCAGTGGTTTTCATAAATTAAAGATCATTACCTCATATTTCCAAACTGATATTCACTGCTTCCTCTTTCTTTTTTTAATCCGAAATTATAATAAAAGTTTGGGTTAAAAACAAAAAAGTACAATGAAATTCATACTTTTTTACAAAATGGGTAACATAGTTTTCTTTAACAATTTTGACAACAAACTTTTTATATCTTTACAAAATAGGTAAAAGTAACAGTAACGTGTATTATTACATATTACCCAAAATGTAAACAAATTAAAAATTTGTTGTCAAATTAAAATAGTCGGGAAAAAATATATATGTTACCAATTTTGTAAAAAAGTGTAAAGTTCATTTTACTTTTGGTCTTTTACCTTAAAAAAATTCTTTGATAAAGATGATGGGTTTCATAATATATATGTCAGATTGAGTTCTGTCGGTCGGAAAATACCCTAGAGGGGGGTGAATAGGGTTTTTAAAAACTTAATCCGATTTTTTTACAATCGATTTAAAAATGTTTAATGTCTATATCAATCAAGCAATCAAAAAACAAAGTTAATTCCAATCACAATGAATCAGTAGCACAAAATAATAGAGCAAGAGATAGAAAAATTAAACTGATAGAAGTCGAAGACTTTTTGTCCACACGGGTCGGCTTGTTAGCCCTTACTTCCGCACTCGGTTAGTTCCCCGAGAATTTTCACTATAACCGATCTTCTTCCGAGTGAAGATCAAACCTTTACAAGTGTATTCTTCTCACACACTCTTACAAGTATTGAATCACTCTCAATACTCACACAAGAATTCACTCTTACTATTCTATAAGATACACCTCTCACAAATATGATTTGAATAAGTTTTGGTGGCTAACACCAATGTACAATAGCTCTTAAGTGTATGAGGAATTACAAATGAAGCTCACACTAAGAGATATCAAATTTGATCAACAATTTCTAGCTCAAAATAAAGATGATTGATCAAAAGCAATGTTCTTGAATCTTTGATTATAGAATGTAGATGAAGAGAATGGTGTAGGAATGATTCAAGAGTGTTTAAATATATCTTAGATAGTGTATATATAGTCTAGGACAACATATGACCGTTTGGAGGAAGTTGGTAGAAGTTTGGTACCAAAAATGGTAAAAAATCAGAAATCTAACGGCTAGTTTCTAGGTCATTAGTCAACTGAGCAGCCATCAGTCGACTGAGCAATGCCCATCAGTCGGCTGATGTTCCCCACTGGTCTGCTGCCAGAATGACCAAAAGTCCATTTTTCACACTTTTGCAAATTAGCTCAAAAATCAATTTTGAAGCTTCGGGATAGTTAAATATAAGTTTCTAAGACTTCTATAATGTAAAGAGCTCGAAAAAGAGATCGTTATAATTTAAAACGAATTTATTTCAAAAACGATTTTTCTCCAAAAGAAGATTTTTGAAGGAATCTTAATTCAAACTTTGATTTGATCAATCTAGTAATGTTAAAACATAGTATGAGCTATTATGATTATCAAATAAGAAACTTTACATGAATTCTAAGGATCTTACTCAAATATATAATAAATGAGTCTTTGAAATTTCTTTAATTCTTCACTTGTCTTGGTCTTTGATTCTCATTGATTTGTAATGGTAAATGAGCTTTGATCAAGTTGAAGTGTGTTGTGAGATAAATACTCATGTGGAAGAGTGATTTTGGTTTCGGCTTGACAGTTTTTGTCCACGTGTTAAAACAATGTTTGTGGCTATTACTTAAAACAACAACTTAGTTAAATACACAGGATTAATGTTATTGTTATTATCAAAACAAGATTAGTGACTATTAGGTCAACAAGTTTGATTGGGTGTGGAAAGCATGGAAGATGAGAAAATTTTGTAAGAAACTGATATAGATCACGAGAGCTTACGCTGGTGGTGGCAGCAAGAAAGATTGAGTGACTGGGTTTGCTAGTGAGAAAGGTTAAAAGTTGTTTAAGGATAAAAAATAGAAGATGCAGCGAGCTTAAGTACTTATTTGCCTTTTGATAGAAAAAGGGGGTGAATTGAAGGAAATTAGTGGGGTGAGTTGAAAATACGGTGACAAGATTTTTTTAATTGTTCAAGAATGTTTTAGTTATTTGAAACCAGGGTGAGAAAAATATTATGTGGTTTTTCACTTTTTCTCAACATTTTCATGTTTTTGTTCTAGCGATGGCAGAAAATAACATCCAATATTTATTTTTATACTTTTAGTAAACTCACCCACCACTAGGGTGAGTTGTTTTTTTCTAAAAAAAATTAAAATAAAATTGCGGAGTGAAGTGAAAGTACTCTCACTCTGGAGTGAGAAGAATGATTTTGTGGGTGCATTTACGAACAATATATATATATATATTAGTTTTTATTCACGTGCGTTGCATGTGATGTTAGAGCATGACAAATGTTATTAGGTCTATTAATGAATACATATATACCAAGAATTAAGGTGGCAAATGTTATCCTTAGTATTTTTGAGATGTGCTTATTTTTATTAGTTTTTTTTCAAAAGTTAATAAATTTATATAGTATAAATAGACTTTTGTTCACCTTATTTTTTGGGAAAAATTACACTTTGCCCCCTTGTTTTGTATTAATATTTGAACTTTGTAGTTATGTGTAAGGTTAGTTGCATTGTATTTTGGTGTTTTAGCTAATCAAAAAATCAAATTTATACAAAAGGTCAAAAGCTTAGATATTTTCAAAGTTTCTTATCACTTTTTTGAAGTACTAAAAATGTCCAAAGAAAATTTTTTTCCAACATATATACATTATAGTTAAAATTTTCACCCCTTACCATTAAATCTTGGTTTCGCCACTGGTTAAGTCAAAAAGGCCCCCATGAGAGAATCAACCTGAACTATCCCGATGATTTTCCAGAAACCATGAAATTCATCTATGTTTTTGCTTGATCGAGCTGAAATCCATACACCTCCAATTTACACTGCTATGTTAGCATGCTCGATCCGCATTTTTTTTTCAAAAAACTTTAAAATGTATTAACTTTTAATATTTATCATAGATTTTAATAAATATTTGTATATTTGAAATTTAGTCATCACAACCCACAAAACAAGATCCATTGTGATTATAAAACTATGTATACAAAATTCAACAAAAAAAAAAATTAATAAAAAATAACATAAAATTACATCTAACATATGTTGGCATTTTATTGGTTAATTTCAAAATTTACTAAAGAGTTTACAATAGGACTATTGGAGCATATATATTTTGGGGTTCAAAGTTGTGTAAATTAATTTAGGTTGACACATGGGATTTAAACATCAACTTTTACACAGTTGCTGGAGATGAATATACACATTCATTTTACACAATGATAACTAGGAATGTGTTTACAAAACCATTGAAACACTAAAGTTTTATATATTTTATAAATTTTACACATTGCTTAGATGAGGATACATTTACACAACGATGAAAATGTACTAAGGGAGACTTTCCTATATATGCAATAGCTTGAGGGAATGCACGTGGTCCAGATTTGATAAGTTGTGAATTTAATGTTCCATTTTCACATGTTATTTATATTTTACATATGTGAACTTTAATAGCTTTTTCACTTTCGTCCACTCAGTTTATTTTCTGCTAGGCTCGCCTATAAAGTTTGTTCTTGTTGTCCATCAAGTCCAAAATCTCATGTTTTTGGACAAAAAAATGCCACGTATCAGTGACACGGTGTCACTTTGATCACCATACTACATAAGTTATACCAATTTTCCTTACAAAAATATACAACATGTTGGATCTTATATTATAGAGAATATAAAATCAAATTTTACAGATTGGCATAATAGAAAAAAAATTATGAACAAAAGTAAAAAAAAAAATTCAAACTTGACAAAGAAAAATGTAAATAGCTCTCATATGTAAGAAAGACAAACTAGTGGCAGCCATTTGGAAAAAAAAACGTTTGCAGCCTAAAATTCTCAACTAATGTGGACCACATGCATCACATGCACATCTGGACCCCACAAGCTATTTCATAGGAAGTCTCCCTTAAAATTGTTGAGAGACTGACTAATTAGTACACCGGCCATCTATAAACATGTGAAACGCAATAATTTGTCCTTTGAAAAAGTAACACCATTTTTACCCATACACACTATCCCTGATCACACATTGAAAAACACTGTAACTCGTGACTGATATATCGGTCGGTGAATTTATATTTTATTTTGTTAAGCGTGAAATAGGTTCAGTACATAGATTAATATATAATATATACTTCATTCGTTTCAAATTGTTGTTTTTTTTTTTTTTTAAGATGTCTCAAAATAAATGTTCACTTTCCATAAAAGATAAATACATATCTAATTTGCCCTTTTGTACGTTCACTTTTCAAGTAAAAATTTTGAATAAAGAAAAAGGTAAAAAAAAAAAAAAGCCAATGTAAATTAAGCAAAAAGTGCAATAATGATGTTAGGTCCTTAATAAGTTGAATTTCTTAAAAGGGACCAACAATTTGGGACGGAGGGAGTAATATACATAATTATATCTTAAAAAATATGCATTCAAATTACGCACGTGCTTTTAATTAGCTCAATGTAAAGATGCATCGTTCTCATGAATGTGATGTTGCATGATCAAAATCGAAAAATAGAATATCACCAAATAATTAAAACCGAAGTATTTCTTTAAAAACAGCGGATCTAAAGTAAATAAAACTATTCAAAGAGATTTTGCCGTGGAGATACAGGCGAGATAGATTCAAAAGCTCCGTTAGGATGACAGAAGGGAAGAGACTACCCTTAGCGCGCTATTTTGTAGCTCATCACTACATTTGAGGAAAAAAAATATATTTTCAAGAGTCAAAAAGATAAAGTAGAAGCCAATGGAATTATTAAGTTGACTCTGTAAGTCCTTTAGTTGACCTGGAAACTTACCTCTCTCCATTATATTAACTTGAAATCTTTACATTGTTTACTATGAACACAAAAATTATCATAGAAGCCAATGGAATGTGTTCCTTTTCATTTCTTCTTCTTTGTCATACTTGTCTTCCCATTTTCATCATTAGCCCAAACAAATGGCACAATACCAGTGGGCACATCACTCACAGCAACCCAAAACTCCTCCCCATGGCTTTCACCTTCTGCTGATTTTGCTTTTGGTTTCCAATTTCTTCAACAAAATGGCCTCTTCTTGCTGTCAATTTGGTACCACAAGCTCCCAGAAAAAACCATTGTTTGGTATGCAAACAAAGGCAATTTAGTACCAAGTGGATCAAAGCTTGAACTAAATGCCCGCAATGGCCTTGTTCTAAGTGACCCCGAAGGCAATCAACTATGGTCTACTCCTCCAATTCCTACTACAGTTGACCATGGTTTCATCAGCGATACGGGTAATTTTGTCCTTTTGGGCAGCGACTCTTCGAGCTTATGGGAGAGTTTTGATAATCCGACGGACACCCTGTTGCCTACACAAACAATGGAGATAAATGGAGTGCTCAGTTCCCGAATATCAGAAACAAATTTCTCTCCAGGAAGATTCCAGTTCCGTTTTCTTCAAAATGGGAACGTGGTCCTCAATCCAAGGAGTGTACTTAGCTATCTTGAATTCCAAGGAATGGCTTACGAATCTTACTATTCTACTAATACAAATAACAGCTCGAATTCCTCAAACTCCGGTCGCCAATTGGTCTTCAACGAGACCGGTCAAATGTTTATCGTTAGAGGAAATGGCGAAAGATTCAATCTAACGGATCAAATGGTTACACCATCATCGGAGTATTATTATCGAGCAACACTTGATTTTGATGGGATTTTTGCGCTTTATAGTCGCCCAAAGAACCCTGATGGTGAACATAACTGGACCGCCATTTGGTCTAAGCCAGATAATATATGTTTGCATATATTTGGACCATATGGCAGTGGGGCTTGTGGGTATAATAGTATTTGCAAACTGGACAATAGTAGAAGGCCAATTTGTGAATGCCCATTGGGGTATTCATTACTACATCCGAATGATAAGCGTGGTAGCTGCAAGCCAAATTTTGCGCAGAGTTGTGATGAAAATGGGCCAAATTTTCATAAAGATTTGTATAGCTTAGCAGAGTTTAGTAATACAGATTGGCCATTGAATGGTTACGAGAAAATGAAGCCATTTAGCGAAGAGGCCTGTAGAAATTCTTGCTTGAGTGATTGTTTTTGTGCTGTTAGTGTTTACAAGGATGATAGTTGTTGGAAGAAGAAGTTGCCACTTTCGAATGGGAGACAAAATGCTAGTTTTAGTGGCAAGGCATTCCTCAAGTTTAAGAAAGGCGATTTTCCTCTTAGAAATTCCAACTCTTCGAATCAAATCCGGGGTTCAAGGACAAAACATGACACTTTGAACCTTGTGGGAGCCCTATTCTTGGGTAGTTCTGTTTTCCTCAATTTCATATTCTTGTGTCTGGGTTTGTTCTGTTTCTTCTACATTTACAAGAGGAGAATTGCTAAACCCATTATGCGTAATAACAATGTCGCTGAGACTAATTTGCGCAGTTTTAGCTATAAAGAGCTAGTTCACGCTACACATGGGTTCAGGGATGAATTGGGAAGGGGTGCTTTTGGCCTAGTTTACAAAGGTGTAATAGACATGGGTGGTACTAGAAGTGATGTTGATGTTGCCATAAAGAAGCTAGATAGAGTGTTTCAAGATGGTGAGAAGGAGTTTCAAACCGAGGTAAATGTGATCGCGCATACCCATCACAAAAATTTGGTCCGATTGCTAGGGTTTTGTGATGATGGAGAGAACCGTCTCTTAGTTTATGAGTACATGAGCAACGGCACTCTTGCTAGCTTCCTATTTGGGGACACAAAGCCAAGTTGGAACCAAAGAACTATGGTTGCATTGGGAATGGCAAGGGGACTATCATATCTCCATGAAGATTGCACTAGCCAAATCATTCACTGTGATATAAAGCCTCAAAACATACTTCTTGATGACTATTACAACGCCAAAATCTCTGATTTTGGGTTGGCAAAGATTTTGAAGGTCGAACACAGCCGTACCCACACCGCTATTAGGGGAACAAAAGGGTATGTTGCGCCAGAGTGGTTTAGGAACACACCGGTCACAGTAAAAGTTGATGTTTATAGCTTTGGCGTATTGCTTTTGGAGATCGTTGCATGTCGAAAAAGCTTTGAGTGTTTGAATGGTGGAGATGGTGAAAGAGATATTTTGACTGATTGGGTTTGGGATTGTTTTCAAGAAGGGAAGTTGGAGGCTTTGGTTGAAAATGATAATGAGGCTTTGAATGATATGAAGATTTTAGAAAGGTTTGTAAAGGTGGGGATTTGGTGCATTCAAGAAGATCCATGTTTAAGACCAAGTGTGACGCCCTGAGTGATGAGTACTCCCTTGTGTGGAGGAATGGTAGCTCGAGCGATGAGTACTCCCTTGTGTGGAGGAATGGTAGCTCAAAGGGGGCATCCCACACCGGAAGTTGGGGGATCCTTGGAGACCCATATAAGTAAGATATGGTCGCTAATTAAGTACGAGGCCTTTTGGGTAGCTCACTGGCTTCGGATCCCATAAGAACTCTGAAACAAAGTTGTGAGGGTAGATGTCCTGGGGCTGAGGCCTGTCTAGGACGCTACCCAGAGCGGACAATATCGTACTGAGGTGGGACCGGGTCGTTACACCAAGTATGAGGAAGGTTAGTCAAATGCTTGAAGGAGATGTTGAAGTTACTCTCCCTCCATGTCCTTGCCCATTTTCTACTATTATATTTGGACCGGAGAAATAATATTATGTTTTATATTTGTTATGATAGAAAATGCCAATGCCAAACAATTTTAATTTTGCAAGAGCAAACAATTCATTATAAGTGATTGTATATTATACATTTTACAAATGACTCTAGCGAAAGTTAAAATTATTTTGGCAAATAAAACTACCCTTACCCTTATAATATTATTGTATTTGATTTTTTGTACTATATCTAAAATGAAGTTTCTATCTCCAAATATGATTGGTTCTTGAAGTAATGTTGTTAAGGATACTATGTCTTTTTTAGATTTCTAAAAAGTTTAAAAGAACGAACCAAACTGACCTTTAGTTTAGACTTATTCCTCAATTTTATTTTTTTAAATACAAGTAATAAATAGTTTTTCTTATGTGGCACCAAAAGTTGATTATCTAAGGAATAAATGAGGGTCTTAGGCTCCATTTGATTATAAGATTAAAAATGCAGCAAAATAAATTATATTTATATATGTTTACAATTTGGATATGTGGGAGTTTTGTAATTATATGTAAATGGGATCTGTTACTAGAAGAAGTGATAAATAATGTTTGGCAAATTAACCAAAACGCTGAATCAATATTGGTACGTATAACGGGCCAATTTATGGGACCAACTTTTATAAATTGACTTATGTTGTGGATATATATATATACATCAATTGAAGTGGGGTCTTCGCGCGTGTAATGATATAATCAATGTTTTAGGAACCCAAATCCCACATAGAAAAAATTGTAAAATTGGGAGGAGTTTATAAAGCCTATGGCCACCCTTTTCTTGCTAGCCGGTTTTCAGGGACCAGTTCTACCTATGGACCCGTAACAAGTGGTATCAGAGTAGGCACTATACCGGGAGTATGGGATTAGACATAGCGAAGCCGGCTCGAACCGTACTTTGCAAAAGGGGGCAACCTATGGAAGAACCAACCTACAGGTGACACATCTAATATATGCCGGTAAGAATATCAGGTAATTGTAGCATTGCTCTTTATTTTACTGCATACACCAGAATGCATAGATGTGATATTAGAGTAGCAAAACTTTTAGCATTACAATCTTATTCTGCTCCGGAAATTAATAACAGGCAACTATCTATTAAAAGCACTTGTTGGCTTAGTTGAACTCTTATTTTTCATGGCAGAAGAAAAAGGATTTGGTAGCATAGTCAGAGCATCTCCATTTCCATCTAACATTTGAAACACGGTTTTAATACAAGGACGATTTGTCGGGCACATTTGGGCGTGTTCAATTTCTTTGATTCTCAACTCTTCTTCTTGACTAATCAACCAATTATAAAACCATTCACAAAAGTACGGTTGGCTAGTGTTGGTCAACAACATTCGAAAGCTATGGACATATGCTTTATACCAAACATTCAAAAAGTTCCTAGACAAAACTTCGGGGGCAATATAATCCATTCTCCCCCTAGTAGTAATCATAGACACTACACTTTGGTGCTAAGAATACAACTGCGCTAGGCCAATATCTGCCATCTTTGGAACAAAATTGTGATCCAACAAGATATTATGAGGCTTAATATCAAAATGGAGTATTCAGTGATCACAGCCTTGGTGTAAATACTAAATTCCAGAGGTGATTCCTAGAGCAATATCTTGCATTTTTTACCAAGCAAGTGAAGAAGTTCTGTTCTTGTTTTCTGAAAATATGAACTTTTCCATGGACTCATGTGGTAGGAACTCGTAAATGAGAGCTCCTCTCATTCCATCAGCACAAAAGTTGACCAATCAAACCACGTTTACATGGGGGATTGTATCATTGTTCTTAATCAATAAACTTGTCCCCATTTCATATGGAGCTAACTATTGAGGACCTTATCCGCACCCCATGAAAATTTCACTTGAAAGCTTTCCATTGAACAATGTCCCATATGCAACCTCTCCTAATTTGTCCTTGAATTGATTTGTGATCTTAATATCAGTGAAAGTACATGGTTTTTGTGGCATTCTAGATGATTTCTTGACAGATCAGATTAGTGAGTTGTTAAATGACATTCTTGTGACCATTTTGTCCCACCTAACGATGAAAGAAGCAACCTGTACCACCAATCTATCTCATAGATGGAAAGTCTTATGGACGCAAACCACTGGTAGCTTGGATTTATTTTGTTGGTTCAGAAGTTTTGTGGACAGTTAAGCTTTTTGTGACAATAAAGACAATGGATCTGAAACGTGTACCCTAGAGGCACGTGTTTGTAAATTAGATCTTGGAGTCGCATAAGGGTGCCACCATAGACGGATTCAGGGTCCATTTTGTTTTGGATTCATGTTATAGATCGGATATTGGTAGCTAGATTTAGTTTGCATTCCAAAAGAAAGCACAGAGACAAGAGCTGGACTTAGAATGAATCTCTGGAGGTTCATAGGATATCTAGCCTTTTCCGTCGCGATCTGTTATTGCCCATCAAACCATCAAGGATTCCCCAGCACACCTCAAGTTGAACTACATAGACGTGACTCGACAACTACTTGAGTACGTTTATTCAACTGCCCCTTTTTTGAAGTTGTATGCATTAGATGCTCGCAAACCCTGGTTGGTGCCATAGTTGCTCCTGCCACTCCAAAGCTCGAGTACTTGGAGATATCCAACTGCAACAATGTGGAGTTTTTAACAATTTCTGCAATAAATCTTCTGACGTTTAAATACATTGGACCAAGTGCAAGACTTAGTTTCATAAATGTCTCAAACCTTGCCGATGTATCCTTGGGAGGACAATTCTGTCTATGCATTGTTCAGAGATTCCAAGGATTAATTACCCCTTCCTCTCAGATAGAGAAACTTATATAAGTTGGACATGAGAAAGCTGTGTACGTTGTTTCTATTTCATATTTTACAGCCAGCCGGAGACAGATTATCAATGTTTTTAATCCTTCTGCTTTTAACGCTATGTTCAGGTTTTGAAGAAGACCATGCATTGTTTTGTTAGCGAACCATTTCTCTTCTATCCGATATTTTGCAGCACGCCAAATTAAGACAAGATAATCATTGATTTTAATCCTTCGGCTTCTAATGCCCAATGTTCAGGGTTCAGACAGGTTTGATGATTTCCCTGAATTAAATAATATTAAGCAATTGGAATTGGTACTGAGGGGATGGGATAAACGCGGTGGCCTTCGCTACGCAACACTCGTAAAAAAATGCCCAATGTTGTATAGACTTTGTGCACAGGTACATCTTTATGTTACGTGCTATTTGGTTCTGCTGCTGATTCTTCCATATATTACTTAAACTATATGCAACCTTTAGTGTTCTGTTTACAAATATTCCCAAGTGATTGCAGAGGCTACACGCGATTATATCCCCACTAGATTCTTAAAGCTTAACAAAGTTAGAGTCTGTTTAATATGCCGGCTTTTGCATCACTCAAAGTATAGTTGGTTTACAGGACTGCGTTATCATTTACAGTCCATGGATTTAGTTAGGCATCATATATATTACGGATCATTATTGTGATGTTACAATTGAAGTCCAAAAAAGGTTAGGGAAATGAGATGATGCTAATGCAGTCATTTAAGGAGCAACCCAAAACCTTACTTCAATGCGCCTGTGAATGTTGGTGCAACACAAATTTCTTTGCAGAATTTCTTTGAGTAGAAACAAGCCTGCCTAAAGAAGAGATTGCATTTGGTTTTGGATTATAGTAAATAAGTTGGTTTCTTGCTCTAATGCGTATACGTATATATATATCAATAGCTACCGAGGAACACAATCCGATATGTATTGAGGACACAACTCTGATTCATTTACCATTTTGATTCTCATTTCCTATCTCCTTCTGTCTCTCCCTCCATTGCGAAAACTGCAATTACTTCCCCGTAACTCAGAGTTTGATGTGTAAGATAAAGAGGATGGGATACGATAACTTTATCCTATCTTATGTTTGGTGCAATTACTTCCCCGTAACTCAGTGTTTGATGTGTAAGATAAAGATGATGGGATACGATAACTTTATCCTATCTTATGTTTGATGTTTGTCAAGAGTGAATATTGGGACAGATTATTAATCCCGCTAAAACTTCTTATCCCACCGAGAAATGAATTAATTAATGAATCCGGCTTAGGATGTGGGATTGTTTTATCATATCTGCATAGAATTAAATAATTATATCCAACTCTAATTTGACGCATCAATTCCAAATAAAAGCCGCATTCACAATTGGACATATTCGAAAGATAACTTTGAAAGAACAATCCAAACAGCGTAGTTTTTTTTTTAACCAAACAATGCGCCATTTCTCTTGTCAACCAATTGTGCTTAAATTGATGTTAATGATTGTTGATTTTTTATTATTCTACACAAAAAGTAATGAAGAATGAAGGATATGTCTACCCGATCATAAAAATGAGCATCAAATAAAAAGTATCTGATCATGCTTCAATTTATTTTTCAACTTCTTACACAAATAAAGTGTTCTTACTTTATTATTTTCTGCGTTGTTATTAAATGAAGTATAATATATTCTTCACTTGTTGTACGTACTACACACAAACATGTAAATAAATATTGGGTAATCTTTAAATCCATCCACCAAATTATTCTTCTCACCCCACAAAATTTTGTAAAAACTCTTCCTCACCCCATCTTAATTTAACCACAAAATTTTGTTAAAACTCTTCCTCATCCCATCTTAAATTAACAACCCAAATAAGTCCTTAAAATATTCCCTTTCCTTTTCTCTAACAATCATATTTGATAAAACCCTTAAAAATATTTTTTATTAGTCATAACTACTTAAATCCTGACGCTTCTAACTTTTCATCTAAAATAATTTTTTTGGACAATTTTATTCATTGCCGGCAAAATTTGGGAACTCGCAACACTTAAATCCGATAGCTAAAATCATGCCAACCTCCCTCAAAAACTAAATCAAATCCAAAAATAGTACATAATCTAAATTAACATGAAAACCTAGATATAAGTCAAAATTATGTGTGCTCTGTTAAACTTGGTTGATTTAACTGCTTTTGTTGTGTACGTTTGTGGATTTATAAAAAATGTTAACTTTGTTCATTGTTCAATCGAAAAAAAGAATGGCATGGTTGCCAAATTGAGTGTTTCCACTGTCCCACATCGGTATGCTTGGTTAGATAACTTAGATTAATAACCACACTCGACATCACTAAAGGTTGGATCCTTTTAGTGTTGTTCTGTGTGCTCTGTTAAACTTGGTTGATTTAACTGCTTCTGTTGTGAAAAAAATAGACATATTATTTTGTACTCTAACAGTCTGTTTTAAATTTTTGATTCTAAGTGTCAAAGTTTCTTAAAAGACTGCTAGAGACTTTTTTTTCTACAAAACGTGTAAATTTTACAAAAACCAAAATTATACATTACAATTGTAAATGCTCTAAAATTGTAATTATGTTGATGCTTGCTAGGTGTTAACACGACCGGTCTTATGATTTGATGGTTTATGTACGGAAATTTAAAATAATACCTTTTCTTACTTAATTATGTAAATAATTATATATATATATATATAAACTAATATCAAAAAGAATTAATGAGTATTTAACAACAATTGGGGAGAGAGAAAGTGAGAAAGGCGTAAGAGAAAAAATAATAGAAATAAAAGTTTGACCAATGTAGAACTTCACATCTTATATTAATTGGGGCCTAGTAATTCTAACTTTAAACTTGGTGACGCTCATTGTCCACAAATAAAAGTAAAGGCTGCAACTTGAGCTCCTAATTTTATGAAGATTGGTCACTATTATTACCCTTACAAGCTCCGGCAAGCTATAGTGTCACAGGGCATCCTTTGATGGCACAAAGGAGGCCACGTGAGCGACCGTGCTAACCGATAGCCCGGTCGAGTTCAATCGAATCTTAATTACAATCAACGAACAACATGCAACAACAGTAATTTGAAAAGAGCTTGAGCATAAATTGAAATCACTTCATTGCATTAAACTTGATTACATGAAAAGCTATTACAGTATGAAAGAAAGTAAGAGCTTGAAACAGAGTGCTAGACAACGTGCACTGGTAGGCAATTTGGGTGTGAGGCAGATAGTCTTATCCCCACATATAACCACTTAATGAAATTACCAAAGTGGTAGCAGTGCACGTTGGCTCACACACGTTACAAGAACATGATTACAACGGAAATGAAAATGCGATTACAAAGGAAATTCCTAGATCTATTTACATGGAAACAATATTTACATATGAGAATACAATTCTCCAAAAAGCTAGCCTAAGCACAAGTCTAAAACTAGATGATGCTTGACGACCTGGTTGTGCTGGTGCTGGATCTCTTGTTGGGCCGTGCTGCGCTCGGGCGCGTGCACGGTGTTGGTGCAGTGTAGTCAGTCACGAGTGCTGTTGGGAGGCAACCCGTGACATATAGCCACCAAATTTTTTTTTTCTAAATATCACATCTAATCAAACTCTTTTAATTTCACTGTCAACCCTTTCTTAGAAACTTCCGTAAAAACTTGCTCTAAAGAATCCCCAAGAGCAATGAAAAAAAAAACATTGTTCTTCAATTAAAGATCAAGTCAATGGAGGAGTTTGTAAAAAGAATCATGACTTCGATTTGTGATTCAAACACTCCTCTTACGGTGGAAAATAACCATACAAATAGTGCTAGTATTCATCAATTTGGAAACAAGAATTTGAAACAGGGTATAAGAAATTTTATGAATTTGGAAAATAATTATAGTATAAATTAAATAAAATAATAATCTCGCTAAATTAATAAATTTTGCCAGTTTTAACTCAGTCCAAACCAGGCCCAATAAGTAAATAAATAATTTTGCTAAATTTTATAAGATAGTACTCTTTTTAAGGTCCATTAAACTCATCAATTATATAAATTAATAATGCACCTTTTTAGACTTACTATTATGCCTTGTCAAAATATAAATTTTTAATTAAGTTTAATCATATAAGGTTCCCTTAGGCCCGTCGATATAATTGCTTAATTAAGTTTCTAGTAAATAAAAATTAATTTAAGAAAGACCAATATCACAATATTAAAAACATAAATCTTTCAAATTATTTATCAAAGGATTATATAATTTATTTAATTAAGTTCATAGAAAATAAAATCTAAGAAAGTTCAAGATAATAGTATTCGAAACAAAAATATTTTGATAAATTAATAAATTTCAATAAATTAAAGACTCGTTTGATTAATAAAGTTGATCGTTCTCAACTTTACTAATTTATAGAATTTTTATTATATTTGGAACTGAGTATCAAAAATGCAATGAGTTTAGTAATGCAGATGTTGAGGGGGTGGATTTGAGGATTCCACGTTACCCTTGATCCGACCCATCTTCTTCCCCTCCTTTGCCCTATTTTTCGTACAATCTTTTAAATATTTAAACTTTCTTCTTCGCGCTAAATCGAGGCTCACAGGGAAGACATTAATTTTGAAGTCTATGAGTCACTTTCCACCAAATTTAATCTTTGGGCTTCTACTCCTACAAGGGTCACTTGTCTGGCGGGCCATCAAGACCTCCGATCCTTTTTCCGCGTGAAAGTTTTGACCCTATGTATGGAGAATGACAAACAATTCATAAACAATACGTACAAGGATCAAGATGTAGAACGGAATTTAAAATTTTATTTAAGATTTACAAGATTACAAACTTGAAAAGAAAACAGAGAAGAAAACAACAGCGGGAGAGAGAGAGAGAGAGAGAGAAAAAGAAAAACCAAAAGACAACTCCCTTCACATACAAACCAAACTTAAATAGGGAGGAAAAGGAAAAGCAAATAGTAAAAGCACACAGTAAAAGTACACAGTGTTTGTACAGGAAAAGCAAAATAATTGCAAATAGTAAAAGCAAAATAATTGCAGATTCCTCTGGTGGCGTGTGCTTGAAGGATGCAGGCGTTCGTCCAAAGAAATCAACACTTTAATAAAGCTTTTTACTTTACTTTAATAAAGTAGCACAAGTTTCATTATGATGTCTTAATAATTACTCCACTTCCCATAGACGAGCCATCTTCCCATATGGGTTGTCATATCTTCATTGGGCTCCACAAAATCGTCTTCATCAATATTAATTAGTGGATTATTGGCTTCAGATTTCACCTCAGATTTTGAATCTTGAGAAATAGACATAATATCCTCGTCCATATCTAACTGTAATGCTAAATTTTGAAGAATCTTTGCTTTAAGCTCTTTGATAGGAGTATTAGGGAATTTCTCTTTAAGAGACGCAAGTGAAGGAGTTTTAAACTCAATTTTCTCAATACTTTGGTTTTTTAAGAAGGCTTCATCATCTTCAGCTTGTTTATTGAATTCAAGAAATTCAAAAAGATCCTTTTTTATTTGAACTATAAGTTCTGTAGTATCGACTTTTTGCCACCATTTGTAATAATAGTCACGGACTAGAAGGAATAAGCTGTTATTGCGGGTAGTAGTATTAAAATCCCATTGAAATATCCAGGGAATATGATATTTAGTAAAGAAGTGTAATAACTCAAAATTTTTTATAGGATACTGCTTCTTAATAAGAAGCCTAGGATTATTTTTTCTATAAGCAATAAAAAGTTCATATAGATTATTAGGAAGGACATCTTCTTCAGGACCAGATAAAATAAACCACTGGTAGAACCAATGAGGAAGGGATTCTAAATAAGAATCATCATCTTTAAGTTTATCAATATGGAAAAACCAGGTGTGAGAATTATTCTGGTTTTGATATAAGAAGGCCTTTTTCCAAGCTTCAATATAGTCCTAATAATTATAAGTATGGGGCGCTGTTTTATTCTCAGAGTAATAAATCCTTAGGCTTTGCTCTTTATTGGGATTTAATCCCCACTCCACAATGCTAATAACGCCTTTAATAAAAGCCTTGCTGAACGCAATTTCTGAGTTATATGAACCCACATTTCTGTTCATATGCGTAAATACTACGCTCTCGGTATCTTTAAGAATAGCCTCATAATAATCTCTAGTTTTTCCACTAATAAGTGGAAATTCCATTTTATTTTCAAAATACCTTTGGGCAATAGTCCCCGGGTTCATAGCAAATCGTTGGTCACTTTCTTGCAAATATAGAACAAAATCTTGTTGGGGCTTTTTTAAAGCCACCTGAACTTCTTCTTTAAGAGCTTCTTTGAACGTCCCTGGAGACGGTGGTTTAACCTGAGAAGAAGAATCCTGGGATTTAATCCCAGAAGTACCAATATTACGAGCAGGAGATCGAGGGTGACTTCCTCTACCTCTCTGTCCTCTATAAGAGGAGGAGGAACCTGGTGGTCTACTCATGAGACCTTAGCCTGCAAAAATTCTCTGGTTGAGAAATCAGGAAGAGAGTTTGATTCTCCTTTTATAAATTCTATTTTGAAATCAAATACTGATAATATCGCTTGCCATCTAGCAAATATTTGTTTTGAAGCAATATTTTTAACATCCTTTTCAAGCACATCTTTTGCTGCTTGACAATCAATACATAATAGAAACTCTTAATTCAATAAATCTTCTTGAAAATCGGAAATACATTCAACAACTGATAATATTTCTTTTTTAATTGTAGAATAATTTTTTTGGGCATCATTCCACTTACCAGAAGTAAATCTAGATAAAATTTCTTTATCAGAGTCTTTAAATTTCTATTTAAGAATACCACCATAACCTATATCAGAAGCATCGGTTTCAACAATTTTAAAAGAATAAGGTGATACAAGCGCTAAACAAGGGAGTTGTTTAACTTTTGATTTAATAGTTTTAACAGCTATAGTATGTCTTTCAAACCAAGGAAGAGGATTTTTTCTTAACCTTTCATAAAGCGGAATACAGTCTGTAGCCAAATTTTTGTAATAATCCCGAATATAATTTAAAGATCCTAAAAATCTTTGTAATTGGGTTTTATCTCTAATTTCATTAGGGAATTTATCAGCAAATTCGATAGCCCTGTTTATAGGAATAATACTTCCCTTAGTAATTTCATGTCCTAAGAATCTTATCTTTGTCTGAAAAATACTCATCTTTTTAGCTGAAACAACTAAACCAGCATTTCTAATAATTTTTATAAATATTTGAATATGCTTAATATGCTGATCAACACTATTAGAAAAGATAAGAATATCATCAATATAAACAATAGAGAAGGTATTGTAGGGAGTAAAAATATCATTCATAATATTTTGAAATTCTGAAGGGGCATTTTTTAACCCGAATGGCATAACATTCCACTCATAGTGTCCAAAAGGAACAGTAAAAACAGTCTCATATTTATCAATTTCAGCAATTTGAATCTGCCCATAACCAGATTTTAGGTCAAATTTAGAGAATATAGTAGCAGCTTGTAGACGAGCCAATAAATCTTTTTTATTGGGGAGAGGATATCTAATCCATTTCAAGACTTTATTTAAGGGTTTATAATTAATAACAAGCCTAGGAGCACCTCTCTCAATTTCAGAGGCCTTATTAACATAGAAGGCTGTGCAACTCCAAGGGGAATAGCTTTTCCTAATGAGTTTCTTCTCTATAAGAGAATAGATTTCAGTTTTGCAATATTCTAACAAGACAGAGTTCATTTGAGCGGGTCTAGCTTTAGTAGAAATATTATTTTCATTAAAATCTTCCTCATAACGAAGGGGAACAATATGCTTTTTTCGATCCCAAAAAGCAGTAGGAATATCACTGCAGATTTCACGAATAATTTGACCTTGTAGATTTTTAATTGAGAGTTTTATTTTAGGAGTATTAATTTGGAGATTTATATTCATAATTTTAAAATCTTCTTGCAAATATTCTAGATGTTTATCTTTAAAAACAAGTTTATCTTTAACCTCATTGACTTCTTTAATACGAGATTTAGTAATAAATTTAAATAAAATCTCTTTATTGTCAAATTGTGTAACTACTCCCTCCTCAGTTTTTGTGAATGGTTCTATGAGTTTTAAAAAGGGGGTTCCCAATATAATTCTCTGGGATAAATTTTTGATTAAAATAAAAGTGCTTTTGATACACAAACCATCATTACAAACATAAGCATTAGACAACTTAAATTTAATTTTAAGTTTATTCCCTCCTGCACTAGTCATTGATTCGGAAGTTTTTTCAAAATACTCAGTAGGGACTAGACCTTCCCTAATACAGTTCATATCAGTCCCTGTGTCCAGAAGGGCTATGTCTTTTAAAACAAAATCTTTATCTATCACAATAGTAATGTTAACATACCATTTTTGGATAATAGATTAAGAAAGCTATCACTAGTATTTAGAGCCTCAGCTTGTGAAGAGCTTTCAGCAGGTGTTTTTTCAAGGATAGAGAGGCGAAATTTAATATCTCTAATTTCAGTTTTTAAACTATTAATCTCATTTTTTATCTCAAAAATAGTGACTTCTTTTTCAGGAGTTTTATAAAAACTTTCAAGAATATTGTGCAAAGAATAAGGTTCTATACTAGGAAGAATACTTTTCTCAGTTTTAAACGTGGTCAAGTATTGTTCTATAAGTTTGCGTTTGACATTGGTATCTTCAACTTGATCTATAAGATCTAGAATAGACTGTTCTTCTTTAGTTAGAACATTAATACTCAGACCATTGGTTTCTAATATAGCCTTATAATAATCAGTCTGAGACTTGCACTTACAATCAGAATCAGACTCCGAATTATTGCTAGAAGAACTAGAAGGGGATGACCTAATCTCACTAACTTCTTCCTCCTCATTTTCTTCCTCATCATCACTAGGGTACAATAAAACCGCCATAAGTTGCCTTTTAAGGCCTTCATCAACAATTTCACTAAGCTTTTGCTTAGTCCAACATTTATTAGCATAATGGCCAGCCTTGCCACATTTTCTACAAATAATTTGACTCATATTGGGCTTTTTATTAGGCCCAGGCTTTCTATGAGGAGTTCTCGAGGTTGAGGGTTGAGAGGTTTTTTTATGAGACTTTTTACGTTTTTTATGGTGTTTTCTAGTTCTATTAGAACTATCAGTAGTTTTCTTAGTCCTGGAATAAGGAATGCTAAGATCATAAGCAAACTGATCACAAAATTCTCCTATTTCTTTACGACCAGTTAAATTCTGAGCTTTAAGTTGAGCTTTAAGCTTGATATCATTACATAGGGATAAGCCTTCAGCAATACATTCACTAATAAGATAACCATAGGTATAATCCTTATAAGGGATAGAAGTACCACCATGTTTTTTACTAATTCGATCTTTAACCTTTTGTGCAAATAAAGTAGGAAGGCCAGCTATAAACTTTTCTTTCCAGAAATCAGCATTAGCGTCTTCTCTAGTCATCACTTTAGATAGGAACACATCCTTATACCACCTAAAATGGGTTAAAGTGGGGCACTTTAAGTTGATAAGTAAATCCTTACTTCTATCTAATATGGTAGGGTGAGGACCTATAAAATGTTGTACAATAGCAGTGAGAAGAGAGTAAACATCATTTTCTTCAGCTTTAGGTTGAACCTAGGTAATATCCTGGCCTTGCTCATTTTTAGTAGTGACATTAATATTAACTATTTTTACAGAGTTTTTAATCTCACTTCTCTGACTATCAGTCAGAACGTTATCCCACCAACCTCTTAATTGGCCAGAAAATCCTGCAATCATGAATTCAGCTACACTCTTATCGCTACTACCACTAGCCTAGCAAGCAGTACCATACATGGTCATTCTGTATAACTGGGTTAATATTTGATATTCAGACATACCATCAATATACCATTCATAAATTGTTTTAGCACTAAAATTTGTCATAGGATTAAATATAGCTTCTTCCTCGAATAACATATCTTGAGGAGTAGGACGCTGGTAATAAGTCCTAGTAGGGGCCATTTGAGTAGCCATATGATTTTTTCCAAAGGTTATCTTATTAAGATTTCCTTCCATAGCTAATAATTCATTCTTAAATTGACTGATATCGGAGAAATCAGTCTCATACTCAGAGACATCCTCAGTTTGGGTAATCGGAAGTATTTGTTTTCCATTAAATAAACGAAGTTTTTCTAGCTTCTCAGTAAGGGCTTCAACTATTTCTTTATGTTTATCATTATGTTTAAATTTCTCAGTAATCTCTATAACAGGTTTAATATAAGAGGTTTCAACCTTAGGCTTTTCTATAACAGAAACAGATTTTTTGTCCTCTAAGGTTTGAATCTTTTCTAAAGTTTCTTCAATACGAGTTAATTGACTTGCCATGGTTTGTATATGTAAGTTAGTATAATTGTTCTGCTTAATAATCTTATTAAGATCATCAGGTCCTATGTGGGACGAAGTTATCCTAATATTGGATGAAAAGGCATTAGTTTCTAAAGTCTGATTTTCTCCTACCTCTATCTTTAGTGCCTCAGTAGGAGGATAAAGAGACTGGACCATATTTCCAGAAGCAGTTTTCCAAGTTTTATAAAAGCTGTCAATAGTACAAATATTAGGATAATCACCCTCATAATTACCATAAAACCATGTGACAAAAGGAATAACTTCCTCATTTTCGTCAATATGTTCATAAAATTTATTTTTAAAATTTATTTTTTGTTCATCAGAAAATTCTACAAAAAACCAATTTCTAAAATCAGAATATTTTTCCTGCATGAATTCAGTATTACAATATGTTCTTTTATAAGAAAATTCACTTTTAGTAATGGTCATGATTTGTTTCATAGCAAAACCTAATTTAGAAATAGTATCAGGTTCATTTTTTGAAGGTTTAGAATAAACACCATGAGGAATATTTTGTTGGGAATTAATGACTCCTTCAAATTGTAACTCATCGTCTTTAGTACCAGAAACTCCTACCTCTATGGGGTTTTTGGAGATAGGAATACTAGAACTAATAGTAGGAGCCGGTGTATAAAATCTTTGGCTTTCAGAATAAGAGGCCGAAGATGGTCTTTTGGATGAGGTTGATAACCTAGCAGTTTTATTATTATCAAATCTAACGATAACATCTCCATCATCAAATTGAAGAATCTCCTCAATTTTTTTATTTTCAACAGGGGTTGGTGGAGCTGCTGCTTCAAGAAGCCATTGTTCAGGTAATTCAATTTCATTCCATTTAATGGTTCTAGGCACAGCTATATCGGATTTTAGTAAATTAGTTTCAATAAGAGTAGTTTTACCCTTAGGGTCATATCTTTTAGCATCAGGGCTAAGGGTGTTCATAACTTTATAATGAACTCTATAAGTGACATTTAAAGGTTCACTACCCTCTTTCAAATCGTAACCACTCATTTGAATATTTAAAGTTAAAACATCTAATAAATTTTTGTCAGATAAAGAAACAGAATAATCAGGGAAGCAGTTAAAATAAACTGGACCATCACATAAACTAGTCTAGATTATTCCCAATAAGGAATCTTTAAATTTATTATGTCTACAATCACGTAAAGCAATTAATAAGGAGGTATTTAAACCTAGAGAAGTTAAAGGTTTAATCGCGACTTGAATAAGACCAATATGCATATATTTATATTTATCTTTATAACGCAAGATTTCATCTTCATGTAATAACTGCATATGATCAAGATTATTACCAACGGGAATAGTCTGTTCAATAGTTTTAATAGACATTGAAGAAATAAAATCAAACATTCCAGAATTATAAATTTTGTTTGGTTTAACCATAGGTAAATGCCAGTTTAATAATTTATTTTCTATATTAGAAAATTCGACATCATCAATGTTCTTTATAAAAGAACTGGGAACATATTTTGAACGAGAAATAGATCTGCTCAACATTTGAAGAGGAAAAATTTAATAAACAGAAACAATAAAATTAGCACGTCTGTCAACGATTTACGCAAACATGGATAACCAACAAGCAATACCTTTGGTATAAGGGTTAGAGCTGCAACGCGACTTGGATGACGTCCCACTAATTCCTGCCTCTGATACCAAATTAATACAAGGATCAAGATGTATTTGTAAATTAGACTTTTTCTATATCTCCAATTTGTCCCGGATTATTTAACATGTAAATTATTTATATAATAGCATATCCAATACTACTATATATTCCTATTTTGTTTAATTATGAAATTATAATTTTTCTATATTTTTAGCATCATTATATTATTTAATATGTAGATTATCTATAAAAAGAATATGTCGAGTAATAGTAATGCATATTTAAATCTTATTTATACTATCACATTAGCTTTGTTTCTCTCCAACTTTTTTTCTAAAACTTCAAAATATAATAAATTTTAATTTAACAACATTTAAAGTTTATTCTTCTAGGGATACTTGACTTTGTCGGTATTGACCATTTGTAGGTCTAGATTTCTGTTGTTGATCCTTTAGAGCGTAAAGTATTTTTTTTCGCGACTTTTTTCAATCAAAAGGCTTCATTTTAAATGACAATAACTCTCAGAATTCGAAATTCGAATTCTGAACGTCTATGATGGGTAATAAAAGCTCTTCTTGTCGACTTTGTCGGTTTTGACCATTTGTAGGACTACACTTCCGTTGATCCTTCAGGCTGTAAAGTATTTTTTCGCGACTTTTGTCAATCAAAAGGCTTCATTTTAAATGACAATAACTCTAGGAATTCGAAATTCGAATTCTAAATGTCTATGATTGGTTAAACGAGCTCTTCTTTTCGACTTAATAAACTAATTTGAATTTTAGTAATAAAACTATTCATACACACCTAATATTCTAAAAAATCTAAATTTTAATTTAAGCTATTCGATTTTTTTTAATTTATTAAGGTTTTAAACACTTTGAAAGTAATTAGGTAATTAATAAATACTTGATTAGTTATCATAGAAATATGTTACATAAATCGCAATTAATTATGAAATAAATACTTTTTTAGTTTATCACATAAATTAAAATTAATTTAGAGCTAAATACATGTTTAGTTATCTCATAAATGTGTGCATTGTCAGATTAAAATATAAAGAATCAAACTAAATCTTAGCCGATATTAGGAACATAAGTTAAAAGTATTTAAACCGTTGGATTAAAACATAAAGATTCAAATTAAATCCGAGCCACAGTTTATGAACATAAGTTTAAAGAGTCGTATAATATTACCACTAAGAGTTCTGTAGCGATAATTTATGGTTGGTTTTGGGGTAAGCTGTATCAATTCAACCTCAACCTGTTGAAAAATATAACAATTTTGACATTAATCTAAGGTTAAAATTAGTTTTAATTATGATAGTTCAAAGACGCCGCATTTATTATATGGTTGACCTACTCAGCTGTGACACGCAGTATTATTAAGTATTTTTGGACATCTCCACGAGGATCGTCGAGGCCCCAAAAAGGCGACTCTCCTTCACCGAATATATGGGTTTGTTTGAGTTCAACATATTATATTTACATGTACTTAAACTAGACATAACCCAAATCGTATTTATGTTTAGAATGTACCTATGCTTACCCCAATTAAAAAAATAAAAAATATTGTATCTTAGATTCATGGTTGGTCAAAAATTTGTTGGGATAAATATTTTGTCATCCTAAATTATGATTGCTATTATTAAGTTAGTTTTATTTGTTATCGAACCAAATTTATATTTTATTTTAATGTAACCAAATTTATATTTCATCAATTATGCTCAAGGATTGTAAATGCAAGTCTTAGACTGATTATTATAAGGCTATATTAGAAACCAATGGTCTGAGTACGAATGTTCTAACTAAAGAAGAACAGTTTATTCTAGATCTTATAGATCAAGTTGAAGATACCAATGTCAAACGCAAACTTATAGAACAATACTTGACCACGTTTAAAACTGAGAAAAGTATTCTTCCTAGTACAGAACCTTATTCTTTGCACAATATTCTTGAAAGTTTTTATAAAACTCCTGAAAAAGAAGTCACTATTTCTGAGATAAAAAATGAGATTAATAGTTTAAAAACTAAAATTAGAGATATTAAATTTTGCCTCTCTATCCTTGAAAAAACACCTACTGAAAGCTCTTCACAAGCTGAGGCTCTAAATACTAGTGATAGCTTTCTTAATCTATTATCCAAAAATGGTATGTTAACATTACTATTGTGATAGATAAAGATTTTGTTTTAAAAGACATAGCCCTTCTGGACACAGGGTCTGATATGAACTGTATTAGGGAAGGTCTAGTCCCTACCAAGTATTTTGAAAAAACTTCCGAATCAATGACTAGTGCAGGAGGGAATAAACTTAAAATTAAATTTAAGTTGTCTAATGCTTATGTTTGTAATGATGGTTTGTGTATATCAGAGGCAGGAATTAGTGGGACGTCATCCAAGTCGCGTTGCAGCTCTAACCCTTATACCAAAGGTATTGCTTGTTGGTTATCCATGTTTGCGTAAATCGTTGACAGACGTGCTAATTTTATTGTTTCTGTTTATTAAATTTTTCCTCTTCAAATGTTGAGCAGATCTATTTCTCGTTCAAAATATGTTCCCAGTTCTTTTATAAAGAACATTGATGATGTCGAATTTTCTAATATAGAAAATAAATTATTAAACTGGCATTTACCTATGGTTAAACCAAACAAAATTTATAATTCTGGAATGTTTGATTTTATTTCTTCAATGTCTATTAAAACTATTGAACAGACTATTCCCGTTGGTAATAATCTTGATCATATGCAGTTATTACATGAAGATGAAATCTTGCGTTATAAAGATAAATATAAATATATGCATATTGGTCTTATTCAAGTGGCTATTAAACCTTTAACTTCTCTAGGTTTAAATACCTCCTTATTAATTGCTTTACGTGATTGTAGACATAATAAATTTAAAGATTCCTTATTGGGAATAATCCAGACTAGTTTATGTGATGGTCCAGTTTATTTTAACTGCTTCCCTGATTATTCTGTTTCTTTATCTGACAAAAATTTATTAGATGTTTTAACTTTAAATATTCAAATGAGTGGTTACGATTTAAAAGAGGGTAGTGAACCTTTAAATGTCACTTATAGAGTTCATTATAAAGTTATGAACACCCTTAGCCCTAATGCTAAAAGATATGACCCTAAGGGTAAAACTACTCTTATTGAAACTAATTTATTAAAATCTGATATAGCTGTGCCTAGAACCATTAAATGGAATGAAATTGAATTACCGAAACAATGGCTTCTTGAAGCAGCAGCTCCACCAACCCCTGTTGAAAATAAAAAAATTGAGGAGATTCTTCAATTTGATGATGGAGATGTTATCGTTAGATTTGACAATAATAAAGCTGCTAGGTTATCAACCTCATCTAAAAGACCATCTTCGGCCTTTTATTCTGAAAGCCAAAGATTTTATACTCCGGCTCCTACTATTAGTTCTAGTATTCCTATCTCCAAAAACCCCATAGAGGCAGGAGTTTCTGATAGTAAAGACGATGAGTTACAATTTGAAGGAGTCATTAATTCCCAACAAAATATTCCTCATGGTGTTTATTCTAAACCTTCAAAGAATGAACCGGATACTATTTCTGAATTAGGTTTTGCTATGAAACAAATCATGACCATTACTAAAAGTGAATTTTCTTATAAAAGAACAGATTGTAATACAGAATTCATGCAGGAAAAATATTTTGATTTTAGAAAATGGTTTTTTGCAGAATTTTCTGATGAACAAAAAATAAATTTTATGAACATATTGACAAAAATGAGGAAGTTATTCCTTTTGTCACATGGTTTTATGGTAATTATGAGGGTGATTATCCTAATATTTGTACTATTGACAGCTTTTATAAAACTTGGAAAATTGCTTCTGGAAATATGGTCCAGTCTCTTTATCCTCCTACTGAGGCACTAAAGATAGAGGTAGGAGAAAATCAGACTTTAGAAACTAATGCCTTTTCATCCAATATTAGGATAACTTCGTCCCACATAGGACCTGATGATCTTAATAAGATTATTATGCAGAACAATTATACTAACTTACATATACAAACCATGGCAAGTCAATTAACTCGTATTGAAGAAACTTTAGAAAAGATTCAAACCTTAGAGGACAAAAAATCTGTTTCTGTTATAGAAAAGCCTAAGGTTGAAACCTCTTATATTAAACCTGTTATAGAGATTACTGAGAAATTTAAACATAATGATAAACATAAAGAAATAGTTGAAGCCCTTACTGAGAAGCTAGAAAAAGTTCGTTTATTTAATGGAAAACAAATACTTCCGATTACCCAAACTGAGGATGTCTCTGAGTATGAGACTGATTTCTCCGATATCAGTCAATTTAAGAATGAATTATTAGCTATGGAAGGAAATCTTAATAAGATAACCTTTGGAAAAAATCATATGGCTACTCAAATGGCCCCTACTAGGACTTATTACCAGCGTCCTACTCCTCAAGATATGTTATTCGAGGAAGAAGCTATATTTAATCCTATGACAAATTTTAGTGCTAAAACCATTTATGAATGGTATATTGATGGTATGTCTGAATATCAAATATTAACCCAGTTATATAGAATGACCATGTATGGTACTGCTTGCAAGGCTAGTGGTAGTAGCGATAAGAGTGTCGCTGAATTCATGATTGCAGGATTTTCCGGCCAATTAAAAGGTTGGTGGGATAACGTTCTGACTGATAGTCAGAGAAGTGAGATTAAAAACTCTGTAAAAATAGTTAATATTAATGTCACTACTAAAAATGAGCAAGGCCAGGATATTACCCAGGTTCAACCTAAAGCTGAAGAAAATGCTGTTTACTCTCTTCTCACTGCTATTGTACAACATTTTATAGGTCCTCACCCTACCATATTAGATAGAAGTAAGGATTTACTTATCAACTTAAAGTGCCCCACTTTAACCCATTTTAGGTGGTATAAGGATGTGTTCCTATCTAAAGTGATGACTAGAGAAGACGCTAATGCTGATTTCTGGAAAGAAAAGTTTATAGCTGGCCTTCCTACTTTATTTGCACAAAAGGTTAAAGATCGAATTAGTAAAAAACATGGTGGTACTTCTATCCCTTATAAGGATTATACCTATGGTTATCTTATTAGTGAATGTATTGCTGAAGGCTTATCCCTATGTAATGATATCAAGCTTAAAGCTCAACTTAAAGCTCAGAATTTAACTGGTTGTAAAGAAATAGGAGAATTTTGTGATCAGTTTGCTTATGATCTTAGCATTCCTTATTCCAGGACTAAGAAAACTACTGATAGTTCTAATAGAACTAGAAAACACCATAAAAAACGTAAAAAGTCACATAAAAAAACCTCTCAACCCTCTACCTCGAGAACTCCTCATAGGAAGCCTGGGCCTAATAAAAAGCCCAATATGAGTCAAATTATTTATAGAAAATGTGGCAAGGCTGGCCACTATGCTAATAAATGTTGGACTAAGCAAAAGCTTAGTGAAATAGCTGATGAAGGCCTTAAAAGGCAACTTATGGCGGTTTTATTGAACCATAGTGATGATGAGGAAGAAAATGAAGAGGAAGAAGTTAATGAGATTAGGTCATCCCCTTCTAGTTCTTCTAGCAATAATTCGGAGTCTGATTCTGATTGTAAGTGCAAGTCTCAGACTGATTATTATAAGGCTATATTAGAAACCAATGGTCTGAGTATTAATGTTCTAACTAAAGAAGAACAGTCTATTCTAGATCTTATAGATCAAGTTGAAGATACCAATGTCAAACGCAAACTTATAGAACAATACTTGACCACGTTTAAAACTGAGAAAAGTATTCTTCCTAGTATAGAACCTTATTCTTTGCACAATATTCTTGAAAGGTTTTATAAAAACTCCTGAAAAAGAAGTCACTATTTCTGAGATAAAAAATGAGATTAATAGTTTAAAAACTGAAATTAGAGATATTAAATTTCGCCTCTCTATCCTTGAAAAAACACCTGCTGAAAGCTCTTCACAAGCTGAGGCTCTAAATACTAGTGATAGCTTTCTTAATCTCATTGATAATACTATTATCCAAAAATGGTATGTTAACATTACTATTGTGATAGATAAAGATTTTGTTTTAAAAGACATAGCCCTTCTGGACACAGGGGCTGATATGAACTGTATTAGGGAAGGTCTAGTCCCTACCAAGTATTTTGAAAAAACTTCCGAATCAATGACTAGTGCAGGAGGGAATAAACTTAAAATTAAATTTAAGTTGTCTAATGCTTATGTTTGTAATGATGGTTTGTGTATCAAAAGCACTTTTATTTTAATCAAAAATTTATCCCAGAGAATTATATTCGGAACCCCCTTTTTAAAACTCGTAGAACCATTCACAAAAACTGAGGAGGGAGTAGTTACACAATTTGACAATAAAGAGATTTTATTTAAATTTATTACTAAATCTCATATTAAAGAAGTCAATGAGGTTAAAGATAAACTTGTTTTTAAAGAAAAACATCTAGAATATTTGCAAGAAGATTTTAAAATTATGAATATAAATCTCCAAATTAATACTCCTAAAATAAAACTCTCCATTAAAAATCTACAAGGTCAAATTATTCGTGAAATCTGCAGTGATATTCCTACTGCTTTTTGGGATCGAAAAAAGCATATTGTTCCCCTTCGTTATGAGGAAGATTTTAATGAAAATAATATTTCTACTAAAGCTAGACCCGCTCAAATGAACTCTGTCTTGTTAGAATATTGCAAAACTGAAATCTCTTCTCTTATAGAGAAGAAACTCATTAGGAAAAGCTATTCCCCTTGGAGTTGCACAGCCTTCTATGTTAATAAGGCCTCTGAAATTGAGAGAGGTGCTCCTAGGCTTGTTATTAATTATAAACCCTTAAATAAAGTCTTGAAATGGATTAGATATCCTCTCCCCAATAAAAAAGATTTATTGGCTCGTCTACAAGCTGCTACTATATTCTCTAAATTTGACCTAAAATCTGGTTATTGGCAGATTCAAATTGCTGAAATTGATAAATATAAGACTGTTTTTACTGTTCCTTTTGGACACTATAAGTGGAATGTTATGCCATTCGGGTTAAAAAATGCCCCTTCAGAATTTCAAAATATTATGAATGATATTTTTACTCCCTACAGTACCTTCTCTATTGTTTATATTGATGATATTCTTATCTTTTCTAATATTGTTGATCAGCATATTAAGCATATTCAAATATTTATAAAAATTATTAGAAATGTTGGTTTAGTTGTTTCTGCTAAAAAGATGAGTATTTTTCAGACAAAGATAAGATTCTTAGGACATGAAATTACTAAGGGAAGTATTATTCCTATAAACAGGGCTATCGAATTTGCTGATAAATTCCCTAATGAAATTAGAGATAAAACCCAATTACAAAGATTTTTAGGATCTCTAAATTATATTCGGGATTATTACAAAAATTTGGCTACAGACTGTATTCCGCTTTATGAAAGGTTAAGAAAAAATCCTCTTCCTTGGTTTGAAAGACATACTATAGCTGTTAAAACTATTAAATCAAAACTTAAACAACTCCCTTGTTTAGCGCTTGTATCACCTTATTCTTTTAAAATTGTTGAAACCGATGCTTCTGATATAGGTTATGGTGGTATTCTTAAACAGAAATTTAAAGACTCTGATAAAATTTTTTTATCTAGATTTACTTCTGGTAAGTGGAATGATGCCCAGAAAAAATTATTCTACAATTAAAAAAGAAATATTATCAGTTGTTGAATGTATTTCCGATTTTCAAGAAGATTTATTGAATCAAGAGTTTCTATTACGTATTGATTGTCAAGCAGCAAAAGATGTGCTTGAAAAGGATGTTAAAAATATTGCTTCAAAACAAATATTTGCTAGATGGCAAGCGATATTATCAGTATTTGATTTCAAAATAGAATTTATAAAAGGAGAATCAAACTCTCTTCCTGATTTCTTAACCAGAGAATTTTTGCAGGGTAAGGTCTCATGAGTAGACCACCAGGTTCCTCCTCCTCTTATAGAGGACAGAGAGGTAGAGGAAGTCATCCTCGATCTCCTGCTCGTAATATTGGTACTTCTGGGATTAAATCCCAGGCTTCTTCTTCCCAGGTTAAACCACCGTCCCCAGCAACGTTCAAAGAAGCTCTTAAAGAAGAAGTTCAGGTGGCTTTAAAAAAGCCCCAACAAGATTTTGTTCTATATTTGCAAGAAAGTGACCAACGATTTGCTATGAACCCGGGGACTATTGCCCAAAGGTATTTTGAAAATAAAATGGAATTTCCACTTATTAGTGGAAAAACTAGAGATTATTATGAGGCTATTCTTAAAGATACCGAGAGCGTAGTATTTACGCATATGAACAGAAATGTGGGTTCATATAACTCAGAAATTGCGTTCAGTAAGGCTTTTATTAAAGGCGTTATTAGCATTGAGGAGTGGGGATTAAATCCCAATAAAGAGCAAAGCCTAAGGACTTATTACTCCGAGAATAAAACAGCGCCCCATACTTATAATTATTGGGACTATATTGAAGCTTGGAAAAAGGCCTTCTTATATCAAAACCAGTATAATTCTCACACCTGGTTTTTCCGTATTGATAAACTTAAAGATGATGATTCTTATTTAGAATCCCTTCCTCATTGGTTCTACCAGTGGTTTATTTTATCTGGTCCTGAAGAAGATGTCCTTCCTAATAATCTATATGAACTTTTTATTCCTTATAGCAAAAATAATCCTAGGCTTCTTATTAAGAAGAAGTATCCTATAAAAAATTTTGAGTTATTACACTTCTTTACTAAATATCATATTCCCTGGATATTTCAATGGAATTTTAATACTACTACCCGCCATAACGGCTTATTCCTTCTAGTCCGTGACTATTATTACAAATGGTGGCAAAAATTCGATACTACAGAACTTATAGTTCAAATAAAAAAGGATCTTTTTGAATTTCTTGAATTCAATAAACAAGTTGAAGATGATGAAGCCTTCTTAAAGAAGCAAAGTATTGAGAAAATTGAGTTTAAAACTCCTTCACTTGCGTCTCTTAAAGAGAAATTCCCTAATACTCCTATCAAAGAGCTTAAAGCAAAGATTCTTCAAAATTTAGCATCACAGTTAGATATGGACGAGGATATTATGTCTATTTCTCAAGATTCAAAATCTGAGGTGAAATCTGAAGCCAATAATCCACTAATTAATATTGATGAAGACGATTTTGTGGAGCCCAATGAAGATATGACAACCCATATGGGAAGATGGCTCGCCCGTCTGTATGAAGACGCCAACACTCCACCTATCAAAGAAGACAAAGGAAAAAATCAAGTGGAGTAATTATTGTGTGCTTTTACAAACACTGTGTACTTTTACTATGTGCTTTTACTATTTGCTTTTCCTTTTCCTCCCTATTTAAATTTGGTTTGTATGTGAAGGGAGTTGTCTTTTGGTTTTTCTTCTCTCTCTCTCTCTCTCCCGCTGTTGTTTTCTTCTCTGTTTTTTTTTCAAGTTTGTAATCTTGTAAATCTTAAATAAAATTTTAAATTCTGTTCTACATCTTGATCCTTGTATTAATTTGGTATCACCCTATGTATGGAGAATGACAAACAATTCATAAACGATACGCACAGAAATTAAAGGAGGCGGCAGTGAGAATCAGATAGATGAACTATGTTGGGGATTGTTTGTTTAATTAGTAAAACATGATTTTTAACTAATTTTAAGAAAAGATAAGTGGGGTGAACCAAATAATTAGATCAGTGTAACATTAAATATTTAATTTAAAGAAATTTGATTTACGTATTGCAAAGATTTTAAAATATCCGTGACTTTTTGTTTGCACATCTATACTTTGGTAGGTGAGCAGAATATTAATTTGATTTACGGATTGTTTGTTTGCTTGTATCCATACTAGTCATAAACCACGTGCTTTCCATGTGATTTATGTCATTAATATTTAATATTATATAAAGCTGGAAAGAAATTCATTAGTTTGAAACCGTGTCAAGTTTTGAAGTTCCCGATTTTGCCCATTCGAGCTTTAAGTTCATAAACAAAATTGCTATCTAAGGGCCAATAAGCTTTTATCAGTTCAAGGAGAAGTTTATTTATAAGCGACCATTTATATAAAAATGGGTATTGAACCAAAGCCAAGATCTCTATCAAAGAGGTTCATATAATTCAGGAGAGAGAAAACACTTCTTAAAATTTTTCTGATAATCTAGAGCTTTGACCGGCATGTGGATTAATTTTCGGGAGTAAGTAATAGGATTCGAACACTTGCGCTTGCATGAGTATCAAGATACATTCAACCGCCGGGTTACTTACTACTTTTTTTAAAAAAAAAATTATCTAGTTTAAATCGATAAAAACAGCAACTAATAATTTAATTTAAAAGAGGAATAAACAAATAATTTGCATGTATTACCGGTATATATGATTTAAAGACGTGTATCAACTATCAATTATGTATATTGTGGTAAATAAAATAATGCCACTACAGTGCAATATCTTCACGACACTACAAATAGGTGTATATGTGTGTGCATATGTAAATATATATAAGGTACTGTTATTGACACACATCAAAATACTCTTATTCTATTTACCTGATTCCTAAGTACTGAGTATATATAAGTGCATATACTAGGTGCTTAGGGGCCAAACCTTTGTTGGGTGCTAAAAACGTATATTGAGTTGGCTCCTAAGTACCGAGTATGTGAACGTATAGTTGCAGCTTAGGGGTTGAGTAAATGTGCATATACTCAATACTTAGAGCCCGAGCCAATGTTAGAGAGGTAAATAATGTGTGTCAATAACAAATCCTCTAACTTTTATTTATATTTTTGAAAATTTGAAGGTATAAGTTTCTTTCCTTTACTGCAATAACAACACAAATAGCTTTTAAAGTATATATAGTTTTTGGTTTCCGATGAATGCATGTTTGGTGGCAACTAGATATACACGATGTACAGAGTAACTTTACATATAGGGTAAAAAAATTATTCATAAACAATTGATTGGAGAATGCCTCGTTAGTATTGCTAGAACTTTATTTTATAGCATTTATTTATGTCATTAATATTTAATATTATGTAAAAATTGTTTACTTCTTATTTTATAGCATTTATTTATTATGTAATTTCCCATATTATTTTTAAAAACTTTCAAATCTTAAAAAACTTAAATTATGCGTTAAATCTAGCAATGCAAATATTTAGTAAAACAATAAATCTGAATTCGAAAGTCAATGAAGGGCACAATTGTAAAATCTCAAATATTAATTAATTTATAATTTTTATAAATGAAAAGACAAAACGCTGATAGATTAATTAATTTATAATTTTTAATATGAGAAAATGAATTCGATGTAACGCTTTTGCACCTCTGTACCACTGCGTACCATAACTCTGGCGATCTTGGCAAGAACTCCAACAATTATATATACTAGAGGTCAGCGATAAATTTTATATAATACAAAAATAAATTTATACTCAAATTTACATATTTAATTGATTGCGAATTTAGTGCAAAAATATATTTACACTAAAATTTATATCGTAATTTATCAACGGATTTAGTGTAAGGAAAATTTTACACTAAAATATGTGTCATTATTTGCTTGTAGATTTGGTACAAAAATAGATTTATACTAAAATATGTATTATTAGCTGCTCACGGATTTAGTGCAACAACATGTTTGTAGCAACTATGCAGAAGCTCTGGCAGTGGGGAATGGTGGCAATGGGCGGCGGTAATTAAAATTATTATTTCTTAGGGGAAAAAAGGATAAAAAGATGTGGAGGAATGATATTTTAAGCGAAGAAAAATGAATGTTTTTATTTTTGAATTAAAATATATAATATCTTTACATTGAATATAATTATATATAGAGTCCTTTTAATCCATTGTCTCATTAAAGTAAGCTGCAAGACCAAATTTATGTCATGAACTTTGGAGGATATGTAGTCTATCTCTATGAAAAATGTAATATTTATAGTTATTATCTCCAAAGATTGAAATGAGGTATAAAATGATGAACAAATTAGTTAAAATATTCAATATAATAGTTACAACATCACATGTTATCACATATTCAAATATATGAAATATTATTTTTTATAATCTAATTAGATATGTGATAGCAGGTGTCGTTAAAACCATTATATTAAATATTTTCTCAATTATTAGTGCATTAAAAGAGAGAGAAAGTGGAGCGTTTAGTTGATGCATGATTAATCTCGAGGGAATGAACTATTCAATAAAACATTAAGTAGACGACATGTGCCGTGACGTGGACAACTCCTCCCACTTATATAATATTAGTACGTATATTATTTAATACAAACTAAATATATAATCATGGCAAGTGTTAATTTTTTTTTCTTTAAATTATTTATATTATAACGGAAAGAAAGATTATATTATCAATTTATTAAATTAATAGTTCACATGTAATTATTATAAATAACATAAATTTTGGGTGAAAACTAGATGTGTTTTTAAAATATCAATTCAAAGAAGTTATCAATTTTTTTCTCTTTCTTATTCCACCAATCTACTCTCTCTTCCTTTTCTCCCTCCTTAACTTCTTTTTAAATTTAAAATACATTAACTTTAAATACAAAAATTAGAATTATTAAAAATTTTATATTTGAAATATATTTATCATTACATAAAATAAGATTTATTATGACTATAAAGTTATGTGTAAAAGAAAAAAAAATTAAAGAAAAACTATTGTAACTAACTTTTTCTCTCCAAACTTCTTTTTATATATGATTTACATTTAGATCATTATACAAAATTTATTTATTTCAAATCCAGTTTCAACTTCCTAACTCTTCTTTAATTTAAAATTTTTAAAAATTATATTAATATTTCATGTGAATTCAGAAAAAGCCCAATCTATTGTATGTGATTTGTTATGTATATAATTTTCTTAATATATAGTTTGGCTCGTTGTTTAGATACTCAATATATTTTTTTTTTCAATCTCATTATTTTTTAATTATTAATATTTTTATGCCATAGCTGAAAATAACTAGTATATATATCACTAGGCCCAACAGGCTCTTAAGCGACGTACATTGTTTGTCTCTTAAGCTAAGTATGTGCGTCTCGTAAGAGTTGGGCGACGAGCAAGCCGTCGCCTAAGTTGTACATGTCACCTAAGCTCTTAGGTGACGTATAAACATTGGTCCATCTCCTAAGAAGATCCTAATTGACGTACATAGTGATTGTCTCCTAAGATCTTAGGCGACGCACATTGATCAATATGCGTCTCGTAAGTGAAACTCTTAGGCGACACACATTGACCAATGTACGTCTCCTAAATGATCTCTTAGGACCAATGTGCGTCTCTTAAGGAGATCAATTAGGATACGTACATTGGTCAATGAGCGTCTCCTAAGTGATCTCTTAGGCAACGTACATTGGTCAATGTGCGTCTCCTAAGTGTGACTCTTAGGAGACGTACATTGGTCAATGTGCATCTCCAAAATGATCTCTTAGGAGATGCACATTGGTCAATATGCGTCTCGTAAGTGATCTCTTAAGCGACATGCATTGGTCAATGTACGTCGCATAAAAGTAACACTTAGGAGATGCACATTGACCAATGTATGACACCTAAGAGATCACTTAGGAGACGTACATTGACTAATGTACATCGCCTAACATAGAACATCGACCCTTCTTAGGAGACGCACATTGACCAATGTGCGTCGCTTAAATGAATGACCATAATTCCAAGGAATGCTAGAATTACAGTAACCCATGCAGCCAAACTTCATTTTATGTATAACACTGTATTTTATATGAAAAACAGTTTGTAATGCCGAACGACGAATTCTAAAACACCATATAATTCACAAACATAACGATGAATTCTAAAACACCATAATTCACAAAATCATATTGTAATTCACAAAACTACATCAATGTAATTCACAAAATTTCATAGAAGTCTCAAAATACTAAAAATATACAATCACAAAATGTTCAAAGAAAACAAAACTTGAAGTCTCAAAAAAAAAAACATTGGTCTTAACCTATGGCTGTTGGCGGGACGTAGACTCGCCACCGGAAGCATTTCCTCTAAGTAATAGCTGAACCTGAGCTTGCATTTCTTCCATCACTTGCTGCATTCTTTCAACGGTGGACCGAAGCTCCTCGACCTCGGGCTACGGATCCGGCATCCGCGCGCCACGTCTCTGCTGTGAATCCTTCATGTATCTAATCCCCAGACCATGGATGACAGTCCCTCTTCGAACACCCAGGTGGTGGCGTGAGATTTGAGGCTTCGAAAGAGGCAATGGAAGCGTCCACCGCAGCGCTCATTGTAACCTACAAATAACAATCAATAAACAATTAATCAATAATTCAAGAACAATGAATAAACAATAACGAAGCAGCAAACAATTAATAAACTCATACCGTTGCATCTGGAGCGTTCTTCTTATATATTTCTACCCAGGTATTGGGAATAAGGGCTTATCCCCAGATTTCTTCCGCTTCTCCGCTCGGTAGGCGAAGGGAGTCGAACTCGATCGGTGGTCCACCTTCTTATCAGATGCCCTAACCGCCTTCATTTTCTCGGAGCTGGCCTACAATACGATACAACATTTAGAAATAATTCATTCAATTAATGTAAACAACAATAGTACTAGTAGTAGCAATGTAAACAATAATAATAATAATAAGTAGTAAAAGTAGTAGTAGTAGTAGTAGTAGTAGTAGTAGTAGTAGTAGTAGTAAGTAGTAGTAGTAGTAGTAGTAAGTAGTAAAAGTAGTAGTAGTAGTAGTAGTAGTAGTAGTAGTAGTAGTAGTAGTAGTAGTAGTAGTAGTAGTAGTAACTAATAATAATAAGAATAAGAATAATAGTAACGTAAACAAAAGTAGTAGTACTAATAATGATGATGATGATGATGATAGTGAGAGAGATGCGAATGATGGAAGACATTACCTTACTCTCCTTGGTGGACCAGTGCGCCTTTAGCCACGTCCACTCATCCACAGGCTCCAGAAACTCTATAGGAACATCTGGGCCGTATGTCTCGAAATGGGCCTTGCAGTCTGACATTCATTGATTGAATCGCGAAGATGCTAATTTTTAGATGTATTCGAATATCTCGATATTGTCGTGGCTGACGTTGTAGTAAGTCTACAAAACAAAAACAAAATATATAAGTCGAATTCAGAAAATTTGCACAAATATAAAGAAAATATAAATTAGTTAGTCGCCCTTACCGAGATGTGGTTGTAGATAATCTGAAGGTGCTCTCCAGGCAGATGCCAATATGAATATGCCACCATGGGGACTTTGTCCCTCACGACATTGCCTATGTCGCGTGCGAGACGGCCCTGAACCACTTGAGATGATGGCAATTTGAGCTCGTCGGATCACTCGAGGTTAATCTTTCCATGTTTCTGCACCTTTTCACTGGTCTTCTTACCCACCACTATGCCTCTCGTGTGAGTGGAGGTGGATGTGGAGGTCAACGTATCTACAGATTAAAATATACATTATAGTTAATATATATATAGAGAGTTTTAGTAGAAGAAAGCGGAAAAAAAAACTTCTAAAGATGTTATAATCACCTCCTCCGCTCTTACAGCGAATGCTGTGAGGAAACAAACGCCCATTGGTCAAGGTGTTCGTGGCAGACGAACGCTGGGTAGACGAAACCTAAGCCGTAATCGGCTATAGCTCCAAAGGAGGCGGTGCGACCTCATGATCGGGAGATCCTCCAGGAGCTGTAGCAGCAGAGCGTTGTGCAACGCTTTGACGTAGTTGCTCGATCGGGCCCCTGCTCATCGCTCTCCTCGATGTCTTAGGAGGCATCTTCGAATAGCTGCACAATTATACACATTAAAAAAGGATTAATACATCAATAGCAAAATATTCATGCACAATAACAAAATATACTTGCTATCTCTGTAAAAAGCTAGCTCTGGAAGTATAATCCCAATAACAAGACAAACCCGATCAATTAATATATGCAGTTCAACAAGCCAACAAATTAATCAAAAGGAAGGAGGATTTCTACAATATAAAAGGTTAATATACTAAACACATAATACTAGTAATAGTATTGATAATAATAATAATAATAATAATAATAATAGTAGTAGTAGTAGTAGCAGCAGTAGTAGTAGTAGTAGATAAAAGGTTAATATACTAAACACATAGTACTAGTAATAGTATTATTAATAATAATAATAATAATAATAATAATAATAATAATAATAATAATAATAATAATAATAATAATAATAATAAGTAGTAGTAGCAGCAATGTAAACAATAGTAGTAGTAATAGTATTAATAATAATAATAATAATAAGTAGTAGTAGCAGCAATGTAAACAATTAGTAGTAGTGGTGTAGTAGTAGTAGTAGATAAAAGGTTAATATACTAAACACATAGTACTAGTAATAGTATTAATAATAATAATAATAATAATAAGTAGTAGTAGTAGTAGTAGTAGATAAAAGGTTAATATACTAAACACATAATACTAGTAATAGTATTAATAATAATAATAATAAGTTCTCCACCCAAATCTGTGTAAACTAATTCTAATTGTGAAGAAATACAGTATAAATTGAGAACTTGGTTTATTCGAGTGCTAAAAGTTCTCCACCCAAATCGATGGTTCCAATTATTTTAGTCTCACCTGCTATAAGTCAAGCAATCCCATTTCTTTGACATATGTAAAAAATAAATAAATTTGAGAGCACCAAAGGCCCAAATCAATGGTTCCATTGGGTTTTGTCTTGCAGTAAATGAGCCACTAGTTTGATGACCGCCAGCACCAAATGCCCAATCTTCAAATTCTTCCTCACTTCTACTTACCTACATACTTACTAACTTATAATAAAAATGCAGGTACAATATGGTGGAGCAAGGTCTTGTAAAAAAAGGAGGTATTCTCGTTTTGGCTTAATCATTATTAATCTGACCATACTGTTGAAGTTTATCTTAGGGAGTGTTTTGTTGCACTTCTTTCCCTTGAATATACTCAACGTTCCACATTTTCTATCATTACTAGTATTTTGATTGCATTAATTTTTCAAGAAATCAATTACCATGGTAGTTTATATAAATATGCCCACTCCAAAAGAAAAATCCATGAGACCCCTATCTTTCACACGGTAAATAGTACTCTTGTTTGTATTAACTTGAAAGAAAGATTGCCCTCATGCATGAGACCAAGTGTAGTAGTAATAGTAATAATAATAAAGCACATACTAAGCAATGAACGGGAGGTTTAATTTGGTAATATAGTAATATATGAAACTGGAGAAAATTATCTAATTTATAACACCACGTACGATGTCGACAACTAATCAGCCAAAATAAACATACACAATTAGCATTCCAAGAATACAGAGAAAAAGAACAAAAAAAAAATAGCATACAAACCTCAACCAAGAACTTAAAAAAATAGAAGATCACAGCAGAATCTACTTGAATGTCTGAGAACATGAGTCAGTCACCAACACTAAGATTTCCACATTTTGTCCTAACTTAATCATCAGCTCAAATAACAGAAGCACTTGGTAAAAGCATAGACATGAGCAATATATGTTTGTGTGTGCATAAATGACGGAGGTGGACTTTTAAAATTAGGGGAATCTCAAATGTTAAGCATAATTATATTCACCATCGTTCCTCTCCCACCCAAAAGATTCAGTTTGTTTTTCGGAGAGATGAGATGTTTTAACACTAAAGAACATAAGAAATTAGGGCAAAAATTTTGGAGCACATATATAAATTACACACACAGGAATAGAGTGTGAATTGTGGACAAACGAAAGAAAATTAGGTCAAACCTAACCTGGTGTACGGGAAAGCGACGGTTGAGGTAGTAACCGGCGGTGTCGGAGGAAAGAGAGCGGGAGAAAAGCAAGGAGCGGATGAGAAATTAGGGATTTATGTTTAGGGAAGAAATTAGGTGAGATTTGAGGGAATGAAGAAGAACTAAGAAAGTAGAAGAGATTTGGGGGAGAAATTATGGATCTCGGCAGAAATTTCGGGGGAATGGAGCGGGAGGGAGAGATAATGGGTTTGATATTTTTTAGTGTCTGTATTTATTTGCCTTTTGGTGGTAACTGAGTTTACTTAATATTAGTTAGATTATAAAAAACATATTATATATATATATATATATTATGTAATAAGAAGTAATTTATATTACAAAATATTATATTTGATTAATCTTTTTTTAAAAAAAATATAAAAATTTAATAGTTAAAAATATACATGTTAGAGCATCTTCAATCGTTTTGTATAAATTTTGTGTAAATCTTACGTGTCAAAGTAGAATTTACACAAAAATAATAAAAAAAATTGTTTTGTACTCCAATAGTGTGTTTTAGACTTGTGTATAAATATTAAACTACCAATTAGATATGTACAAGTGGAATTTATTCTATATTTATTCCCTTACTTTTCAAATTCATTTATTTCTAAATATGTGATGAGAAAAAATAGACGCAAGATTATCTAACGTGCCTGTGTAAATTGGCTTTGTATTTTACACAACCTTTTTACACAAATCCTAAGTGTCAAAATTTCTTAAAAGACTGCTGGAGACCTTTTTTTTTTACAAAACATGTAAATTTTACACAAACCAAAATTATACACTTTGGTTGGAGATGCTCTTATGGTGTGCATTAGTTCTACACTATTAGATGAATTTTATACATACGTCAAGATGTCACATCAAAGTTAAAATACTTACACCAATAATATACACACAATCAACTCTTATATACCAATAATTGTGTTTACATTAAAAATGTTATAACTTAAAATAAAAAATTCAAAATTTAATAAAAAATTAATATTTAAAATTTACTAATAAAAATCAATTAAACAAGATCAATCAAGAATATAGAATTTTTAAAAAAATGAAGAATTTTGTTTACATTAAAAATGCTATAACATAAAATAAGAAATTCAAAATTTCATATTTAAAATCTACTAATCAAGATCAATTAAACAAGATCCATCAAGACTATAGAATTTTGTCAAAAAAAAATGAAAAAAAAATATTGAGTAACATTGAATCTAAAACACTCACACTAATAATATATACACAATCAACTCTTTACTTACCAATAATTTTGTTTACATTAAAAATGCTATAATGAAGAATTTTGTTTACATTAAAAATGCTATAACTTAAAATAAAAAATTCAAAATTTAATAAAAATTTAATATTTAAAATCTACTAATGGCACTTAACACATTCTCATTACCACCATCATATATTAGAGTCAACACAAAACTCTAGCATTAAAATCACTTACACCATAAATATATATATAGATATATTTAGATATTTGATTCCTAGCGTTTTCTATGTATATACATATGTTTATTTGCGTTTAATTTGAAGAACATAGAATTTGTTTATTTAATTGTACGTATAGGTGATGAACGGATAAAGAAGTTATCTTCAAAAGTCGTCAAAGCATAAAATGTGTAGGGGTGTACACTACATATATAACACAAACTCAGAAATAGTCTCTCTTTTTTAGTGGAAACAGAAACGCATTTAAGAATAATTGTGTATATTTAAGAATAAATGTGTCTTGTATAGGATCATATTGCAAACAAATCGGATTAACTTAAATTTATATATATTTGTTAATCAAAAGCCTAACTGGTTCGGATTTAATTTGGATATACGGATCATAAATCTCAATCCATATCTGACTAAACAGATTGGATTCGGATCGGATTCGGCTACAAATCCAATCCATTGACAGGCCTATGTGGAGTGCTGCTTTAGCTAATTATAAATATTTTTTATATGGATGTCCATATGTAATATTTATAAATATAAGTTATTTATTTATCTATTAATTGTTGTTCATAAGCTTTTAATAAATATTCTATGATCCATATAATTGTTAAGATCTGTTTTTCCTTAATTTATATTCCGTTATAGATTATTGACTTTCAATAAATCAAAGAAGAGAGAATGTTTAACATAAATAATTTAGACGTGAAGGTTCATGATTTATACTTTTAGAACTTAAATTTCATGATTATTATTTTAGACTTGAATGTGAAGATCAAGCGCTTACTATTGCGCCAAAAGCTATAGCTGTTAACGAAGGCGTAACTTTATTTCCTTATACGCAAGGTCCATTAGAGCGCCATGGCATTCGATAACCTGCACACCGGATATATCCTCTGGATTCACCACGGAGAGGAGCGCAATTGTGGATTTACCTCCAACAATCCCCCCCCCCCCAACAATGGCGCGCCCCAGGTATCGAACCCGTGACCTCCTCTGATACCAATTGCGAGGATCAAGCGCTTACCATTGCGCCAAAAGCTATAGCTGTTAGCGAAGGCACAACTTTATTTCCTTATACGCAAGGCCCATTAGAGCGCCATGGCATTCGATAACTTGCACACCGGATATACCCTCCGGATTCACCACGGAGAGGAGCGCAATTGTGGATTTACCTCCAACAATCCCCCAATTGTTGACCTAAGGTCTTAATCTTATTTTGATAATAATAATAAATCAATCATGTGTAATTTAACATGTTTCTTGATATAAGTATATAGTTCATTTACTTGGAAAATTCAAGAAAAACATGACAATGATCAATCTTTCACTATTCGATCATTGGACAAGACAAGGAAGATCAAATCTCTCAATGCAAATCATGAACTACAAAGGATCAAAAGACAATATGAAAAGCTTCAAGGAAAAAGCTTCAAATGAAGATCAATCCGAAGAAACAAATCAAAGCATTCGAAGACTCGTTAATTCAGTAATTAAGTGAGTGCTTAAGATTTATGTAAAGTTACTTTATTGATCAAGTTCTTATATCTCAAACATATTCATGTATCTTTTAAAAGATTGATTCAAACAAGCTTGAAATTGAATTTATTTGAAAAACATCATTTTACAAAGACCGAGTCTCAAAATAAATGTATATTAATTTTAAATAATCATATTTTAAGCTCTAATAAAAATAGGTATCTTAAAAACATATCTTTTATATTCAAAAATCATTAGAATTTTATTTGGAACTAAATTGTTAAATTGCAAAAATATTTTTATTTTACATTTAAAATTTGCTCAATGTTTGCCCAGTTTTGATCTAACGGTAAGATGGAGGCCTTCCCGAACTCCGATCATTTTAAAATTTTTACAGTAGTTAGAAAACATCTCCTGACACTTTTGACTAAAATTTGAGCAAGATCCAACGGTCAAATTGGAAGAAATTAACAAAACAAATTTGAATTTTTTTGTCAAAACTAGCTGTTAGAAAGTTTGAAAATGTATACCTTGGAGCCAAAACCTTTCTTAATCATCCCCAACGGCCATATGGTTTTGCAAGCTATAAATATGAGGTCCTAGATATGTTATAACACACTTGAATCATTCTACAAACTCATTTTACATATATACAAAGTTATTCAAGTATTCAATTCATTTCATTGATCAATCTTTCATCTTTTGAGCTATATATTTTTGATCAATCTTGATAACTCTAGTGTGAGCTTCATTTGTAATCTTCAAATACACTTGAGAGTTATTGTATTGGTGTGTATTACCACAAATAATTCATTCTTCATTTCAAAAGAGAGTTTGTCTCTTTGTAGAGCAAGAGAGCATATCTTGTGAGAAGTGTAGTGTGTATAGCTACATTGTGAGTGTTGTGTGCATAACGACATTTGTATTGAGGCTTGATCTTCACCCGAAGAAGATTGAATAGTAAAAATTCTCGAGGAACTAACCGAGTGCGGACGTATGGTTGAAGAGACCGAACCGTGAGGACAAAAAGTCTCGAGCTTCAAATTGGTTCAATCTTTCTAAACTCAAGCTCTCTTTTTATTGCTATATTATTGCTTGTATTTTGATATTGTTTATTTACTTCTCTTGAGATTGATTACTTGAAATTTATTATTTTCTTGATATTGTTGCTTAGCTAAGTTCCTTTGCTTAAATATTTTAAAAACGTTTTAATTCCGCATTTAGTTTTTAAAACCCTATTCACCCCCCTCTAGGGTTGTTTTCCGACCAACATTGAAAATTCGTAAAATACCAATATTTGTTATGAAACTTGAAGTTCTCTAATCATAATTACTTACTTAAAGTTCTTTAATCATTAATTTAGATCTGAAATTTTCTGCCGTTATTTTGGATCTAAAGTTCTTGTTTGTTATTTTAGACTTGAAGTTCCAAAAAAAAATGTCCCAATAATCATTTTGATATAAGAGGGTATTTGAGCCTAAAGTTTAATAAAATATTAATGATTTAAGTTCGGGCTTTAAGTCCCTCATATTTACTATATTTTAATTTTTTTAATTAAAATATGAGTAACATGATATTATTACATACTTTTTATTTCTACAGCTAAATATAATATATCCTTTCATTTGACTAGTTCTTTAATGCTTCTCTTAATATGATTATAAGGCCTTCTAATGTCCCCCTAAGTGAATTTTAAAATTAAAAAATATTTAAAATTTTGTTCAAAATTTGTAAGGCCATCCATATGATTGTAAGGCCTTCTAATGTTGTCTCCTAAGTGAATTTTAAAATATTTAAAATTTTGTTCAAAATTTGGGAGGGAGAAATAACTTTAGGCGACGCACATTGATCAAAGTGCGTCTCCTAAGTGAATTTTAAATTTTCCAAATATTTAAAAATTTGTTGAAAATTTTAGAGGAAAAAATAACTTTAGGCGACGAACATTGATCAAATGCGTCTCCTAAGTAAATTTTTAAATTTTTTTGAAAATTTAGGGGGAAAAATAACTGTAGGAGACGCACATTGATCAAAGTGCGTCTCCTAAGTGAATTTTCAATTTTTCGAATATTTAAAAAAAATTGAAATTTAGGGGACTTAGGCGACGCACATTAACCAATGTACGTCTCCTAAGTGAATTTTAAAATTTTGTTGAAAATTTAGGGGGGAAAATAACTTTAGGAGACGCACATTGATCAAAGTGCGTCTCCTTAGTGAATTTTAAAATTTTCAAATATTTAAAAATTTGTTTAAAATTTAGGGGACTTAGGCGACGCACATTGATCAAAGTGCATCTCCTAAGTGAATTTAAAATTTGTTTAAAATTTAGGGGACTTCGGCGTCGCACATTGACCAATGTACGTCTCCTAAGTGAATTGTAAATTTTGTTCAAAATTTGGGGAAAAAATAACTTTAGGCGACGCACATTGATCAAAGTGCGTCTCGTAAGTGAATTTAAAAATTTTCAAATATTTTAAAATTTGTTTAAAATTATGGGACTTTGGCGACGCACATTGACCATTGTACGTCTTCTAAGTTAGCCTCTTAAGAGACGCACAATTGTCAATATGCGTCGCCTAAGCACCATCACCTTTATGCGACCTACCTTTATAAGTTTGTCACTTAACGTGTAGGTTTAGGAGACGTATGATATTGGTACGTCGCCTAAGGCGACACTTAGGCAACGTACTTAATAGTGCGTCGCTTAAGTGAAGTTTTAGGAGACGTACAATTGGTCAATGTGCGTTGCCTAAGAAGTATCTTAGGAGACGGACTCTATTTGTGTGCATCTCGTAAACCCAGGGGTGGAGCCACATGGGGGCCAGGAGGGGCCATGGCCCCACCTGGGCTTTTTGTAAAATTTTATAGAGTATAAGGGCTTTTGTGTGGGAAGGGATGGTTGAGGGGCCAACGTGTAAAGTAAGGGGTGTTGTTTGTGATTAAACCTACAAGTCCAGGGGGAGCGGCTGTAATATACGTAAAGGAAGCAACGTTTGGTGAGGGCCGTGTGAGAATTTTGTGCTGTTTTGTGCGGGGTGGCTATGTGCATTTATCGTTAGAAATTGAAGGTGTAAGTTTGTAACATAATAAAATTTTCAAATTCTTCCATTCATTATTTAGGTAGCCGTTTTTTACTACTGTTTATTTTTTTTTTCTAAAACATAGCCTTCATTTTTTTTTTTGGATTACATATCAAAAGATATTTCAAGATATATAATTAATTTTAGTATATCATTTTTAACTTTTTCGAAATATTGAAATAGAATGGAGAAGTATTTTAGTAAAAAATTAGTCTGTAAACATAATTATTGAGTTTGATTTGGCTTAAAAATTTTTTGGCCCCCCTGAAAATTATTCCTGGCTCCGCCACTGCCTAAACCTATTCTTGGCATAGTGTATACACATATCCGAACGAGTGAAAAAAGCTAAGTTGTCTTAACCATCTTGTCAGCGTGTTGTTAAAAACCTTAATTAGAACAAATTTAAATATAAATTAAAGACCAATATTTATGTACACAACATATTAACATCTGGTAGCCTTAAAATTTTTATATATAGTTTTTTTTTTAAATACACTAGCCTCCACAGAGGCTTAGCGTGATATCATAAAAGTGAAAATGAGAACAAAAGATAGGGGATACAGATGGCCATCCCCAAGACCCAAAAGAAAACACCTAAGAACAGTGACTGAATTGCTAAGAAGACTAGTGGTAAAATCCAAAAGTACACTTAGCAATTTCCAAAAAATAGAAATAAGCCATTTAGGCTTAGCTAGAAAACTAAATTGCCAAAACACATGGCAAATAAAAGCAAAGCTTACAAAAAATACAAGCTTTTGAAAATAAATGCCCATCACCGAGCATATCCAACATAGCTGACAAAAAAAAGAGGACGAAAGCAGCAAGAAGCCATAAAATGGATTGAGAGATAACATCCTTCATGGAGCTTTGCAATAAAAAATAAGAGGCTACTGGAGGCTCCATTATTACGAAGCCAATGTATGAACTTTTTTGAAATTTCAAAAATCTTCCTTATATTGTGCCTAAGATAAATACAATACTCCCATCTCTTCCTCCCATGATCCCTGAGAGGTGCATGTCAAGTACATTGGGAGGTAAAATTCCAAAAATCAGTTTGCCCAACAACTTTTTGAATATATGCCTGAGAAAGCATTTTTTCAGCACTAAAGAACTTATTGTTGTTGTGTCCTATGTGGGTGTTGTCTTTCTCTTTGAAAATAAAATAGATGTTGTGTGTAGTGACTTCAACATAAACATTAGCACCCAACTTCTCAATTTTCTCATGAAAGATGTAGTCAACCTTTAAATCTATAATTTGGTTGTGCTGTGTAATCATGCTCAAGAAAAACTGAAATTTGTTGGGGAAATGAATTCCACCATTGTAATTGATCAAATTGCATTCCCATTTTTGGAAGACAATCAGCCACTTGATTTCCTTCCTTGTAAATATGAGTTATATGAACTTGCATCCTTAGAAGCTTAAATTTACAATTGTGCCATTCATTAATGAGAAGCCAAGGAGGTGTGAACTTCCTATATTGCATGCAAGCAACCACTATTTGAGAATCCATTTCCACCCAGAGCTTGTGCCAGCCTTTTTCCCACGCAATAAAAATGGCTTGTATAAATGCCAGAAACTCAGCCTCAAAAGCATTATGTATGCCCACAAATCTACAAAAATTACCTTTGGACAAACCTCTATGAGTTCTAAAAATGCCCCCAATAGCTGCTCTGCCAAGAGAATCTAAAGCCATGCCATCAGTATTCACCTTAATCCAAGAATCAGGAGGAGGAACCCACACCACCTCAATAATTTTAGGGCTATGAGCAAGAATGCCATTAACACCCATCTTATGAAGAATAGAGAGGTCATTAGTAGAATTCCTCATGACTCCCCCAGCCAAGCTACTAATTTGTTGAAGCCAGTCTTTAAGGAAATGTAGAGTCCTTCAGATGAAAGGTTTTTTACCTTTGAATATGACCTGATTTTTAGTTTTCCAAATGGAATGAAAAACTATCTGACAAGTAGCCACCCATAGATTAAAGACCCGTGATCCCGTGTTTTGATTTTCCATGAACATCCATATAATAGTAGGAGATGAGGGGATATGATTGTTAATGTTGAAGAGTTGTCATATCCATCTCCATATTAGCCTCGCATAAGCACAATCAATGAACAAGTGTTGAATGGAATCAGTGTTTCTTTGGCATATTTCACACCTAGGAAATATAATCATCCCTCTTCTTTGAAGGCTTTCCTGAGTTGGAAGCTTGTTGTGAAGAACTTTCCAGCAAAGGGTGGACACTCTAGGAGGAATAAAAGCTTTCCATAAATGCTTTTCCAAATGAAGATTTGTGGGAGGGTTGAAAAACCTGTATGCAGCTTTGAAGGTAATGTTTCCTTTCTTTGAGTGAGGCCAAATAAGGAGATCTTTATTGGGGCTGAGAGGTAATTGAATGGCCTTAATTTACTCTGTTAAATGAGGGTAATTGTGAGAAAACGAATAAGGAAGGCACCAAGTTCCATTCCGAATTAGACTAGCCACAGAGCTACATCTATACAAATGTTCATCATCCTGAGGAATGTAATCTGTGCCAACCCACTTATCCTTACAAATGTTGACAGATTTGCCATCACCAATTATCCATCTAGCATTCTTATTGATGACAAGTAAGGCAGCCTTCAAACCAGGCCACATGGAAGACCCTTTGAAAACAGTAGTGGTAGTGGTATTTCTGATGACATACTTGGTCCAAGTATTATTCATTTGGATAAATGTACCTAGCTTGAAGTCAAGCCATTAACAACTCTAGGAAGATCAAGTGAGCTCAAGGAATTTTTGATATACTTAATTTGAAAAAGAAATACAATGGACCCCAAAAAATATACTAAAATTGCAATTTAAATAAATTTTGAATCACATATATGTACTAGAATTTAGGTAAGAAAAAGTAACGAGTTGGTTGAAATTAATGCATTTATACTTGTTTTTGAATTATGTTTTTATAACTTCTTCTTTTTTTTGGTTATGTAGCATTATATTGCTCAATTTCTCCAAGATTTCACTGAATGCATGTTTGGTTCAAATTTAGTTGGCTATCGGGACATTTTTTGGGTTATACTGCATTTATCATTTGAAATAAAAATTTATTTAGCACTTGATTTAGAGTTTGCAGTATGAAAAATTAAAATTAATAGAGAATACGTAGAGTGGCTAGCCCCAATATCTTAAATATATATATATATATATATTATTTTGCCTTCCAGCAGTGCCAAAACATCGTCGCTAAGCTCACCAGTCTCCCCTTCCAGCAGTGCCAGCACAGCATCACCACAGTCGATTGCCAGCCCTCTGGCCCCACCAGCGGCATGCTTGTCTTTGTCAGCGGCAATCTCCAACTCCCCGGCGAGCAGCACGCCCTCAAATTCATCAGTCATGTTAATTTATATCATCCCCCCCCCCCCCCCCCTCAATCCTCCTATTTATATTTTATTTCATTTTTCTATTTATTATCTAGTCTAGTATATATATAGTTTCTATCTAGGTGTACTCTTCTGTTGTTGACTGATCTGACAATTCTAGTTAGTTTATACTCTATATTCGTGTTCTTTTTGTTGATTTCGAGTTTTCTGCTCAAATCCTTATCAGGAATACTTTGCTGTTTTTGTTTTCTTCAGATTAGGTTGCATCCTTCTAGTTATTAGTACTCGTATGTTCTAAGCTGTTGTTAGACTGATCTGAAAATTTCACTTCATTTATACTTTTTAGTCGTATATGTCTTTGGTGGTTGGAGTTTTCTGATTGTGCGGCAAATCCTTATTACGAACTCCCAAAAATGAAGTGATTTAGAAAGGAATCTGCACTACTTTACGTACAAAGAGCTTGTTGATGCTACAGATGGGTTTAAAGAAGAATTAGGAAGGGGGTCATTTGGTATTGTTTACAAAGGGGAGGCCAGAATGGGTTCAACTAGTCTCATAGCGGTAAAAAAGTTAGATAGAATTGCTGAAGAAAGTGTTAAGGAATTCAAAACTGAAGCGAATGTAATAGGCCAAACACATCACAAGAATTTGGTCAGGTTGATTGGATTTTGTGACGAGGGATCGCATCTCTTACATGTATACGAGTTCCTAAGCAATGGAAGTTTAGCCGGGTATCTCTTTGGAGATATAAGGCTGAACCAAAGGGTCCAAATCGCAATTGGAATTGCTAAAGGACTCTTATACTTGCAAGACGAGTGCAATAACCCAATAATCCATTGTGAAATAAAGCCTCAGAACATACTTCTTGATGACTATTACAATGCTCGTATTTCCGACTTTGGATTGGCAAAGCTTTTGAGGATGGATCAAAGTGAAACCCAGACAGACATAAGAGGAACGAAGGGTTACATTACACCTGAATGGTTTAGGAACATGCCAGTCACAGTTAAGACAGACATTTATAGCTTTGGCGTGGTGTTGTTAGAGATCATTTGTTGTAGGAGAAACGTCAATATGGATGCTGGCGAAGAGAGAGCGATTTGGCCTTACTGGGCATATGATTGTTTTACGGTGGGCGTGATCGATATTCTTGTTGAAAATGATGGTAATGCCATTAGTGATAGGAGGAAGTTACAAAGGTTTGTGATGGTGGCTATTTGGTGCATTCAAGAAGATCCATCTTTGAGACCTAACATGAAGAAGGTAGTATTGATGCTTGAAGGAATTGTTGATCGAGGTCACCACACCCCCATGTCCATACCCATTTAGCACCATTACAAACAAAAAAATAGCTTACTTAATTTATCCTTGTAATATATGGAATTTTTGCATTTCTTTACAAACCTCTTTTTGCAATGGACATTAGATGTATTTGAGAGATTGTTGGGAGAACACATTTATATATGTCACATTTCACCATTATTATTATTATACAAAGCTGGAAGTCAATTCGGTAGTTATGAACCCGTGTTAGGTTTTTGGTTTTCCTATTTTTGCCCTTCCAGTGATTTATTTCATTAAAAAAGAATATCATTTAGCATAAGCAATGGGATTCGAACAATCTCTCAACTACTATGCTACATATTAGTTTTTTTTAATAAATGTTTATTAGTTAATTATATATGAATCGCACACGTATTATGTGTGCACAAAACTCTAGTATTTAATTACGAATGAAATCTTCAATGCTAAAACTAGTTTCATTGAAAGATTTTTTTTTTCTTTTAGTAAAAACGATAGGTAGATCCGGGTGATTTTTGGGGATGGGGGGAGAAAATGGAGATCGAACCTTGATTACCCGTGTGAATTGTCACACATTTACCACTCGGGGGGCTAGGTCCCAGATCTAAAAATTTGTAATTATTGATAACAAAATTTCAATTAAAAATATTTAACAGATGGAAGGTCACCATATCTTCCCCAAGTATCAACTATCAAAGGAAAACAAGGGAGTTAGTGCACTACACCTAAATACAATATCATATAATTGTTACTCTTTTACTCAAATTGATGGACTTTGGTTTCGGTACTTAACATTAATTTCAACCTCACAAATAATCAAGAATTAATTCAGCTTATTTTTTAATTTGGTACATTAATTCTGTTCTACTAAGGGAATGAAACAATCAATTTCATACATTGGAAAATGTTTTTTATTTTGTTAAGACCAAAATGATGGAAGGGTATATTTTATGCAAACAAAAATTGATATCACATCCTTGTATTGAAATAATAATGTAAAGCACTTTTTCCTTGAATTTAGATTTTGAAAGACTCTTGTACGTACCTCATTGCCTCTAATTGTTTTTTTTTTGTTCAAGTTTTTGTTCCAGCGACTCAAAATGGTAATTTCATATAAAAAATTTGAACTTTATTAACTTATGATTCAACCTCTTGACATAAACTATAAGTAAATTCGATCTACTGCGAATTTACTATTTTAAAATTCCAGCAACGAATCACAACTCAGACCAAACTAGTACTAAAAGTATATATATTAACTATTGTATTTACAGGCTTCATTGCCTCTAAAGAATTGGTATTTGCAAATTCTCTTTATTTTGAGATTAGATCATCAATCCAGATATATATGGACGATAAAATCCTAATTAGGAGTTTGTATATATATATTTATTTGGTCAGTACACTATCACTATCCTATGCAGTGCTGTATTTATTCTTTTCTTCTTTTTTTTTTATTCGAGGTTTTATTTTTGCTGGATGTACCGCACTAGTTAACTTCCGCGCACTTTAAATAATTTCCGCTCACAGAAGGTGCTAACCGTTGTTCACCAGAAATTTTACATTTGTTGAGACTTAAGCAAGAAAGCTCCGATCTAATTCGCTATTCTGAACCTAACAATAGTCGACCATTGGAACACTCTTTAGTGATGTGGGGTATCTATTATTTATAACTAATTAATAGTACATAAGAAAAGAAGAATCATAAGAAAAGGTTAAATAACGGATTTGCTTTAAAGACCTTAACCCTTTACTCAGTGGTGGAGTCAGAAAAAGTTCACAAATTAAGTTGGCAAAGAGTTTATATTCAAAGAAAGTTCAATTACATGTATAAAGGGGACGAACCCTTGAATGAGATTTTTGCAAACTTCATTTTTGTTTCTAGTGATACGAACCAAATGACACAAGGTATGTGAAATTAAAATTTGCAATGTGTCACGCGAGATTTAAAGTTTGTTTGAATCGAAGGAATTAATGTAAATGAAATAAGTGGAAAAGAGCAGTGAAATAAATGGAAGTAAACTCGGGGAATAAGAGGAATTGTAAATCATTTCTACTCTTTTATTGTGTTCCCTTTCAATATTTGGTAGATTGTGAGGGAAAGGGATATGTTTTAGTGAATTGTTTACCTTATTCCCAATTATTTAACTATATGTTATATACCCACGTTCTTCTTTCTTTTCTTTTCTTTTTTTTTCAAAAACTTACTGCTATTCTATTCTTTTATTTCCATTCTTTATGTTACATTTCATTACATTCTTTCCTCTCATAATTAATCAAATATTTTAAATTAATTAAATGACACAAAGCAGCAACATACTTTACACTTTTTTTTTCATTAGTCATCCAACGTAACACTTTTTCTAGACAAATGTAACAATGAATTTTTTAAGTGTTTGCGTTTTGTTCCAATTGTTAGGCACCGTTAAAAGGAGCCAATGGAAAGCTAACTTGACATTAATTGTTTACACAAATTACCCAAACTTTTTTAGTTTACATTGCAAGTATTTAAAGAAACAAAATTATCCAAACATCTTGAACTAAAAGCAAAACATGCACTTGAAACAAAAAGGCCCTAAAAACTATTTGAAGTGTCAAAAGACTTATTCATAGTGTTGATAATCAGACCTTTACAAAATTGTAGTCCTCTAAGGTTGAGAGATACGACTCTAGTAATAACAAATTATATAACAAATGTAATTTTTAAACCTCAGGGGGTTGACCCCATGATTTACTAGGTTCTTGTAAGGAACGATTTATTTAGCGGCAGATTCTATCTCTCATGTTCAAATCCCTCCAAATATAGTTGGTAAAAAAAAGACAGGGGCTTTTTTTATAAATGACAAATGTCACACACTCTTTCTAATAAAGGACAATCTTTTTAAACTATTAGTTTGGAGGATAACTTTTTATTTAAGGACAAAATGATATTTAATTAATTAATTTAATAATAATCAAATAATTCCACGAATGCTCTTAATGCAGATAACTATCATAATTAAATGAGAAATCAAGAATTAATTAACAATGTGGCGCCTCGAATCCCGTTATGAAGTTTAGACCTCTGGGACCCAGTTAATCACGGTGCCGTACGCGACGGCGGGTTTAAAATACATAATATAAAACTTGTATAATAGGAAATTACATATAAGGCCACATTTTTAGAACATTTTGGCATGTGGAGCTCGTATTTTCAGTAAAACCAAACCTGTAAATAGGAAAATAAGGTTTAACTAGAGAATTACTCCACATCTTTAAAGGTTCTCAATTTATAGAAATCAAATACTTCAACATCTATATTATAAAACACCATCTTTCACCAAAATTTTCTCCAAAAAGTATAAGAATCTAATGGTTAAAAATAGACATGTTATAGTGTGCATTAGTTCTATACCATTTGATGAGTTTTATACACACATCAAGATGTCACATCAAAGTTAAAACACTCACACCAATAATATACACACAATAAACTTTCACATTCTAATAATTTTGTCTACATTAAAAATGCAACAACTTAAAATAAAAAATTCAAAATTTAATAAAAATTTAATATTTAAAATCTACTAATCAAGATCAATTAAACAAGATCCATCATGACTATATAATTATGCAAAAAAAAAAACAAGAAAAATTATTGTGTAACATTTAAGGGCGTACGTTATATGTTCATATATTATTGGTTATTTCAATCTGTCATTTTTAGATGTACGTTATGTGGTTGGATTATGATTAAAAAGACTTTTTAAAAAATTAAAAACAAGTCGGTCCAATCCGGTATACTTTTAGTTTTTTCAGCATAAAGATATATTTTTTCTATATTATAAAACATCAAGTTTGACCAAATTTATTTTCAAAAATATAAAAATTTAATGGTTAAAAATATACATGTTATGGTGTGTATTAACTCTACACCATTTGATGAATTTTATACACACATGGAATGTCACATCAAAGTTAAAACATTCACACCAATAATATACATACAATAAATTCTAACACACCAATGAGGACTATGACGTTTCACTAATGAGGACTATGAAACATCATAGTCCTCATTGGTGTGTTATAATTTATTGTGTGTATATTATTGGTCTGAATGTTTTAACTTTAATGTGACATCTTCATGTGTGTATAAAACTTATCCAATGGTGTAGGGTTAATGCACACCATAACATGTATAATTTTAACTATTAAATTTTTATATTTTTGAAAATAATTTTGGTCAAACTTGATGTTTTATAATATAGAAAAAATATATTTTTATGCTGAAAAAACTAAAAGTATACCGGATTGGACCGACTTGTTTTTATTTTTTTAAAAAGTCTTTTTAATCATAATCCAACCACATAACGTACATCTAAAAATGACAGATTGAAATGACTAATAATATATGAACACATAACGTACGCCCTTAAATGTTACACAATAATTTTTCTTGTTTTTTTTGCATAATTATATAGTCGTGATGGATCTTGTTTAATTGATCTTAATTAGTAGATTTTAAATATTAAATTTTGAATTTTTTATTTTAAGTTGTTGCATTTTTAATGTAGACAAAATTATTAGAATGTGAGAGTTTATTGTGTGTATATTATTGATGTGAGTGTTTTAACTTTGATGTGACATCTTGATGTATGTATAAAACTCATCCAATGGTATAGAACTAATGCACACCATAACATGTCTATTTTTAACCATTAGATTCTTATACTTTTTGGAGAAAATTTTGGTCAAATATGGTGTTTTATAATATAGACTAGGGTATGCACGTGCCGATGGCACTACGATTTAATTTGTATAACCATTACGTACCGAAATATGAAGAGACAAACAAGTCTTTGTTATATAAAAGATGATACCCAACCTTGTCACCATCACGGAGAGAGATTGATAATTATGTTCCTCATCCTTAAAACTATGTACACCATATAATTGACACCTAAAATCATCGATATTTTCAACAAATTTAAAGTGCACTTGACAAATTTACTAAATCAAGTTGTATCATAAAAATTAGTTGTAAAACTTTTTAGATTTAACTTTCAAAGCTAATTTATTTATTGTCTACTAAATCAATTTAAATTCATCACACGTTAATTTTTTTATCCTATTATTAGATTTTTTTTATTTTACCGTGCCGGATGGCACGGGTATACCCTAGTATATATATATACCAAACCCTCCAACAAGATCCCAATAATAAATAAAAGGCCTTTACAACCATTATGAATCAGATTCAATACAATTTTAATAATACAAATGATGTTATAGGTCTATGTATAACTTGTATGGCACAAGTTGTCCACGGACGACTACGGGTGTCTTTGGTCATTAGAGGTTCTAATTTCGTATTCGTGCCGCCCCAAAGAAGTACCTGCAAAACTGTTGGAAAATGGGAGTGAGCCAAACACGGGCTCAGTGGGAACTATAGGGTTATATATACGTAAAATGTTTTAAAACCATGCATGCAATGCATCATAATGAAAATAGTTTATTGTTATCATGCATACATGTATATATTTAAATCATATATGTAACTCTTTATAGATATAAATGCCACGAGAAACAGTTTATATGATGTGCATGTCAAATGCTATCTCGGCCTCGATTACATAAAATAATATATCATTATTAATACAACAAAGTATCCTCGAGATAAGTGAAACTATAGTACAAAATAAAAACTCTTATAATATAAGTAAACCATCACAAGAAAATAAAGTCGTAGACAAACATAGGCACTAATCTTTTAATAGCAATCTCAGGCCCATCTATCTCATATATGTCTATCTCATATCCAACATCTAGGATTTTTCGACTGTGCACAGTGATCGCGATCTAAGCTCCCAAGGCCAAGGTATGCAGCCCCCAAGGTTGGGTTCTCCCATGGACCACCTAAATGTGCAGGGTATGACGCCTCGCGCAATCCTCCTAGCTGGACCATAGAGTATGCCGCTAATACAGCGGGGTCCCTCTACGCGGACCAGGGTATGTATCCACCAGGCTAAGTCAACCCCATGGACTATTAGTGCCTGTCCGTACTCAAAATAACACAACTTATGAAAATAGTATATATCAAGTAAACTATATGTTTTAACCAAATATGTACTCAACATATAACATATAACATTGCTTTTATGCATATATGTATCTCAATTACCATAACCTTATCACGTAGTCATATTTGTGTTATTCTTAAGCCACTCCACCAAGTCCGTCATATTCTCCAATTGTGGCTCGGTCATGAGTTTTATCAACTATATTTACCAATTAGTGCATTTGTTAGTAAAATACATAATTGGCCTCAAGCCAAGTAATGTTTACAAGTTAAGACAATTTAACTTCCATCAAAACCTTCTTACACAGCCGTAAAACATATAACTCGTTCAAAGACATATTGGTAATTCATTTAATAAGGATACAGACTTGTGGAGTATCAAATAAGTTTCACAATAATAATTTAATGGCTTAAGCACAACGTTAATATCACATATGCGAAAATAAATAACTTAGACATGCTCTATTTTCCACAATATATACCTATATATATACGTGTAAGAGTATTTCATTATTGTATCCGTCCGAATAGGTTCCATATCAACTTTATACTAGCCAAATTTCAAGACCTGCAAACAATTTCATATACGATATATATATATATATATATTTATATAACACTAATTCCAAAACTCTCAAGAATCATCTTATCTAAGTCATAACCTTAAGTATATAGCTCTCAACGAAGTATACGTGTACACGCGTCAACAGTTATTACTTAGGGCCTGTGATATACAACACATATCATACTTCTTTTACGATAAATACAATACAACAACAATATCATGGATAAATCAACAAAATATATGTATAAATATCAAACCCAAGCCATTATATAAACACTTATAAGAAAACATCCATTTTTAGCTTTGAAAACAATGATGTAGCACATAATGGTTGAAAACAAGTTTAGGTACTAGTGTTCCCACCTTTTATAAGCCGATGATCGAAGCTTTGAAGCTCCAGATCGAACCAAAATCCACTCTAGCCCGAAATCCCCAATTGGAGTTCAAAAGCCCTAGAAATGGTGGAAGTGAAATTAAGGAAGAAGATGAAGGTTTTGTGTAGGATGAAGGGTCATGATGAACCACTCTTTTAAACCCTCCTGATTGAGCTCTCACACCTCTCTCTAAGCCTTTTATTAGTTTGGGACCAAGGTGAATGAAAATGGAAGAAAAGAATGAACATATAACAAGAGAGAAGGGTCTAGAAACCCGCTGGGCATGCTTTGATCGATCAGAGGGCACAAATTTAAAGCTTAACAATTTTGGGTCTGGATTACTGTTCGTATTTTGGTCATAACTTCTTGCTCGAAACTCCGATTAAGGAGATCTTTATGTTCACGAAAAGCTAATTCAAAGCTCTATAACTTCCTAAGAGGAAGTTTTCCCAAATTAGGAATGCATAATTCCCAGAAATTCACCAAAGACAGCATTCTGCTGAAGCGCTGCCGAATGATCAGATTTCACCAAGCGGCCTACTTCACATGCTGTTTTGACCAACGAAGAGTATGAATTGGATTTCGGTCAAAACACAAAAGTTATAGAATGGATCAAAATCTAGAACTAAGCATAAATGAGAACTCATTTGGACATCGTATGAGAAAGTTATGGCCCCTCAAAGTTGGCCAAAAACTCATTTTGGCAAAGGTTCGATATTTCGCTGTTAGCCACCAATTTCAACCGCGGCTTTCTGAAATGCATTCTAATCATTCGCGCATACTTAATATAATTAAAATGACTTTTTAAAGCGTTGGATCAACTATAGAGGCTCCAAAACAAAATCGGCTCATCCAACGGAGATTTTTTGCCTTGAACGGGCTTAAGAAGGAATTTAATGCGAAAACGAAATACAAGGCATTACAAACAAAACAATTTCAAACGAATTCAAACAGAGATATCAAATATAGCAATGCAAATATTTACGAGTAATCAAAGACTCACACAAAAGTCAACCAACATTTGAAATTCGAATTTTAGGGACTTACATGAACACACGCACTATACCAAATATGTCTAATTCAAAATATCTATGCCCTTAGGTGAGAAACAACTCCCTCGTGCGTGATCAATTCATAGGAGAATATTAACGACAAGAAACTGTATGGAATTAAATGACATAAACAACTTAAGCAATGTAATAACAAGAAATCAATAGGAAATCTTTGAAAATCAAAAAAATGATAACATTAACGATGAAAACTTATGATCAACAATTATTATAAGCAATTGAGTAGACTTTGATTAAATAACTAAACTTAATATATTCTAGAAACAAGCATAGTTAATCTTATTTGGATTTGAATGAATTATATCTATGCTGCAAAAAATACATTGTAAACTAGATGACATTGTAAAATAGCAAAAGTGTATGAAGAATATTACATTGTAATTGAAACATAATAACATTGTATTTGATTTTTAATGACCATCATTCCATGATAATAACAAATAAAATTGTTAGGTTGCGATGCAATACTGTTTGAAAAGGTCATACCAGAAAGCGTGTGATAGTAGATCCATCTTGGAATAAGTTTTAAGGTATGAAATTGCAAGCAACTATGTTGGTAACCTTAGAGCATGCTACCTTAATAGGTTAAGTATCAATGATAAAGGAAATAAGATTTGGGCTGTAGATCCATAAGCCCATTAAAATTTAATAAGATATTGATCTGAGAGGCCACAAAATGCAGTAAATAAATGGCACATATGATTAAACAGATCTAAAAAGTGATAAAGTTGATTAAATAACCACCACCTTCTCGTGTTTGTCATTCTGCTTGCGTCGTCTTGAAGGGTTAGATTCTTTGTGTTTATTGTCAGAAGAATTGTTGCTCCAACAATCATAAAAATTGAAAAAAAAAAGAGTTAGAACGCTAAAGGTCACAAATTCATCATCATTTAATCATGGGCTTAATGGGCCTTTTGTTAAATGGGTATAGCACATGCCTTTACAAATTAAATGAATTACAAAATTGACTTAATAATATTTTTTTGCTCAACAAGTCAACTGAGTGGCTAAGGCTCCATTTTAGAAAAAGTAGTCAATTGAAAAGATTAAAGTTATTATGTCGGTCATAAAATTCAAAAGAAGTATTTTAATATGTCTAACATAAAATTTAAAAAATGTAGTTTAATATGTTTGCTAAAAATTAATGAAAATAATATAACTGATAATATGTCTAACATTTACTCAAATAAATTAAAATATCTAGGCACTAAAAGATGTTTGCTTGCTATTATAGGATTATTGTACTTCAGACATATTTGTAATTTCAGTCTCAATATGTTTGGTTAGTTTAAATTATTTTCCTCCTTTGACTTTTTTTGAATAATTCTTATATTTATCTTCTTATTTGATTTTCATGTGATATGTGTTTGAATTTATTTGAATTCCTAATTTAATTATATATTTATTTTCTTGTATTTATCTTTAAGAAGGGTAGTATTGGAATTCAACTTAATTAATTGAAATACTAAAATAATTAATATTTGTCCTCTATTAAAAACTTGTCATTTAAATTAAGTCTAAAAATAGAATGTCCTTCACTAAAACTACTAATATACTAATATCTTTTATTATTATTTTCTATATTAATTATAATAAAGAAATAGTCGAAAAATTATAATATAAGGCCATAAAATTTAGTCAAACTTTGAATGGTCCCTGCACGTGCTTAGAAATCAGTCCATTGCCATGAGTCCAACTTTGAAGTATTCAAATTAGATTGATACCGTTAAAAGGACTGCAACTCCTAGCAATTAATTAATCTAAATGAAAAGACAAAACGTTGATAAATTAATTAATTTTTTACTTTTAATATGAGAAAATGGATTCGACCTAGTGTTCTACGTAATTATATTCAAATTAATTACACCTTCATATTTTACACTGAAAGATAATTTCATCTACAATTTATTTTAGTCATAATAACAATTTTCAATGATAATATTTTAATTATTTATTATCATTTGTCGTTCATGAAACTCACAAACTACCTCTGTGCCTCTGCATCCTAGAACTCCGGTGACCTTGGCAAGAACTCCAACAACAAATTTACATGCTTAATTGATTGCGAATTTAGTGCAAAAATAAACTTGCACTAAAATATGTGTCATTATTCGCTTGCAAATTTAATGTAAAAATAAGTTTACACTAAAATATGTATCATTAGTTGCTCACGGATTTAGTGCAAAAACAGATTTGAAGTACCCATGCCGAAACTTCGACAGTGGGGGTTTGATGGCAGTGGTCAGTGGTGATTAAAATTATTATTTTTAGGAAAAAAAAAAGACGTGGTGAAATGGTATATATTAGGTAAAGAAAAATAAATGTCCTTAATTATTTTAAAATTTAAATATAAAATATCCTTCCATTAAATATAATTATATACAGAGTATTTTTCACCCATTGCCTCATTAAAGTACGCCGCTAGACCAAATTGATGTCATGAATTTTAAAAATATAATATTCATTGTTCTTATCTCCAAAAGATTAGAATAATGTATAAAATGATGAAGAAATTGGAGAAAATATTTAATACAGCAGTTATAACAATACATGTTATCACATATTTAATTAGATTATAAAAAATCAATGGCTCGTGTAACCGTTGCCTCGTTATCACTTTTTTGCTTCTTTTCTTTGATACGTGATAATATTTGTCATTGTACCTATTGTATTAAATATTTCAAGAAATTGGGGCTGTGATTTATATTCTTCTATAAAAGTCATTGGTGAATTGAAAAGAGATACAGAGTGTGAATTGAATTATTTAATAAAACAGTAAATAGACATGTGTCATGACGTGGACAACTTTTCCCATTTATAATATTAGTTCGTATATGATTCAAAACAAAATAAATATTTCAGATGGCCATGGTCAAATGTTATTTATTTTTTCTTTAAATTATTTATATTATAATCCAAAAAAAATTATATAATTAATTTATTAAATCAAAAGCTTATATTTAATTACAATAAATAAAATAAATTTTGGGCCATTAGATTTTTTTTAAATATTAAATAAAAAAATCATCAATATCTCTCTCTCTCTCCCCCATTAACTTCTTTTTAAATTTAAAATACATTAATTTCAAATATAAAAATTAGAAATTAATAAAATTTGCTTATTTGAAATCTATTTATCTTACATCTAAAATCAGATTTATTATCATTATAAATTTATGTGTAAAAGAAAAAATTAAAGAAAAGCTATTGTAATCAACGTTTTCTCTCCCTAAACCAATTTTTACATATAACTTACATTTAGATCATTTTACACAATTTGTCAGTTTCAAATCCAATTTCAACCTAATTCTTCTCTTGTTTAAATTTTTTTTAAATATATATATTTAATCTTTTAAAATATTTGTGGGTGGTTTAAATCTTAACAAGCCTAATAGATGAGAGTCGGCCCAGAATTAAGGGTTTAGTAACCAGATGTAACAAATGTGGCGAAGATAAACGGTAAAATTGCAGTAAAGGGAGATATGATTTGATTGTGGGGTAGGTTCCTCCAGTGGTTGTTATTCCTAATACGGAAGTACGTCCTCCCTAATGTGTGTGAGTGCTCTTCACTTGGCATTAATGGCCCAATTAAGAGTTATTACAGCAATGGTGGTTATCGTCTTAGAGAGATAAACTGTGGGAGTTAGTGTAGGGCAATAAAAGTTGCAATTGGAATCCTTCTACATGAACTCTTCCATTCTATTTATACGTATAGAATTAAGGTCATTATGCTCATTAAGTTAACAGTAAAAAGACTATAAATGGTATGACTTGTGCATCAAACTAGCACTTTTCATGTGGCATGTATATCTTTATCTATAACTAACTTTGCACTTTACAAGTATCCATTGACCATTCGCCCTAACGCCCATCTCGGCAAGGAATGCCAAATGTGCTAGTGAGTACAGGTGTCCTTTCCCCACTAGCAGGATTGACCATATTGGCACAACTATGAGGGAAGGAGGTCCATTGTTTGAGGCCGCTTCGCTTTCATCTCACCCGCACCTTCTGCATGACTCTAGGAAGCAGCCCGTCTACGACTCTAAGGGGTCATCGAGGGCCGAGAAGCTCGAAAAGAAGGCTGAGTACCTCCATGAACCAACTGAGAAGGCACCATTGTGATGCCCGCAATTTCCTATAAAGAGGAAACAACCTCCAAGAGTGGGCCGTCACAGATGCCATCGCTAACAACGGAAAAAAATTATTTGTAGGAGTAAATATTCAAGAAAAAGAAAGTGAAAACAACACACCAAAATACATTTTGTAAGGTTCATTAATTCTCATCAACTTCCACTTTGCAAGATAGTCGATACCGTTGTGCGGGTTGTTGACTAGGGTGTAAATCAGTTGTTAATGAGAGTTAAAGAGCAACAAACAACTTGTTCACAATATAATCAACAATCCAATATAACTCGAGGGAAAAACCCACTTCAAATACTTAACATATATATATATCAACAATCCCAGTCATAAGTAGTTAATTATACATAATTATACAACAAATACATAATTTTACAACAATTTAATATAACTCAAAAGCATTTCAAATGCCAAAAAGTACATAATTATACAACAAGTAAGTACGATACATATCCAAAACATAAAACCATGGCCTTTCCGTAATGAAAGGCTTTAGTATCAGACGAATCTAGGATTGCTTGTCCTTCCCCTTATCTCCTCTCCCCATCCCAATCTTGGATGTACTTGCGTGGAAAAAAGTGAGCCAACCGAGCCCAGTCGGAACTACAGAGTTTATATATAAAAATACGTACACCTAGACGATCACAGGCAACATGCAATACTATAAGGAAATATATATCAGTTATATACTTTGTGGTTTATAATGTCATGCTAATACATCACATGGTCCCCACCCAAATCTTATAGTATGAATCGAAAGAAGAAATAACAAATATAAAAACCATAGTAGGAACTATAGAGTTTATATATAAAAATACGTACACATAGTTGATCACAAGCAACGTGCAATACTATAAGGAAATATATATCAGTTGTATACTTTGTGGTTTATAATGTCATGCTAACACATCACATGGTCCCCGCCCAAATCTTATAATAAAAACCATAGTAAAAATCGAAAGAAGAAATAATAAATATATGTACGTATACTGACAGAGCACTCATACCATGACTAGACCTATCATCCCACAGTGAACTACTATAACTACCATCTAGGATTTAAGTCAAGTATGCACACCGATCGCGATCTAAAGCCCCCAAGGCTAAATATGCAGCCCCCAAAGACTAGGTCCCCCCGTGGACCACCTAGATGTGCAGGGTATACTGCCTTAGTGGGGTCCCCCAAGCTGGACCATATTTGAATGTATATCATCTACCCGGTATCAAGTGGTGCTTAGCTATCAGTATAACAAATCCAAAATCAACTCAAAACGTATATCCAAACTAGCACATAAATGATTCACATGATATTTGTTTCAAATCTTGCATACAATCTCATTTCCAAATCATAACAATATATATAATCATAGAAGGGGCTACACACGCATACGCGCTAGCAAGTAATACTTATGGCTTGTGGTATCTTAATATATAAGGTAGTTGTTACGTATCAACATGAAATTATATTAAAAAAATGGATAAAGTAATGAAATTAACAACAAATCTTAGCTCAATACCCTATGTATGTGTGTGTCAGTAATTATGTAAAGAAAACCCCTAATTCATTATAAAAAGGAAGATGCAACACATAATTACTTGAAAACAAGAATACTAGCTATTCCCACCTCAATCAAGCTATTCTTCGAAGCTATGAATGGTGGATCGAGCCGTAGTCCCCAAATTAAGAAATCCCCAATGTCCAAAGTTGGCAAAAAATTACAAATCGCCTAAAACCGAATTACGCGTCTAACTCAATTAATGGGGTTTGGACCACCCAAAATACTTAACGATTACTCATGCAAGTTTGAATATACATATATAACATGTGGAAAAGTATAATTCATGTGGATTTTCAAAAATCAAAAATTTCGCACCCAAAATGAAATTTTCAAAGAATTGGGAATATAGCTCGTGGGAAAAATTCTAAACTAAAAATAGGGTGTTACAAATCTCCACTCCTTGGGAAATTTCGTCCTCGAAATAATAAGGGAGTGTGGAAATACATCATTGGAATAAATGTGGGTACTTAGCTTGAATTTATGACTCAAGCTCCCAAGTAGTTTCTTTCGTCCTTTGATGATGCCAAATCACTTTCAAAAGAGGAATGACTCTATTACGAAGGACTTGTTCCTTTCGGTCCACCACGACTATCGGTTGTGTCAGATTAGATACATCTTCATTAACCTCAAGTTCTTCAACCGGAACCACATGTGATGGATCAGGGATATATTTTCGAAGCATAGAAACATGGAACACGTCATGAATTCGTTGAAGCAAAGGCGACAATGCTAGTCAATATTGTAGGTCAGAAAATACCCTAGAGGGGGGTGAATAGGGATTTTAAAACTTAATTGGATTTTAAAATCAATTTGAAAATATTATGTCTATATTTATCAAGCAATCAACAACAAAGTTAATTCCAAACACAATGAATAAATAGCACAATATAATAGAGTAAAAGATAGAAAGATTGAACCGATTAAAGTCGAAGATTTTTTGTCCACACGGTTCGGCTTGTTCCCCCTACTCTGCACTCGGTTAGTTCTCCGAGAATTTCCACTATAACCGATCTCCTTCCGGGTGAAGATCAAACCTCTACAAGTGTATTCTTATCACACACTCTCACAAGTATTGAAAACAACTTCAATACTCTCACAAGAAATCCCTCTTGCTAATCTATGAGACACACCTCTCACAAATATGAATTGAACAAGTTTTGGTGGCTAACACCAATGTACAATAGCTCCTGTGTATAAGAAATTACAAATGAAGCTCACACTAAGAGATATCAATATTTGATCAACAATTTGTAGCTCAAAATAAGGGTGATTGATCAAAAACAATATTCTTGAATCTTTGAATAAATGTAGATAAAGATAATAGTATAAGAATGATTCAAGTTGTTTAAAATGAGTCTTAGAACTCATATATATAGCTTGAAAAAGCTTGTGGCCGTTTGTAGTGGGTTATATAGTTTATGGAACAAAATTGCACATTTAACAAAGTCCCAACTGCTAGTTTCTGAAGCATCAGTCGACTGAGCATTACCATCAGTCGACTGAGCAAGGCTGCTTAGTCAACTAATGGCTACTGTCCATCAAGCCAAACTCCCAATTTTTTGCACTTTTGCATTTTAGCTTCAAAATCAATTTTAATGCTTTGGGGACTTCAAAAATAAGTTCCTAAGATATCTATTTCAGGAAAACACAAGATATGATCATTTGTATTTAATATGAATTTATTTGAAAAACAGTTCTTTGCAAGTAAGTTTGTTTTTCAAAGAATTTTGATTTTGATCAATCTATTTGAATAAAGAGATAAATATTAAGAGTTATAATTGAGAATCAAGTATGAATCTTTTATAACAAAACTACTCACTCAAATATAAACTTATGAGTCTTTGAAAGCTTTATTTGTATCTTCGATTTCTTCCTTGGCTCTTTGTTCTTGTATAGAGATTCCTTTGGTAGATCATTGATCACATAATTTTGTAGGTATGAGGTATTGAAAGAACACAATTGTGTAGGTGAATGATCTTTAATCTGGCTTTTGATTGCCCTCGTGAGATCAATTATAGTGGTTATCACTTAAAACATCAACTTAGTTAAATTACACAAGATTAAATATATTGTTATTATCAAAACAAGATTAGTGACTTAAAAGTCAACAATCTCCCCCTTTTTGATGATGACAATAAATTAATGTGTGTTTGCGATTAAGATTATAAGTTGAGTTTTCTAAAAGGGAAAACTCCCCCTCAAACTATGCATGAAATAGAATAAAACATTCATACATAATAATAGTTTAAACTAATGCATAATCATAATTAATACTTCCAACTTTAGCTAATGTTCAACATAATTAGATAAAATACTAGAGTTATAAGCATAATAAAAACCAGCATAAAACATAAAAACTTGAGTTGCTAGAAGTTCATAGAGAAAACATAATTAAAGCAAAGTGCGTGCCAAACACTTATTATTTTCTCCCCCTTTGTCATGATCAAAAAGAAAATGGGAGAAGATTACTCACCGGGTTCATCTTGTGGCCATTGACCCCATCCTTGATTGCCATGCCACAGATTCCACGGTGGAAAGACATAGTCGGGGTGATAGTGGAGGAATGCGGCTTCATGTGCTCTTTGCCTTTCCTCAATACGGTTAAACCTATTGTCCATGGTCACCGAGAGATTTTGGATGGCTTGCAAAATGGCGTCATTTGGATTGGTTGTGGGAATGGTGTGGTGAGAAGTAGTGGGAACGTGGGAGGAAGTTCCTTCAGAGGGTATGTCTTGTTCCATGGGCTCGATTTGTGCCAAATTTTCTTCATCGTCACTATCATTGTCTTCATTACCATCAAGAGGATCATTAGAGGTCCATTCACCGTCTTCAATATGATAACCCATTTGGCGAATAGTTTTGGCGGTGTATGTCTCATTATCCGTGGGAACGATTACCTCGGTTTCATCATTGAGGTTGACATCATAAAATTGAAATAGGCGAGGTAGAACCATCCCATATACTAACCTTAGTTTCTTGCGGCTAGTGATATCGAAAAGATAATGAAACATGAGATTTGCAAAATCAAGCTTATGTCCCATAACTATTGTCCATACCAAAAAGATGTCTCATGCATTTACCGAAGTCCGACTACCCCGTTGTGGAATAATTGAATAACCCAATATAGAGTGAATGAGTCGGTTTTGCAAGGTGAGCATAGAAGCTTTGATTTCCAGTCCCGCACCACTGTTGTGTTGTCGAAAGCGTCGTTTAAGAATGATAGATAAGGCTGCGGACTTCTCAAACCCGAGGAGATTACCAAAATTAGATGGTACCTCCGTCACATTGGCGGTGGGAGAATGATAAATTCTACTTAAATCCCCTTCAGAGAAAGTAATCATGCGTCCATTCAACAATGTAGCAAGTCTAAACATGTTTGGACGACCCGATTCAAGCAGTGGGTGATGAAGGTTTTCATAGAACAATCTAACCAAGCGAGGGTAGACATTGTCTCTTAAAGACAAGAAATTTAGGATGCCTTGGTTCCGAAAAAGAGCAGTGATATTCAAACTATTAGAAAAGAATAATTCGATATTGAATTGTTTACCTTCAACAATTATACGATTTACATAGTCGGTGTTGAATTTCTCCTCAATTTCGTTGGATATGAACAATGGCGGCAATGGTACTTGAGGTGGGATAGCCGAAGATGCACCGGTTTGAGGAACGGTCTTGTGAGGGCGACATGAGCGAGGTCCTTGAGACATAGCTAGAGCAATAGGGTGAAGATTATAGTTTGAAAAGTTAGGGTTTGAGGATTTGTGGCAAAAAGGCTTGTTTGGATGAAGACAAAGAGTAGTAAATATGTTATTTGGATGAATTGAGATGGATTTGTAAGGATATTTGGTGTAAAGAAGAGTTTTGGGTGGAGGATTAACAATGGAGGCTAGGATTAGGGTTGAGAAGGAATAAGATGGGTTTGATGGATTTGAAGTGAGATAGGTGTGATTTGTAGGTGATTTGATGTAAAATGATGAAGATTTATGGATTAGAATGTGTTTTGGTGAAGAATCTAGAGATTTAGGATGGCTTGTGAAGGTTTTTGGTTGTGTGGAGATAGGAGGCTCGAAATAGGTAGAGAGGGAAGTGAATGAAACAGGGGATAAAAGAACACCTCTCTGCCACTCATCAGTCGATTGATGGAGGCTCAGTCGACTGAGTGATCTCCCTTAGTTGACTGATGGCTGTTGTTATGCCCAGATTTGCTGATTTTGCACCAAAAATGATTTTGCTTGCTATTCCATTATTAATTAACATACAATAGCTGCAAAATTACTTGCTAATAATTATAGTAACATGTAAAATTAATATAAATAGTATTTAACAAGTGTTGAGAACAATTTACGATAATTAATAAAGGTGTGTGCTCAATAATGAGCTCTATTGATCCTTGTTATCATCTTTTTGGAATAATTAAACTAGATATCACAAGCTCTAGCCATACCGAGTTCACGTCGAATAGTACAAAAACGATCATCCGAAAGTGGTTTAGTGAATATATCTGCAAATTGCGATTCGGTGCCAATGAATTCAATATCAACATCACCTTTTTGCACATGATCACGAATAACATGATATTTTATCTCAATGTGCTTAGTACATGAATGTTGTATGGGGTTCTTGGTCAAGCTTATAGCACTTGTGTTGTCGCATTTTATGGGAATGTGGCTAAGACTAATTCCAAAGTCCTCTAGTTGTTGTTTAATGTACAAAGTTTGTGCACAACAACCTCCGGCCGCCACATATTCGGCTTCGGCCGTTGAAAGGGCCACCGAGTTTTGTTTCTTGCTTGTCCAAGATACTAGTGCGTGTCCTAGAAAATGACAAGTACCACTAGTGCTTTTCCTATCGATTTTGCAACCGGCAAAAATCCGCATCGAAATAAATAATTAAGTCAAATGAGTTCTCTCTTGGATACCACAAACCCAATGAACTGGTACCGAAAAGATAACAAAATTTTCGTTTTACGGCAAGTAAATGTGATTCTTTAGGATCCGCTTGGAATTGTGCACAAAGACATACACTAAATATAATATCCGGCCTAGACGCCGTCAAATATAATAAGCTACCAATCATACCTCGATATTTCTTGATATCCACACTTTTACCTTTCTTGTCTTTGTCTAGCTTTAATGTTGAACTCATAGGAGTGCTCATGGATTTTGCGCCTTCCATGTCGAATTTTTTTAAAAGCTCCTTCACGTACTTCTCTTGATTGATGAAAATCCCTTCTTTGCATTGTTTCACTTGTAGTCCAGGGAAGTAATTCATCTCTCCCATCATGCTCATTTCAAATTCCTTTTGCATACATTTGGAAAAATCCTTGCACAGATTTTCGTTAGTAGAACCAAATAGAATATCATCAACATAGATTTGTACAAGTAGCATGTCATTGTTTTGATTTTTGATAAATAATGTAGTATCAATTTTACCTCTAACAAAGCCATTGTTAATAAAAAATGAACTTAATCTATCATACCATGCTCTAGGTGCTTGTTTTAAACCATATAAAGCTTTAGATAATTTAAATACATAATCCGGATAAATATGATTTTCAAAACCGGGAGGTTGTTTCACATAAACTTCTTCTTCAATAGAACCATTTAAGAAAGCACTTTTCACATCCATTTGATATAATTTAAAATTCTTAAAACATGAGTAAGCAAGTAGCATGCGAATTGCTTCTAAACGAGCTAAGGGTGCATATGTTTCTTCATAATCAATGCCCTCCTCTTGATTATATCATTGGGCAACAAGTCTAGCTTTATTTCTAACAATTACACCACTTTCATCCTTTTTGTTATGAAATACCCATTTAGTACCAATAATGGTGTGATCATTAGGTTTGGGAACAAGTGTCCACACTTTATTTCTTTCAAATTGATTGAGCTCTTCTTGCATAGCCATCATCCAAGATTCATCTTGTTCGGCTTCATTTATGTTTTTGGGCTCATATTGAGAAACAAATGCCACATTATTGCATACATTTCTTAAGGATGATCTAGTCATAACCCTAATAGATGGCTCTCCAAGAATTTGATCAATATGGTGGTTGGACACAAATTTCCAACTCCTAGGCAAATCATTCGAGTTTTGCTCGGTTGTAATTTCTAACTCCTTAGGAGGAGCTTAAGCACTCGAAGTTTCTTCCCTAGATGTATCATTAATTTGAATATCCGAAACCTTTTAGATAATTTCAACATCGTCATCGGAACGTACTATGGGTGAGAAAGGATTTGTCTCATCAAATACAACATGCATAGATTCTTGGACAATTAAACTTTTCTTGTTATAAACTCTATATGCTTTGCTATTAGTGGCATACCCAAGAAACATTCCTTCATCGGATTTAGCATCAAATTTACCTAAGTGGTCACGATCATTCAAAATGAAACATTTGCAACCAAAAACTTTAAAATATGTAATACTTGGTTTCTTGTCATTCCATAATTCATAGGGTGTCTTATCTAACTTTTTACGAATGATAGTGCAATTTATCACATAGCATGCGGTGTTAACGGCTTCCGCCCATAAATACTCCGGCAAAGAATGTTCATTAAGCATAGTCCTAGACATCTCTTGAAGAGATTTATTTTTCCTTTTAACAACACCATTTTGTTGAGGAGTTCTAGGTGCCAAAAAATTATGATAAATACCATGCTCATCACAAAAATTTTCAATATCAATATTATCAAATTCTCTACCTCTATCACTCCTAACACGCACAATAGAAACACCATTTTCATTTTGAACTCTTCTACAAAATTTTGCAAAGACATGTGGAGTTTCACTTTTGTGGGTGAGAAAGAACACCCAAGTAAGTCTAGAATAATCGTCAACAATAAGAAAAGTATATAATCTAGCAACCGAATTTGGACCAAATAAATCAAGATGCAACATATCAAGAGATCTAGTTGTAGTAATATCTTTCTTAGATATGAAAGAAGATTTATGTTGTTTACCAAGTTGACATGCATCACAAATTTTATCTTTAACAAATTTGGTTTTAGGCAATCCTTTAACTATCTCTTTCTTAGACAAATTATGAATTAAATCCATATTAGCATGTCATAGTCTTCTATGCCATAACCAAGATACATCATTAATAGCGGATAAACATTTAACATCTTGTTGTGATAAATCATCAAGTTCAAGAGTATACACATTATTAGTTCTATATGTAACAAGTAGAATGGAATCATCACTAACATTTTTAACAATGCAACAATCCGATTTAAAAATCACATCATAGCCTTTATCACATAGTTGACTAATGCTAAGTAAATTATGCTTCAAACCATCAACTAATAGAACATTATCAATGCATGTAGAATACTTACCAACCTTACCTATACCAATGATTTTGCCCTTGGCATTGTCCCCGAAAGTCACATTCCCTCCTTTCTTGGGAATAAGACTTAAGAAGTTGTTCTTGTCTCCTGTCATATACTTTGAGCAACCACTATCCAGGAACCACTTGGTTTTGCTATCTTTGGCTTTCAAGCACACCTACACCATAATTTTAAGTAACTTCTCCTTTGGTACTCAAAATGTGTTGGGTCCCTTTGGGTTAGCAAACATAATGGTTCCTTTTGGAACCCAAGCAAGCTTCCTCTTAGGGAGAATATCATTTCGATAAAAACAATGATCCACACAATGAGTATTTCTACCACTATATGAGCAAAGATGGGTGGGATCATGAGGTGTGTATGTTTTGAAAAAGTTTTTGTAATCCTTTTGGCTGTCAATTTGGTTATAACCTAAATCGGCTTTGTCGAATACACACCTTTGCATTCCTAATAGTTTATCCAAGTTATCCTTTCCTTTGGTGAACTTGGCTAGACTATTAGTCAAGTCATCCACTTGATCTTTTAATTTGATGTTTTCTAATACAAGTGTGTTTGGAGTTTCTTTCTCCTTTCCTTTCTTCAAAGTTTTGTTTTCATTTTTCAAAAATACATTTTCTTTCTCAAAGTTTTCACACTTGCTAGAAATTATCAAATTCTCCTTTTTGAAGCTTGCATACATTTTAGACAAATTTTTAAACTTTTTATGTAATTCCTCAAACATGTCATATAATTTTTCATAGTCATTCTCATCATGTATATCAATATTAGTAGAGGCATTATCATCACTAGATGAATGATAAAAAGAGTGCACCTCATCATCTCTTGCCATAAGGCAAAGATTTGCCATTTCCTCGTCGTTAGAATCGGCATTGGACTCGCCTTCTTCGGAATCACTCCAAGTGCCTTTGAGGGCGTGTCTTATTTGTTTGAAGGCTTTGTCCCTTTTATCTCTTCTTTCCTTTCTTCTAATTGGACAATTTGTTTTGAAATGCTCGGGTTCATGGCAATAGAAACACTTCTTTTCTTCTTCGTTTTTAACTTTTGGTTGAATAGATCGATCATTGTTCCTTCTTGATGAAGACTCAAAGTTGTTTCCTTTTCCTTGAAACTTCTTTTTCTTAACTAGAAATTTTATGAATTTTCTAGAAAGAAAAGCCATATCCTCATCTCCTTCCATCAACTCATCATCATCCTCTAGTTGAGTTGCTTTGAGAGCTAGTGACTTTTTGGCTTTTGAATCACTTTCTTCTTCTCTCTCTAATTCATTCTTATGGGTTTTAAGAGAACCCAAAACTTCATCCATGCTTAGAGTCTTGAGATTCTTGGCTTCTTGAATAGCCGTCACTTTGGGTCTCCACTTTTTGGGAAGAGTTCTAAGAATTTTTCGAATCTTGTCTTCATTTGAATATTCCTTTCCAAGAAGATCTAAAGCATTAGTGATAATAGAGAACCTATTATACATAGAGGCAAGTGATTCATTAGGCTCTATTTTGAAATGTTCATAATCATGAGCGAGCATATTAATATCATCATCCTTAACTTGTGAGGTTCCTTCATAGGTAACTTCTAATTTGTCCCAAATTTCTTTGGCGGTTTTACAACTAGAAATTTTTTTGTATTCATCTATAGTCAATGCACAATGCAGGGCATTCAAGGCTTTAGCATTAAATTGAATTTTTCTAATATCATTCTCATCATATTCGAAAATGGATTTAGGAGTAACTTTACCCTTTTCATCGGTTTTGGTAATCTCGTAGGGTCCAATGAGTGTAACATTCCATTGTTCAAAATCACTAGCTTGAAGAAAAGTACACATACGACTTTTCCAATAACTATAATTTTTGCCATCAAATAGAGGTGGCCTAGTGGTGGAAGAACCTTCGTTGATTCCAGTTCCTTGATAAATAGACATGATCGTAAACTCTAAGATTGTTAAATCAAAACAAGAGTTCACCCTCTGATATTAATTGTAGGTCGGAAAATACCCTAGAGGGGGGGTGAATAGGGATTTTAAAACTTAATCGGATTTTAAAATCAATTTGAAAATATTATGTCTATATTTATCAAGCAATCAACAACAAAGTTAATTCCAAACACAATGAATAAATAGCACAATATAATAGAGTAAGAGATAAAAAGATTGAACCGATCAAAGTCGAAGATTTTTTGTCCACACGGTTCGGCTTGTTCCCTCTACTCCGCGCTCGGTTAGTTCCCCGAGAATTTTCACTATAACCGATCTCCTTTCGGGTGAAGATCAAACCTCTACAAGTGTATTCTTATCACACACTCTCACAAGTATTGAAAGAACACAATTGTGTAGGTGAACGATCTTTAATCCGGCTTTTTGATACGACCTACGGTGATATCGCTCAAAACCCGCAAACACAACGAATTGGTTGTGCGAACCTTGACACAGACACATTCGAAAACCGTAGCAAATTAAGAACCTGGATCGTTTCTACAATCAGATTAGGATGGAAATCGAAGACGCCAAAAACCGGGTGCGGAATATCGATTGATAAGTCGGATGAACGCCACGGACAAACCAATAAGTTCAAGTAGTTCGTGAAGAACCAAAGAGGATTAAATCACTCAATATTATTATGAATAAAGTCTTTGATAATAAAATAAAACAATGAATCCCCCTTTAAATAGGGAAAAGAAAACTTAGGCCACAAGAAACCAATCCAACAAGGAATCCTCAAAACAAATCCTAATCAAACAAGAACTAGTATTTAAAAAGAAATAACAATAATAAATAAAAAACGTGTGGGCTGGCTTGACTCCACATCTTGGGCCGCATAGACATGGTCTTCTCACTCCAATTGGGCTTGAATAAGTGTAACCCATCCTCCATTTTGTCCTCCACGTTTTCCCCCTCCAATGGGCTTGATTGTGCCTTCTTCTTGAGCCCAAATAGCTTGAATTAATCCATTAAGCTCTGCCTTTAACTTCTTAGCCCGTGACCTTGTACTTGGGCCTGTTGGAACTTGGATGGCCTTTGAATTATCTTCATTTTGCACAACAGCCTTGCCCTTGCCTCTATCATTCCCCTCCTCTTGAAAAGGATTTGCCCTCAAATCATCACTAGTATCTAACGGACTTAAGTCGGCAATGTTAAAAATGGCGCTAACGTTGTACTCTCCTGGTAGGTCCAGCTTATAAGCATTATCGTTGACACGCTCAAGAACTTGAAAAGGTCCATCTCCTCTAGGAAGTAGCTTAGAACGACGTTGCTCTGGAAATCGTTCCTTCCGCATGTGCAGCCATACCCAATCTCCAGGTTCAAAAACCAGCTTCTGACGTCCTTTATTTGCCTGCTTTGCATATTGCTCTGTCCTCCGTTCAATGTTGTGCCTTGCCTTCTCATGGATCTGCTTAACAAACTCAGCCTTTTTCTTTCCATCAAGATTAGTATATTGAGAATAAGGTAATGGAGATAAATCTAATGGAGTCAAAGGATTAAATCCATACACAATTTCAAAAGGTAAAAATTGAGTAGCAGAATGAACAGTGCGATTATAAGCAAACTCAACATGCGGTAAACATTCCTCCCATGTTCTAATGTTCTTTTTAATGATAGCCCTTAACAAAGTAGATAAAGTTATATTCACAACCTCAGTTTGACCATCAGACTGTGGGTGACAAGTAGTAGAAAATAATAACTTAGTTCCTAACTTACACCACAAGGTCTTCCAAAAGTAGCTTAAGAATTTAGTATCTCTATCTGAAACAATGGTCCTAGGCATACCATGCAATCTCACAATTTCTCTAAAGAACAAATCAGCAACATGCGAAGCATCATTAGTTTTGTGACATGGAATAAAATGAGCCATTTTAGAAAATCTGTCCACGACCACAAAAATCGAATCTCTACCATTCTTAGACCTAGGTAAACCCAAAACAAAATCCATGGAAATGTCGATCCAAGGTTCACTAGGAATAGGTAATGGTGTATATAAGCCATGCGGTTGCACACGGGACTTTGCTTGCCGACATGTAACACATCTTCCATAAATTCTCTCAATGTCTCTTTTCATACGTGGCCAAAAGAAGTGTTCTTGCAAAATATCTAAGGTCTTAGCAATCCCGAAGTGCCCTATCAAACCTCCCCCATGGGCTTCCCTCACTAACAAATCACGCATAGAGCAATTAGGTAGACATAATTTATTCTCACGAAATAAAAAACAATCATGCCGAAAGAACTTACCCACTGCGTTTTTCTCACATGCTTTGTACTCCTCACAAAAATCAACATCAATTGGATACAATTCCTTTATATGCTCAAAACCAAGTAATTTAGCATCAAGGGTAGAGATTAACACATACCTTCGCGAAAGTGCATCAGCAACAATATTTTCTTTACCTTGCTTGTACCGAATGACATATGGGAATGTCTCAATGAACTCCATCTAGTGCGCATGCCTCTTATTCAGCTTGTGCTGGCTCCTCAAATGTTTCAAAGACTCATGATCGGTGTGAATCACGAACTCTTTAGGCCAAAGGTAGTGTTGCCAAGTTTCCAATGCTCTAACCAATGCATACAATTCCTTGTCATACGTCGGATAGTTCAAGGCTGCCCCACTCAACTTCTCGCTAAAGTAAGCGATTGGTTTTCCACCTTGCATAAGAACAACTCCTATACCCAAACCCGATGCATCACACTCAAGCTCGAATGATTTAGTGAAATCTGGTAACGCAAGTACGGGCGCATGGGTCAATTTCTCCTTGATCAATTGGAATGCCTTCTCTTGTTCATCTTCCCATTTGAATCCCACGTTCTTCTTGATCACCTCCGTCAGCGGCGCGGCTATGGTACTAAAATCTTTCACAAACTGCCGGTAAAAGCTAGCAAGTCCATGAAAACTTCGTACATGCCCCACAGTTGTAGGACTCGGCCACTCTTGTATTGCACGTACTTTCTCCTCGTCAACCTGTATACCTTGTGCACTCACAACAAAACCAAGAAAGACAAGCTTATCGGTGCAAAAAGTGCACTTCTTCATGTTAGCAAATAACTTTTCTTTTCGAAGCACATCTAAAACTGATTTTAAATGCTCAACATGATCCTCCAAGGTTTTGCTATAAATCAAGATATCATCAAAGTAGACAACAACAAATCTGCCAATAAATGCACATAAAACATGATTCATTAAATGCATGAAAGTGCTCGGTGCATTAGTTAGCCCAAAAGGCATCACTAACCATTCATATAAACCATGTTTGGTTTTAAAAGCAGTTTTCCATTCATCTCCTTCTTTCATTCTAATTTGATGATACCCACTTTTTAAATCAATTTTAGAAAATACACAAGCTCCATGCAACTCATCCAACATATCATTTAAGCGAGGAATAGGATGTCGATACTTTACCATTATATTGTTGATAGCTCGACAATCAACGCACATTCTCCACGTCCTATCCTTTTTAGGCACTAAAATCACCGGAACAGCGCACGGACTCATGCTTTCTCTCACGTGCCCTTTCTCCATTAGTTCAGACACTTGCCTTTGTAGCTCCTTTGTCTCCTCTGGGTTGCTTCGATAGGCTGGTCTGTTTGGAATGGTAGCGCCAGGAACAAAATCAATTTGATGCTCAATCCCTCTAATTGGCGGTAATCCATGTGGCATCTCGTCGGGAAAGACATCCGCATAATCCTGAAACAAAGAAGCAATAGAACTAGGCAAAGACGAGTTAAGTTCATTAGTATTTAAATATGCCTCCTTGTACAAAAGTACAATCATTGGCTGCCTTGAATACAACGCTCTTTTAACTTCACTCGCTCTCGTATAAAAATTCTTTTGTTTTCTTTCTTTCTCATTTTTTTCAACTTCTCTCTTCTTCTCTCTTTCTCTCTTTTTGTCACTCTCTTTCTTTTGCTCACTCTCTTTTTTTAACTCGCTTTCTTTCTTTTGGTCACTCTCCCTTTGCAATTTTAATTGATCTTCATACACTTGCTTCGGTAACATAGGGACAAGAGTAATCGTCTTATGATTGAGCTCAAAAGAATATTTGTTGGTGAATCCATCATGCTTCACTCGGCGATCAAATTGCCATGGTCGTCCTAATAATAGATGACCAGCTTGCATTGGTACTACGTCGCATAAGACCTCATCTTCATACTTCCCAATACGAAATGCGACTAATACTTGCTTATTCACCTTGATCTCCCTACTATCATTCAACCATTGCAATTTATATGGCTTGGGATGCTTAACAATAGGAAGCCCTAGCTTCTCCACCATAATAGTACTTGCAACATTCGTACAACTTCCGCCATCAATGATCACACTACATACCTTACTGTTCACTAGGCATCTAGTATGAAAGAGATTTTCTCGTTGTACTTCATCATCTTCTTTAGCTCGCACACTAAGAGATTTTCTTGCAACCAACAAATCTCCTTCAGCCGCAAGCTCTTCTTCTTCATCATCAACATCTTCTAATAATGGCATAAAATCATCATTGGACTCTTCATCGGTCTCAATTTCACCGTTGTCTCGAATCACCATAGCTCTTTGATTGGGACATTGGTTCGCCTTATGACCCCTACCTTGACACTTGAAACATTTAATATCACGATTTCGAGGTGTATTAGGATCAGGTTTACCTTGGTTTCCAAGGCTGGTCGTCCCTTGTTTGGGCTCGATTTTGGGCTTTGACGCGGCTGATTTCTCCTCTTTCTTCCAAAGGGGATTTGATTTCCAAGAGGGTGTGGTTGGACTTTGGTTTTGGCGTAGGCTACCCCTCCTCTTGAGTTGAGTCTCAATCTTGATCGCCACGTGCACCATATCTTCCTACTCAACATAATGTTGCAAATCTACCGCATTAGCAATTTTCTGGTTCAATCCATTCAAAAACCTGGCCATAGTAGCCTCTCGATCTTCGTCTACATTAGCTCGGATCATGGCTACTTCCATCTCGTTGAAATAATCTTCCACGCTGCGGTTGCCTTGTGTAAGCCTTTGTAACTTTTGGTACAGCTCCCGGTAGTAATGGCTAGGTACAAATCGCTTTCTCATCAATGTCTTCATCTCTTCCCATGTCTCAATAGGACGCTCTCTATTTCTTCGTCTGTTCATTACTAATTGGTCCCACCACACAATTGCATATTCAGAGAACTCAATGGCAGCAAGTTTTACCTTCTTTATCTTGGAGTAGTTATGGCAATCAAACACTAGCTCAACTTTTTTCTCCCATTCAAATAAGCTTCGGGATCATTCTTCCCTTGAAACGACGGAATCTTTATCTTGATACTACCCATATTGTTATCTTCCCTGTTCCTTCCTTCTCTATTTCGCCCAGCATATCTCCTATTGGCGGCCACCGGGTTCCAATCGTCGTCATCTTTAAACCCGCCATCGTAAGATTCTTCATCCTCAACCCTCGCTTCTCTAGGTTGGATTATCCCTCTCCTACGAGCATGAGCATTATTTGATTGCTCAATTCTATTTGATTGCTCGATTTGTGTGTTCGCTATCCGATCTATCCGCCCATGAACCATCTCTATCTTAGTTCTTAGCATCTTCCTCATCTCCCCTAACAAAGCTTGTACTTACAAGTTCGGGATGACTGGTTGATGACCCTCCTCCTCTTTCGAGGCCACGTCTTGACTTTTTAACATTATTTATATAACTTGCAAAATAGAATTAAGGACCTCACAAGCACTCCCTCACGTGTTTCACTCGAAGAATGATTCACTCAGTTCACTCGTGTATCACTCCACAATTATTGGCTTTTACCCTCTAATGATCTTACAGCTTACGCCTCTTTCCACTCAAATTAATGCTCTATAGGTTCTTATTGAACTACTCAATTGAATATCGGCTTGGGAATAGACAGTGCACACAACGAATCAATAAAAAACTAGAATCCCAACGATTACGGACACAATAAGGGGCAAAAAAACGCGAATTATGTGCGAAAATTCAGTCTTGTGGAAACGTGATTTTTGGAATCCTTGGACCCTATAGAATCCAAATCTAAAAAGAAATAATTGCGAATTTCGGAAAATTTTGTACTCTTTTTTTTTCTGGGTCTCTCGACTTCTACTTTAATCTGGTGTAGTCGAAATTTCCAGAATTCAAAATTTCACTGAAATATTCAACACAATTAGAAACTCAACAAAATCGAATTTTAAGCACCAAACGAAGCTTATATGAATAGCCAACATATTCGCAATAGCTAGGGTTTATATGATTAATGAAACAATCAATCGCAAATAGGGTTTATATGCAGAAATCGCAATTTTCATAGCCCTAACAATCTCGTATCTCAGCAAAACTCAAGGCAGTAAGGGTAGTATTACAATCGCAAACTAACCCTAACTATGTCGAAATTCTACCCTAGGCAAGAACAATAGAAACTAATTCGTGATGGATTCGCAGCTAGGGTTCAAGGAACAAATTAAAGGAATTCGATTATTAAACCACAGATGACGCCGATTCGTAATAGGTGCGATTCGGGTGTACTTTAACAATCAAGAACAACTCGAAAAGAGCTAATCAGGAACAGATGCCGAATAATGAAAATTTCGATATAATTTTTTTTTCTTTTTTTTTTGGACGAAGAACACAAAGCAGTCACGATAATTAAATAAGTAGAACGAAGAACAAAAAATACGAAGAACAGAAACACGAATCAAACAATTTTACTAATTAATGGATTGATAAAACCTGATAGTAGAACCTCCTCTGATACCAACTGATACGACCTACGGTGATATCGCTCAAAACCCACAAACACAACGAATTGGTTGTGCGAACCTTGACACAAACACACACGAAAACCGTAGCAAATTAAGAACCTGGATCGTTTCTACAATCAGATTAGGATGGAAATCGAAGACGCCACAACCGGGTGCGGAATACCAATTGATAAGTCGGATGAACTTCACGGACAAACCGATAAGTTCAAGTAGTTCGTGAAGAACCAAAGAGGATTAAATCACTCAATATTATTATGAATAAAGTCTTAGATAATAAAATAAAACAATGAATCCCCTTTTAAATAGGGAGAAGAAAACTTAGGCCACAAGAAACCAATCCAACAAGGAATCCTCAAAACAAATCCTAATCAAACAAGAACTAGTCTTTAAAAAGAAATATCAATAATAAATAAATAATAAATAAAAAACGTGTGGGCTGGCTTGACTCCACATCTTGGGCCGCATAGACATGGTCTTCTTACTCCAATTGGGCTTGAATAAGTGTAACCCAGCCTCCATTTTGTGCTCCACGTTTTTCCCCTCCAATAGGCTTGATTGGGCCTTCTTCTTGAGCCCAAATAGCTTGAATTAATCCATTAAGCTCTGCCTTTAACTTCTTAGCCCGCGACCTTGTACTTGGGCCTATTGGAACTTGGATGGCCTTTGAATTGTCTTCATTTTGCACAACAGCCTTGCCCTTGCCTCCATCACTTTTGATTGTCCTCATGAGATCAATTATAGTGTCTATCACTTAAAACATCAACTTAGTTAAATTACATAAGATTGAATATATTGTTATTATCAAAACAAGATTAGTGACTTAAAAGTCAATAAATATGAAACAGAACCGACACGTTGAAGGACTTCGAATGGCCCTATGCATCTTGGGGCTAACTTTCCTTTATTACCAAAGTGAATAATGCCATGACGACATGAAACACATAGTCGCCTACTTCAAATTCCAGTGGTCGCCTCCTTTTATCGGTATAACTCTTTTGTCAGCTCTGGGCTGTTGTTAGTCTTTGTTTGATGAGTTTAATTTTCTTTGTAGTATCTTGTACTAATTTTGGACCTATGATTGCTGCTTCTACTACATCAATCCAACAAATGGGTGATTTACCCGGCCTTCCATACAGTGCTTCGATTGGAGCCATACCAATATTGGCTTGATAACTATTATTATATGCAAACTCAATAAGTGGTAGATACTCATCCTAATTCTCACGAAAATCTAGAACACAAGCTCGTAACATATCTTCAAGAATTTGGATCGTTCGCTCAGACTGTCCATCAGTCTGTAAATGAAAAACTGTACTAAAATACAATCTCGTGCCTAACTAACGTTAGAGCGCTTTCCAAAAGAGAGAGGTAAACATGGAATCTCGATCAGACACTATCAAAATCGGAATGCCATAGAGTCGAACAATTTCATTGATGTATAACTTGGCTAGCTTCTCAAGAGAATCAGTCTCCCGGATTGGTACAAAATGAGCTGACTTAGTGAGTTTATCTACAATGACCCAAACTGCATTGTGTTTCCGCTGCGTACTCGATAAACCCATAAGAAAATCCATTGTGATATTCTCCCACTTCCATTTTGGGATTGGGAGTGGTTGGAGTTGACCTGCTGGCCTCTAGTGTTCAGCTTTGATCCTTTGGCAAGATAAACAATAAGAAATAAATTGAGCCATATCTCGCTTCATGCCTTGCCACCAATAGGTACGCTTTAAGTCTCGGTACATTTTAGTGCCACCTGGATGAATGGAGAACCTTAAATCATGAGCCCTGGCTAGAATGGCTTCCTTGAGCTCACTGTTAAGCTTTGGTACTACTAGTTTCCCTTTATATCTTAAACCACCATCAGTACCCAAGGTAAAGTCTTCAATTGCAACTCCAAATTATAGATGATATCAATACTTTACTAATTATTCATCATACCAATGGCTCTCAACCTCTCGGTTCAACATCAACGGTTTGGTTACGAGATTGGAAAGGAACGCCATATTTTTAGTGTGACGCCCCGAATCCCACTATGAGATTTCTATCTCCGGGACTCAGTTAATGTGACGCCCTGAGCGATGAGTACTCCATTGTGTGGAGGAATGGTAGCTCGAGCAATGAGTACTCCCTTGTGTGGAGGAATGGTAGCTCAAAGGGGGCATCCCACACCGAAAGTTGGGGGATCCTTGGAGACCCATATAAGTAAGATATGGTCGCTAATTAAGTACGAGGCCTTTTGGGTAGCTCACTAGCTTCGGATCCCATGAGAACTCCGAAGTTAAGCGTGCTTGGACCAGAGAAATTCCAGGATGGGTGACCCCCTGGGAAGCTGGTCGTGAGCTCCCAAAAACAAAGCCGTGAGGGTAGATGTCCTGGGGCTAAGGCCTGGCTAGGACGCTACCCAGAGCGGACAATATTGTACTGAGGTGGGACCGGGTCGTTACAGTTAATCACGGATGTCGTGCACGACGGCGGGTTTAAATTATAAAATTAGAACTTATAAAAACTTTTTCTTAAATAAAATATGATCCGAGTAAAATTCATATTTATAAAATTTCGACATGTGGAGTTCTTTCAGTAATAAACCGTCCTGTCATATAAAAACCATTTCTTACAAATGAAATCATAACCAGCATGTTCAAAGTCACTCCACATATAAAAACCAATCATACAAGTTTACATAGAAAGCCATTTATACAACAAGATCGATAACAAGTACTTTAGATAAAAATCCGTTTACCATATACCTAAGACCAAAAGAATATACAACTTTAGTCCCTTTTTAAAGGACTACAAAAGTCTAAAGTCATCTGAGGCTTTCTATTGACGTACGCCACGCGCCACCCCGAGATGCTAAGCCTACAAAACTGTTTAGAAAATGGGATGAGCCAAAACCGGGCTCAGTGGGAACTATATAAGTTTTATTAAGAAAATATGCATTGGAAGGAACATGCGCGTGCATCGTATTAGAAAAATGTTTATACTTTTAATAGTGGATGTGACGCCCTGAGTGATTAGTACTCCCTTGTGTGGAGGAATGGTAGCTCGAGCGATGAGTACTCCCTTGTGTGGAGGAATGGTAGCTCAAAGGGGGCATCCCACACCGGAAGTTGGGGGATCCTTGGAGACCCATATAAGTAAGATATAGTCGCTAATTAAGTACGAGGCCTTTTGGGTAGCTCACTGGCTTCGGATCCCATAAGAACTCCGAAGTTAAGCGAGTAGTGGACCAGAGAAATCCCAGGATGGGTGACCCCCTGGGAAGCTGGTCGTGAGCTCCCAGAAACAAAGCCGTGAGGGTAGATGTCCTGGGGCTGAGGCCTGTCTAGGACGCTACCCAGAGCGGACAATATCGTACTGAGGTGGGACTGGGTCGTTACAGTGGAACTAATGCAATGCAAATCACCCACATCATGCATAGAACCTAATCATTAGGACACCCGTCCTAGGAACCGGAAGCTACCCGAACCAACTACACTACCCCTACCTCTTAATCTCTTATATGGATTGCATCCACGAACTCATAGCGTAATGTGGTAACCTAACTACGAGTTTAACTTAACTGATATCGTTTGCTCCCTATGTTTCTTTATACCGTGCTATTCATTACTTTCCACTTTGCTTATAATACATTATGAAATCCATCAACTCATACGTGTTTACAAAACTTCTCAATTAGTATTCCAATATGAGTATTAATACGTTACGCAATCAAGTCACATTATCAACTCATTAATAATCCCAACAAAATCACGCGAGGAGTACGAATAATAATAACAAGAGATATGATACAACAACCACAACAATAATAAGCATATAAGGATCAATTTGTCATATCTCTTGTATAAAGCCTCAAGCTTACACCCCGCGGACACTAGGCTTAGAGCATCGATTCCCAAAGGACCCCAAGCTCTAAACTAATCGTGTCTCCTCCATATGAGTGATCTACCCAGGGTCTTGGTCTTAACTTGTAATTCATTTGGAGTTGAACCAGTCCAAGACATTCTTCTGGGGACTACACTCCAAATAGTTAACAAGAAGACACCCATACAAGCACGTTCCTTCAAGGACGGAACTACCTTAGGATGTTTCACCTAAGTGTAGGGCTCATACTTCCCGGAACACACAGTCCAGTTGATAAAGCCACACGAACTAATCCGCAAGCTAGGGAATCTATAACATGCAGGATTATGAAACTCATCTGCGAGAAGGCAATATACATCAATATGATAATATAACAGGTGGCTACCACCGCACTATACTGGGTAGCCATTTCCCTTGTCTGCTTTTGGTGGCTCCACTCCAGTTACAACTAGTACTGGTACTCCTAGCATGGTATTTATATCCCAGTACCTCCGGCTTGGTATTTATATCTCGGTACCCCCGGCCTTAATATGGTGCACCTGCATACGTATACAATGGTATTTATATCCCGATACCCCCGCGCCTGGCATTTGTAGCCCGGTGCCCCCGGCCTAATTAACATGAAAACTACAAATGTCATAATTATCGTATAACTTCAAATATATCAACAAAACCTCATAAATATAATCACAACCAAGCACATTGTATAGGGCTCCAACCCTAAATCAATCGAGGCTTCAGCCCACAACTAGTATCAGTATTTAAACCAAACAGCTATAACCCAATCATATGGCAGCCCTCCATGGTGAGGCTACAACCTTGCAATCAATGTCCACACTAATGATTGCCACAACAGTAAATCAACAATGCATCGAAAGGCCAACACAATCTATCACACATATGGCAATCCATGCACATATATAGCCAATATATAATCATTTGTATGTTATAATCATAATCATCATTATCGGCCATTTATCCAAGGCCTGAACATCATATTGTTATTCCCATTCCACTGCCCACTGGTGTGTCATGTATATATTATATCATATATACGTGTGTAAAACCTAAGCCGTATAATTCTTATTCAAGTTCTCATGTTATTCTATCAACACAAGCATAAGCTCTTATGATACTCGCCTAACAGGTAAGCTTACGGCTCGTTAATCCCTTATTATTATAGCTAAGGCGACCCGCACCTCACCAAATTACGTTCATCACATTTCTAGTACATACCAAGGTTGTATTCTCATCATTAGTGCTTACTATGGCCCACATACTCAAAGATTATTGCATTCGGTTCCACCTTAGTGGGTTTTAGTACAAGTCTCGTGACTAATGCCCTATACTTGTAACCGATAATATATCTAGGCATATTCATCACTTATATCCCACAACTATAGGTTAAATATATAACTACGAGATGGGCTTCATAAGAAACGTTGCGTACACAAACTAAAACATGGATCTACATGTTAAATCATGCAATTAAAGTCATATTCTATCAATATGAATCATTAATCGAAGCTTTATCTAGCCCAACCCCCATGGAATGCATACAACCTAGGGTTTTGATAAAATCCCCAATTTTCTGTATAAATTTCTAATACAGCACAATATAATTTGAAAAGTAAGTTTATTATCAGAGTTCCCACCTCTATTGTTGATATTCCTCACAATTGAAGTGCTTTGAGAAGTATAAGCGCCACAATCCCAAAGCCCTAACTTCCCCCTTGAGCTCCAATAGTGAAAATTGATGAAGGAGATGATGAATAGTGACGAGGGTGTAGATTTAGGGCTCAATCTTGGTTTATGATGACTAAATCATCAAAACCCTCATGAATCTCTCACTTTCTTTCACTAGAACTTTCTTGAGGTGTTGTAGGGGTGTGTGGGTCGAATTGGGTGTTTAGAGGTGATAATGGTGAGAAAATGGGTTAAAGGGGTAAAAATTCAACACACAGAGCACCACGATCAATCTTGGGAGCTCTCAGCCAAAGCTTAATTCCCACAACACTGACCACTGTTGGTATTTTGCTCATAACTCCTTGCTTGGAACTTGGATTGGGGTGATCTTTATGTCCACGGAAAGATAATTCAAAGATCTATAACTTCTTAAGAGGAAGTCTCCCCAAATTATGGATGTAAAATTTCGAGAAATTCTCCGGAAACAGCGCTTTGCCGAAGCACTACTGAATGACCAGATTATATTAACCAGCCTACTTCAGACGATGTTTTGACCAACGAGGAGTGCGAATTGGCTTTTAGTCAAAACAAGAAAGTTGTAGAATGGTAAGAAACCTAAAAAGAGGCGTAAACGGTGACTAAATTGAATAAGAGATGGAAAAGTTACGTAGCTCCAAAGTTGGCTAAAAACCATTAATCGCGTAAGACCAAAACTCACCATTTCTAACCCGAAATCGATTTGGGCCACCCGAATCACTGAACGATTACTCACATGAGTGTAAGTAGACTAATATGATTGGTGCAAGGTGCCAAAGCACTACAAAACTCTATAAACTGAGATTTCACCATCCGAGGTGAAATAAGCGACTGAATGAAGGCAACTGCGGTGGAATAAATGAACAGGGTATTACAATCTCCCTTCCTTAAACAAATCCTTCCTCGAAACTCTAGTAGGAGGAGTACGATAAACAGGAACATATGGATCCCCAAATTCTCACGAGGTCTTCCCTCCTTAGAGAAGGAACCGCAGCCACCAATGAAACAAAGTCACTCAAGAATCAAAATGAAATAAATGATTCCCACGTGTGCTAAGGAAACAGAACAACAAGGCTAGAACCCTCTCAGAGGAAGTAATCCTCAAAGCTATACAATCACTCCATAATCTAGAACTCGAAACAGAATAATCCTTAACATAGTGGGAAGCCAAACCAAAATTGGCACAACTCTCAAGGCGTATCCACAATTATGACCAAGTTACAAACCGAAATGAGCAAAGCTCCCAAAACATGTCCATAGATTATTTACACATAAAAAACAATAAGATTCGCAATCTAGTTATACGAATCCAAACATAATGACACTCGGGAAAGCAAATGCAATCAAGCTAGATCAACTACTCCAAAACCAAATATTACAAAGTGCTGGATTCACCCATTGGAATCAAAGAAACATACAGGGTGAATACAAGGAATGGGACTAGCCACTAACACTAGTAAGCCATATTTCACTTTTCGTTGACGACAGAAGATCGTTGATTTATAAGTTAATCATCCGTTAATCAGGCAGCTGACTAAAATATAACTCGACAGTCACCCATTGCTAACTTAACAGTAAAACACATCTCGAGTACAAAACAAAATTTTCAATAAAAATATTGGATTCACAAGGAAACAACACAATTATAACATGGTTCATCAACAAAACAAGCTATAAAATGGTGAACATATATATGGAATGAGGAAAGAAAAAAACACCTCTCCTCGAGGCAAACGCTCATTGGAGACATATTTACGTGTTTTCTCATAAATATCTAGACTAAGGGTCCCACTACGCCTCCGCTGCGCTACTCTGATCATATAACTCTTCTCTTGTCTAAGAAAATAACTGTGGTAATGACTACGGATGGAGGAACCTCCTCAGTTCCCAGGTCTGGCTCTCGATGATCACACTTGACTAACTGCTCCCCACCGTTTACAATCAGATTAATCTCACTCGCTCAACGAGGACGGTGTCTCTCCCTCTACTTCGATGTCCCACTAATGGAATAGATATGGACCGGGAGACTCACGCTCCACACTAGTGGCACAAGGATCGAAAGAAAGGTTTTCGAGCTTGCCAGTCTAAACAACTTTATCCCCTTCACCACTATTTCCAAAGTGGGTCGGTACTAGCACTAATACTCATGGTAGAAGTAAATGCAACACTTATGTCGCTAAGGTGGAACATCCCTAGAGAATTGGATGCTCAACAAACAAGAAACGAGGATTAGTACGCAATCGAGCAATCCCTAAAGCGGATCAACACAAGACTCAATTGGGATCTACTCATAACACTTACTCAAAATGATTAACTACCCATGAACCCTGTGAAGAAAATCGGACCTATACCTCTGATACCAACTTGTGACGCCCCGAATCCCGTTATGAGATTTTCATCTCCAGAACTCAGTTAATCACGGATGCCGTGTACGACGGCGGGTTTAAATTATAAAATCAAAATTTTAAAAACTTTTTCTTAAATAAAATATAATTCTAGTAAAATTCAATTTTATAAAATTTCGACATGTGGAGTTCATTTCAGTAACAACCCGTCCTGTCATATAAAAACTATTTCTTACAAATGAAATCACAACCAGCATGTTCAAAGTCACTCCACATATAAAAACCAATAATACGAGTTTACACATAAAGCCATTTATACAACAAGATCGACAACAAGTACTTTAGATAAAAAGTCCGTTTACATACCCAAGACCAGAAGAATATACAACTTTAGTCTCTTTTTAAAAGGACTACAAAAGTCTAAAGTCATCAGAGGCTTTCTATTGACGTACACCACGTGCCACCCCGAGATGTTAAGCCTGCAAAACTGTTTAGAAAATGGGATGAGCCAAAACCGGGCTCAGTGGGAACTATATAAGTTTTATTAAGAAAATACGCATTAGAAGGAACATATGCGTGCATTGTATTAGAACAATGTTTATACTTTTAATAGTGGAACTAATGCAATACAAATCACCCACATCACGCATAAAACCTAATCACTAGGAGACCCGACCTAGGAACCAGAAGCTACCCAAACCAACTACGCTAGCCCTACCTTTTAATCTTTTATATGGATTACATCCATGAACTCATAGCGTAGTGTAGTAATCTAACTATGAGTTTAAGTTAACTGATATCATTCGGTTCCTATGGTTCTTTATGCCGTGCTATTCATTACTTTCCACTTTGCTTATAATACATTATGAAATCCGTCAACTCATACGTGTCTACAAAACTTCTCAATTAGTATTCCAATTTGAGTATTAATACGTTACGCAATCAAGTCACATTATCAACTCATCAATAATCCCAACGAAATCACGCGAGGAGTACGAATAATAATAACAAGAGATATGATACAACAACCACAACAATAATAAGCATATAAGGATCAATTTGTCATATCTCTTATATAAAGTCTCAAGCTTACACCCCGCGGACACTAGGCTTAGAGCATCGGTTCCCGGAGGGCCCCAAGCTCTAAACTAATTGTATCTCCTCCAAGTGAGTGAACTGCCCAGGGACTTGGTCTCAACTTGTAATTCATTTGGAGTTGAATCCGCGCAAGACATTTTCCTGGGGGACTACACTCCAAATAGTTAACAAGAAGACACCCGCACAAGCACGTTCCTCCAAGGACGGAACTACCTTAGGATGTTTCACCTAAGTGTAGGGCTACTACTTCCCAGAACACACAGTCCCGTTGATGGAGCCACACGAACTAATCCGCAAGCCAAGGAAACTATAACATGCAGGACTACGAAACTCATCTGCGGGAAAGCAATATACATCAATATGATAATATAATAGGAGGCTACCACCGTAATGTACTACTAGGTAGCCTTTCCCTTATCTTCTTTGGGTGGCTCCACTCCTGCTACAACTAGTACCGGTACTCCTGGCTTGGTATTTATATCCCGATATTCCCAGTTTTAATATGGTGCACCCGTATACGTAAACAATGGTATTTATATCCCGGTACCCCCTGCTTGGCATTTGTAGCCCGGTGCCCCCGACCTGGTATTTATATCACTTTTTCTCACTAGAACTCTCTTAAGGTGTTGTAGGGGTGTGTGGGTTGAATTGGACCTCTTAAGATTGATCTTGGGAGCTCTCAACCAAAGCTTAATTCCCACAGCACTGACCACTGTTGGTATTTTGGTCATAACTCCTTGCTCGGTACTCGGATTGAGTGATCTTTATGTCCACGAAAAGATAATCCAAAAATCTACAACATTCTAAGAGAAAGTCTCCCCAAATTCTGGATGAAATTTTTTGAGAAATCTTCCGTAATGGAGACATAAATACAGGATCGTTTGATTTTGCGTATAGATTGACCAAAATACTTTTGCTAAAACCCTATAAGAATAAAAGGATTTCACCTTTGTGGATCATGTAGAGGATCCATATGAGGAGACTAGGGTTTGAAAGCGTCAAATTGCGATTTGATCAGATTTTTATAATTCTCGCTGGGCTGCGAAAATTAATTGTTTTCACCATCGAAGCGACTTCTGATCGTCCTGATTTTTCTTGTTATAAAAATAACTTTGTGTTCCAAACAACATATCCAAAAATCAGCCCGATCCAACGGTGCGATCAAAAGGTACGATTGATTTACGACTGCTGTGCCGAAAATCTAAAAGATCTTCTATCGTATTCCTTCCGCCATCAAATCTTGCACCGAGTGTGGGCTACGGTATCACCAAGATTTTCTCCTCTCTCAATATAACAAACCCTAACTCATGAGAATTATTGTTATCATGAGAAGAGACAAGGCCGGCGTATATATAAGGCTACGATAGGGACCTTAAGGAGAAATAAGTGTTTGGGCTTCCTATGAAAAGTTGGAATCCTAATTCCACTATGAATTAGTTCCTTCCATAAATTATAATTCACACCACTAAAAAATTATAATTGCACTCCCGTCCTTATCTCAAAATTATATTTCGAGCTCCTTATTATTAAATACTTATTATTCTCCCCACGTTAAAAGTACAGATAACCGTCATTTAAATTAAATTACTGACAATTATATTTAAATGACTTCTTGATCCTTGAGCCTACCACTTAACTTATTTGATATGTCGGATTAACATAATCCACCTGCAGGGTTTGACATGAGCAAAACTTATAAATTTCTCAAGGGGCTATCATTAATCCCTATACAGGGACGTGGATTCCGTCAATTATTAATATTCATTATACATATAGTGTCGTCATCCAATTCACGAAGATTATTGATCCATAAATGAATTTCACTCTTAATGAGTCAAAACAACAAACACTACATATATATGTCTATTAATTATTTCAAGATTAAGAGCATAGGTAATCATAATAACCATGGGATTTTAAATTGTTTTATATAGTCACTATAAAAACAATTAACCCAAACTGGTCCTATTCAATACACACAAAGTGTACTAGCACAACGAGTAAAAACTATATCGTTTTCTATAGTCAAAATAAACCACTAAAACTTGTGCTACAATCCTACCGATGGGTGTCTAATTCCATCTAAGACTGTGAACCATTAAACTTATATTCCACAAGAACCGATGATATGATCTTATATGTGTAAGCTATACTCTACACACCAAATCATCTACTATATGGAATAAAAGACACACATGCACAATATTTAAATAAAAAATATAATGCAACCATTGCCCATAAAGATTCTCATTACAATAGCGAAACCAAGTTTATAACATATCCAAACCAATAAGAAAAATTATGACTTTTAGTATATCACTCTAACACTCCGAAAATAGTATTTTGCTGAAGCACTACCGGACCAGATTATTACTAGAGCATAATTCAAGTTACGAGTTTAGCATACTAGGCCCAATTTTCGCAATTGAGTCTGATAGCATGGTTTAGTGCCCTTAAGCTCAAGTAGAGCTAGCTACTTATCTGTTATGGAGTGTTACAAGCACGTCGTAACCAGTCCCTTGAGAGAGAATACTTTTAAACATTATTCCATACTTGGTCAAATTATGTTTTGAATCAATGATTTCGTTTATGATTTTGAGGAATAAGTAACGCGTTGTGTGAAGTACGATGCCATGAAATTTTTGTATTCGGCTTCAAACGCCATCAAAGGGTTAACCTGATTTCGTAAATTCGTAAATTCGTAACTCTGTTACTCGATTCCCCTTGGCATCGTAGGAATGGAGAAATATGTTTAGAGTTACTTTCCTTATTTCCTCGTTCAGATTGAATGTGACGGAAGACCATATGTACCTTAGGTCATATAAGCGTTCCTAACGACAGTATATATTCGGTTAGTAAAGATGCCTCCTTAAGGAGGGGAGCCTGACACTTCTTAGAGCGCTGCCTGTAACTTTTCCATCTTTATTTATGTTTTGAGGAAAAAATTTCTTAAGGAGAGGAGATTATAACGTCTCGTATTTCTTTTTTCGAGCTAATTCTCCTCTTCAGCTCGGTTAAGGCTTTATTACCAATAGATCGTGAACATTGGGTTCCGAGCCTCTCGTATTTAACCCAACACCTCTAGCATGTCATTTTAGGTACATTAAATTTTTTAGATCAATCATTTCATTATTCGGGTGGCCCGAATTGAAAACATGAAGTAATTCGCGTATTTTGAACTTTTCGAAAAAGTTGAGTTTTGACCAACTTTGAGAGGCCATAACTTCTTCGTCCGAGGTCCAAATAAATCCCCATTTGCAGCCATGTTTTTATCTCAATCCCTTATACAACTTTCATGTTTATACCAAAATTCAAATCACACTCCTCGGTGGTCAAATCAGCTTGAAAAGTAAGCAAATTGTTGAAATCTGGTTGTTCGGAACACTACGGCAGAGCGCTGTCTTCGGTGAATTTTTGGGAATTATCCATCCACAATTTGAGGAACGTTCCTTTTTGAAAGTTTTATATCTTCGAATTACCTTTCCGTGGACATAAAGATCACCTCAATCGGACTTCTGAGCAAGAATTTATAGCCAAAATACTAACAGTGCACCAGATTCACCCAGATTCAACCATCACTCAAGTGATGGGGATTGATCAGTTGACTGATGGGGTCCTGAATATAATTATAAAGCCAAAATATAGCATATTTCATCCCAAACATATACACCAACCTAGAGAGCTCAGAGATGGCAATTGAGGGGAGATTTTGGGACCTTTGGTGAGGGTTTGATCACTCCTAAACTTGAATTAACTAAATCATCTTCAAATGATCATCTTCCTCAATTTATCTTCCTCCATTAATGAGGGTTTGAAGCTCCAATTTGGGGATTTCGGAATTGTGGACTCGTGGCTTGATTCGTCGCTCATACTTCGGAGAAATAGCTCATCTCAGGTGGGAATACTACTATCCAAACTCAATTTCTACTCTTATGTGTTGCATCTTCATTTTTAAAGTAAATTGGGGGATTTTCCTTAAAGATAGTTGATGTATGCATACATGGGGTATTGGGTTGTAATTTGTTGCTATTTTACTTGGATTATACGTGTATTCGTTGCTATTTCACCTTATTATGAAGAAATCCCATTATATACTAATTGAATATAAGTTTTAGCCAATACCCATTAGCACATATGGGCGTATACTTAGTTTGAGACTATATACTTATTGTTATGATTTACAAAAGAGGATACTTGTATGATTTGCGCCTAGTACTAAGTAAATTACATGTGTATTTGATTGGATAAATGTTTTGAGTTGTTAAGGGAATTACTTAGTAAATATACAACTACAAAAAGCATTGGATATATGTATATATGCTTAGTAAATGAGATGGAATTATACATATGTTAGGCTTGCTTGATGTAGATAATATACATATGTTGTTGATACTTTAACATCATGACTTTGGTAGAGACACACTATTTTGGCAATAATCTTGTCTTCTAACTTAGCTATAAATGGGGGGGTTGATATATATATATATATATATATACATGTATATATATGATATCATTACCAAAAGTCATGATGATATTATATCCATGAGATACATCCGCTATTGAATGGACAAATTTCTCCATGATTGATATTTTATCAAACCAAGGATTTATTACGAATGGATTATTAGTCCACTTATTATAGTTGTTCATTTCATGGATATAATCATATGAGGGGTATTAGTTTCTTAAATGTCACATGTATATTTGATACATCTTAAGCTGGAACTATTCTCGTCATCGCTGAATCTATCTACTAATCACGTATACATATTCGATTATATGTATAGCTAGTGTATAGATCATATGTTGGTATATGAAAGCTAGATATGCTTTTGGTTTACGGAATTATTATGAAGACATGATTTGATATATATATATATGTGTGTGTGTGTGTACTACGAATAAGTATATTTTTTGGGAGGATACTTTCTATTGATTTCTTGGATTCGTAAGGCACTAATGGTCCATAGGGTTGACCTAGCCTTGGTGGCTACATACCCTGGTCCGCGTAGAGGGACCCCGCTTTGGAAGCGGCATACTCTATGGTTCAGCTAGGGGGACCACGCAAGGCGCCATACCCTACACATCTAGGTGTTCCACGGGGGGACCCAGCCTTAGGGGCTGCATACCCTAGCCTTAGGGGCTTAGATCGCAATCGCTGTGCATAGTAGAGTAAATCCTAGATGCATGTTGTGAGATGAGACTGATGTTGTTTATAAGATTAGTGCCTGCTCTTCTCTATGATATATTATATTATTGTGACTTACTCATATTTTGACGATATATTATTTATTGTATCTTCGGGGTTGGGATAGCACTTGGCGTGCATTGCATTTAGCATGGTTTTATTATATTTAAACATAATGCTTTATACTTATATATATACACTGAATACTTATATAGAAATGGTATAAGCATATAAACATAGTTTCAACTATTTTTATTACTGCACGTCGCATGTGTTTTTCAATGTATATTTTCTTATACAAAATCCTATAGTTCCCACTGAACCCGTGTTTGGCTCACTCCCATTTTCCAACAGTTTTGTAGGTACCTCCTTGGGGCAGCACAGATACGAAATTAGAAACCTTTGGTGACCCTAAATGCCTGTAGTTGTCCATGGATGATTCGTTCCTTATAGATTATAGATATTAGAACCATTTGATTTTATTGTTTCATTCATTTGTATTAAATTGTTTTAATAAGTGTTGTAAAGGCCATTTATTATTTTTAGGACCTCGTTGGAGGGATTAGTATATATATTGAAGTATTAAATTGTGTGGATTGCAAATCATTATGGATGCGGAGTTAACTTTCTAGTGAAACATTATTTTCTTATTTACAGGTTGGTTTTATTGAAAATACAAACTCCACATACCGAAATATTCTGAAAAATGTGGCCTTACATGTGACTTTCTACTATATTAGTTTCAAATTAAGTACATTAGACCCGCCGTCGCATATGGCACCGTGATTAACCGGGTCCCAGAGGTCTAAACCTCATAACGGGATTTGAGACGTCACATCTCATGTTTTGGACGGATTATATGAGACGGACGTAGAATTGAACTTTGTATTGTTTATTAGATTATAAATTTTACATTACTCATAAGTTTTACATTACTCACAAGGATTATTATTTTGTTTACCGTCAGCATATAGCATCCGTGATCAAACAGGTCTTGGAGATTAAATCCTCTTAACAAGATTTGGGGTGTCACAGGAAGGTCCGTGGCCCCAAGCCGAGTATGATGGGTTTGCCGAGTAGAGTTTGTTCTACAAAAGTGAAGAGAATACCGATGTAGTCATCTCCACCAATGGGAATAAGACACTTGTATAAGCCAATGAGGTAATTACTCCTTGCCAAGATGAGCGTTCGAACCAGTAAATAAGAGATAATTGTAAAGTGCAAAGTTGGTTAATTATGGATGAGGAAATGACCCACGTGTAAGGTGCTAGATTGGTGTCCAAGTATTGCCCTTAATGGTCTTTTTACTGTTTACCCTTGTGAGCATTGTGATCCTAATTATATAAAATAAATAGAAACGAAAATCTCAAGAAAAGGAGACTAGTTCTTTAAGCAACAATTTCAAATTAACTGTCTAGAGAGAGAAAGTGGTAACTTCTATTCTCATTACCTTTGAGCTAGTGAAACGCACACATATACAAGGGGGGACGTACAACTAGAATAACATAAGCGCTACCAAAAGAACCTACCCTAGAAACAATTATGGACTTCATCGACTCAAAGTTCTTATTGTTCATCTTCATCATCTAAGCAATCTAGTTACCAAACAAAGCGATTTGGGACGATTCCTTTTTTAATGGGTTTGGTTAGATTTCTACCACCCACAATAGGTACATTAATTTTTTCAAATATTTATTTTTGTATATATTAGTGAATGATTATGGATAGCCAAATGGCCCAACCTGACCTTAATGAGATGGCAAAACGGGTTCGAATTTAAGTATATCATAAATGCCGCAGATTCGAGTTTTTTAATTAAAAATCACCTCAATCTGGCCAGGTCGACTATATTTGTTGGTATCTTGATTTTAGTTTTAGCGAACCCTCCCCCCTCCCAAACCAACCAGCTTGACAGTTAGATATGTCACTATCCCTATCTATGATAGTTCATTTATGTGGATTTAGAAAAAGACTAACCTATTATAGTGTGATTTGTTGTGTATATAATTTTCTTAATTATATAATTTAAATTGCACGTTGTTTAGATACTCGATGTTATTTTTCAATCAAAATATTTTTTATGTCGCAGTATTAGAATACCTAAAATTAATACATGTATCCCAATGCGTAAAAGAAAAGCTAAATTATCTAAACGATGTCTTCAGCGTGTTGTTGAAAACCTTATATTGAGAACAAATTAACCCTAATTATATGGTAGATTGGGCGCCACATTCTCCTTGAAAGTCGCAATCTTTCTGCATGTAACATCTGGCCAGATTTGAAGTCCAAACCATTTACGACTCTAAGAAAACCTACTATCCAAGGAATTTTAAATATAATTAATTTGAAAGAGAAATACAATGGATTCCAAAAAATATATTAAAATTGCATTTCAAATAAATTTGACGGTTGCGATTTGTACTTGAAAAACACTTGATTATACAAGTGACTAAATATATATTATTTGTCTGATAACAAACGAATATAAGTGTACATACTCGATACTTATGGGCCGATTAAGGCATTATACTTGGCTCTCATGAAGCGAATAACATGCACCACTTGCTTGTCATCAGATGAATGGAAAGTAAAATATAATCAAATAAAAAATAGTGTGCAAATAACATGTTCCAATAAATTTAAACCATACATCTACACAAGAATTTACGTAAGAAAAAGCAACGACTTGGTTGAATTGAATTTACACTTGCTTTTTATTTTGTCGGGTCTTGAATTTTCAATATGAAATGTAGTCTCAACATGCACTCTTACATATAGTGTAATTATGATTGTGCCGAACACATGCTCGTATATATATATTAGATAACATGGAATCTATGCACCTATTAAACTTACAAGGTAAGTGAAATAATATCCTCTAACTTATATTCGTTTGTTATCAAGGATTACACTGTTCACTGATTATGACCACTAACTTTTACAATCCAATGGTCACAAATCAATTCAACAATCCCATGGTCAAAATTGATTCTTGACTCAATGCACCTACATAGGCTTATCTATAATACAAATCAAGGATTACACTATTCACTGATTATGACCACTAACTTTTACAATCCAATGGTCACAAATCAATTCAACAATCCAATGGTGAAGATTGATTCTTGACTTAATGCACCTACATAGGCATATAATTTATATAATTTAATACATTTAGAATATTAATTTATTTAGTTATGTTCTCCTCTCTAACTTACAAAATTAATACATTTAGAATATTAATTTATTTAGTTATGTTCTGGAATAGAAAGTGTGACGCCCCGAATCCCGTTATGAGGTTTAGACCTCTCGGACCCGGTTAATCACAGTGCCGTATGCGAGGGCAGGTTTGAAGTGCATAATTAAAAACTTATCTAATAGTAATTTACATAGAAAGCCTCATTTTAGAAAAATTTGGCATGTGGAGTTCGTATTTTTAACAAAACCGCGTTGTAAATAAACAATTAAAAGCTATAAACTTTCTTTCTTCAAAATCAAACTCCACATTCACGATAAAAAAATGTTTTGTAAATTCAAATCCTCCAACAAGGTCCCAATCTTAAATAAAAGGCCTTACAACTCATATGAATTGAAATAAATATCATTTAATGATACAAACAATATTAATGGTACTAATACATATAACTCTTAAACTACAAGTCATCCACAGACGACTACAACTATACATGGTCCTCAGAGGTTCTAATCCATACTTGTATCATCCCAAGGAAGTATCTACAAAACTATTGAAAAATGGGAGTGAGCTAAACATGGGCTCAATGGGAACTATATGGGTTTTTCATAAGAAAGTACATGTAGTAGAGCACACACGACGTGAAATAATGAACATAGAATAAATAGTATGCGTACGTGTATATATATGCTCATATTATTACCTTATGCATACACTATAAGAATATAATAGTAATGCCATGCAAATGTATGAAAATCTTTTTATATGTAATGCACACCAAGTGCTATCCCATTCCCGAAAATACGAGAAAAATATATCCGAACGTACTACCATAACATATGTAAATAGTAATAACAAAGTATATGCATATCTAAAGTACAATATACCAAAATAAGGAAGTATGTTATAATGATAAAGGGTATAAGAGAAGTATAGGCACTAATCTTATATTCCTTAATCTCAATCCACATCTAACATCTAGGATTTACTCTACAGTGCACTGCGATCCAGATCTAAGCCCCCAAGGGTAGGGTATGCAGCCCCCAAGGCTGGGTCCCCCCGTGGACCACATAGATGGTGTAGGGTATGCCTCATCGCGGGGTCACCCTACAGACCATAGAGTATGCCGCTCTGAAAGCGGGGTCCCTTTACACAGACTAGGGTATATAGCCGCCAGGGCTAGGTCAACCCCATGGACGATTAGTGCCTTACAAAACTAGGACATTAATAGAAAGTAATTTCCGAAGATCCTACTCATATATATATCATACACACATGAACACTGATTCATATATATATATTTATATATCTACACTCACAATATTTAATCCATAAAATTATTCGTACAACCAAACATATGTACGTGATAGATAGATAGATAGACTCAATGACAGTGTTACTAGTTCAACTAAAGATGTATCTAATATACATGGGCCATTTGAGACACTAATTCTCATCACATGATTATATCCATGTAATTAACAATTTCAATAAGTGGACTAGTAATCTCTTTGTATTTAATCCTTAGTTTGATAAAATATCCTTCATGAAACAATTAGTCCACGAAGGTGTCTCATGGATATAATCATCATACCCTTTAGTAGTGAAAGTGTGCCTATATACTAAACGCACAATTTATCAGATGTGTAATTATGTTTAAGAAACAAGATTTTTATCAAGAGAGTAGGTCTCCACCAAAGTTATGGTATTTTTGAATCAATGGCATCTGTATATTATATACATCAAGAGAAACTAGTAGATGTGCGACTCCAGTTCTCTTACAACCATATATATACATCCAAATCATTTCATAGTGTTATAAAATTTCCAACTAAGCACCCTAGCTTATAGGTGGAATCAATTGTAAATAACTTTATAGCATGTAAGTTTCATATCAATAATAATATAGTTCAAACCTCGTAGAAAGCCCAATTTACAATACGTAATATAATTTATGTAACCATAAAATGGGTATACGCGAATACGCGCTAGCAGATATCTTTTAGGGCTTATAATACTCTAGCTTATAATAGGATTCTCACAAAGTAACATGAAATTATAACAAGTACGAGTATTAATCAAGAAAACTAAGCACAAATCTCAACCCACAACCCCATACATGTGTATATCAACAAGTCTTAAAAGGAAACCCCCAATTTGTAGTGCAAAATCAATATGCATCACATAATAGCTTGAAAACAAGTTAGAGTACTAGTATTCCCACCTTAAAGAAGTTGAATCCTCGAGTTAGTGATACGTAGACGTCGAATAACAAGCCTTGGCTCGAGCTCAAGATCAATGGTGGGTAAAGGAGGAAGGAGATGATGAATACTGTAAGATTTTTCCCAAATCTTGTGTAGACATGTAAATCCCTCAATAATCCCTTAAGAAGCTCTCATCCTTCTCTCTCTAGACCCCTCTATGTGTTGAGTGAGTGTATTGGCCGAAAATGGAAGAGGTGGGGGTTTTGGTTGTACAAAAATGGGGGTCAAGGGCCTATAAACATGATTTTGACCGAATTTCAGGCCATCAGTCGACTGATGGCTTTCCCTTAGTTGATTGATGGTGTCTGCTGCCAGCATACTTGGTAAGTCGGACACTTCGCGTGTCGTTTCGGTCCTCAAGATGCGAGAATTGGATTTCGGCCAAAACACGAAAGTTTTAGGTTATCAAACTAACTTTCCAATGGTGCAAATGGGGACTCAATTGGACTTCAGATGAAGAAGTTATGGCCTTCCAAAGTTGGCCGAAAACTCACTTCGTTAAAAGTTTGATTTTTCGACGTTAGCCACCAAATTCAGCCACGGCTTTCCGAAATGCGTTCTAACCAAGTACGCATACTTAATATCATTAAAATAACATATTGAAAGTATTTTCTCAACTACAGGGGTTTCGGAACTAAATTCGACTCCTCAAACAGAGGCTTGGCCATAAACAAGCTGATGAGGAGGATTGGTTCGGAAATGAAATACGGGGCGTTACAGAAAGTAAAACTCATAATTTAAAATTAATAAGGTAATTTACTATTTTGATGCAGGAGCTAAGCATAAGGATATTTATTTAATACCCTCTTTAAATCTTCTTCTATGTAAAATTAACTATCTTATTAGTTTTATTTTCTTTTTATTTTTTACTTTTTTTATAACCTTTATTTTTTGTGTTTTGGTTATTGGCATTTTTTTTTGTTAAGTATTAATCTATTTAGTTATGTTCTCCTCTCTAGCTTACAAAATTAGTATATTTAGAATATTAATTTATTTAGTTATGTTTTGGAATAGAAAGTAAAACTTATAATTTCAAATTAATAAGGTAATTTACTATTTTGATACAAAAGCTAAGCATAAGGATATTTATTTAACACCCTCTTTAAATCTTCTTCTATGTAAAGTTAACTATGTTATTTGTTCCATTTTCTTTTTCTTTTTTAGTTTTTTTTATAACCTTTATTTTGTTTGTTTTGGTTATTGGCAATTTTTTTTGTTAATTATTAATTTTTTTAGTTATGTTATTCTCTCTAGCTTACAAAATTAATACATTTAGAATATTAATTTATTTAGTTATGTTCTGGAATAGAAAGTAAAACTCACTCATAATTTAAAATTAATAAGGTAATCTAGTATTTTGATACAAGAGCTAAGCATAAGAATATTTATTTAACACCCTCTTTAAATATTATTCTATGTAAAATTAACTATTTTATTAGTTTTATTTTCTTTTTTCCTTTTTTTTAACTATTTTTTTTATAACTTTTATTTTTTGTGTTTTGGTTATTGGCAATTTGTTTTGTTAATTATTAATTGATTTAGTTATTTTCTCCTCTCGAACTTAAAAAATTAATACATGTGGAATATTAATTTAATTACTTATGTTTTGGAATAGAAAGTAAAGCTCATAATTTATAATTAATAAGGTAATTTACAATTTTGATACAAAAGCTAAGCATAAGGATATTTATTTAACACCCTCTTTAAATCTTCTTCTATGTAAAATTAACTATTTTATTAGTTTTATTTTCTTTTTTACTTTTTTTTAACTATTTTTTTATAATCTTTATTTTTTGTGCTTTGCTTGTTGGAATAATTTTTTTGTTAATTGAGTAGATAAAACGTAGAGTAAAACTAAGGGAACCGTAACTCAAATTTACTAATAATTTTATTTCATTTTTAGACTTTTTAAAATTATAATAAGTTTAATTTAATTAATTCCATAAGATAATATTTTATATTTCTTTTTACCATAGTATTTAGTGCATTAGTTATGTACGTCAAAAAATAATAATTTAAGACACCTGAAAAAGAAAAGATAAATTGTAAATTAGAGCATAATTAATTATTCTTTCATTGGCATTTTTCAATTCTTTCAATGACATTTTTGAAATGTCAAACCAATAAAATATAATATACTTAATTACACTAAAGCTATGTTTTAGTTCATTGAACCTCTCAATTCAATGAAATTTGTTTTCAACCTTAAATAATTATTTTTTACAATTGATTTTATTGCTATTCTCGATTTCTTACCATTAATTCCCTTTTTGAGATTTCGTTAAATTGATCCGTCTCAACCATTAATTAAGTTTAACCACCAATTGAGATAGACTTAATAATTTATATTAATTATTTTTCACGAAATTCTGTTTCCCTTTTCCCTCCTCGGTGGTTGAGCATTAGGTATATTTTTGTACTATTTGTTTGAAAAAGAATGTAAAATTAAAAACCTCAATTTTCTCCTTCTATGCATTTACTTTCACCATAAATGATTAGAACATGACTGATTATTCTAACTCTGAAATGATACTTTTCTGGTTAACATTTCAATTCTTTCGATGGCATTTTTGAAATGTGGAACCAATAAGATATAATGTACTTAATTAATTAATCAATGTTAAGATAAACGGGATAAATTTAATTTAAAGAGCGTTAGCATATGCAAAATTGCGCGTTTATCAACACCCCCCAACTTAACTCTTGCTAGTCCCTTAGCAAGCAAATTTAAAGAAGACTATGCACAAAAATCGAAAATGCATTTAGCACATGCATTAATCCCTTTAAATTACTAAGTTCCTTTAGAAGACGAGGTTTATCTCGTGAAGGTTTACAATGATGATACCTACAAACATCAAAAGTTTGATCGTGGTGAATGACGAGAATGATAATTTCAAAAGTTCAATTTGCAAAGCTTATGACATTACTATCACTATTTCTAGACTTGCGGGTTTTGAATGACTATCTAAATTGCTTATTTCCTTTAGAAACTTGACCCATCCTTCCTTTTAATCACATGCTAATCCTTATATTGGCAAAATTCTCATTTAAATACAAAGAGTTATTGATCATTAGAGATGGAAGAGGAATTTTCTTCAAAAATGAAAGTTTCAAATTTTCGTCCATTTCTAAGCACTTTTCTTATATTTTCTTGGAATTTTTGCTAAATTAGTTCGATGCGGTTTTCATCTCTATGGGGGGCAGCAGACTCACTATATAAAATTTGACATTTTATGCTTATTTATTAAGCTTAAAGGAAGCTATTCACCCTTTCCCATATGGTAACCTTTACCTATCCATAATATTAGACAAAGAGACTTATGATTTAGTCAAGTGAAGCTTTAAGTCAATATTAAGATTAAAAGTCATTCAAGTTTTTCAAAGTGCCATGAATTTGTCCTCTCTATTGGAGGATCTTTTCGAAAAAACTTTCATCATTTTTGGACAATAATTCCCTCTTTACAAAATAAAAATTACTCTAAGTGTTACGAAAGAATTTCTCTACTTGAACCATTTAAACATTTTAAGGGACGTTTCTAGGGTCATGGATCTAATTGAAGCAAAGTAAGCTAGATTATCACTCAATATTCCATTTAGATCAAGGAATTCATGCCAATAGCTAATGAACCAATCATCATCATTTTTCAAACTTTCTATTTTTATTTTTATTTTATTTTTTTTAAAGCTCTTAACGCATGAAAAATTTAGAAATTGAAATGCCATTAAAGTTTAAGTACATTACCCCCCCCCCCAACTTGAAGAACGCATTGTCCTCAATGTGAAGAGAACAAGAAATAGGCAATCTCCCATTTGGCTTTTCAATTTTCATTAGGCAAAAGAGAGCTATTTTCAAAGCAAAATTATTATATGTATACACTAACAAATAAACGGGTTAGAATTAGATAAAACATAACATGCATGCATTACAACCACATTTCAAACGTAATATCATGTTTATCAAACTAAACCCAAAAAAAGAAGGAAAGAAAATAAAGTAATTTTTTTTAACAAGAATTATATACAAACATTACCTATACTTGTTAGGTATAGGTCGAATCTTCGAGAGGGGTGGACTCCTCTCGAGGTGGGAATTCCAAAAATGTTGTCTGTTCACTTTGAATATAAAGTTGATTTTGGGATCCTCAACATTCATGACCCAGGCCAGTCCAACGAGATTTTAGCTTTCCCGGGAAGAGATACAAACGCGTGTCATAAACTAGAACTTTGTGCCTGGGTTTGAATTCTTTTCTTAAAATAGATTTATCATGAAAAGAATTTGCACGTTCTTTACTTATCTTAGCATTTTCGTATGCATCCCTCCTTAATTCCTCAACTCCTCAAGTTGCAACTTTTGGTTGCTTTTGGCTTTTTCCAAATCAAAGTTCATCATTTTAATCGCCCAAAATGATCTATGTTCCAATTCAACGGGTAAGTGATAAGGCTTTCCATACACAATGCAATATGGAGACTGTAAGTCGGAAAAAACCTTAGAGGGGGGTGAATAGGAATTTTAAAACTTAATCGGATTTTTAAAATTGATTTAAAAAGTTTAATGTCTATATCAATCAAGCAATCAATAAACAAAATTAATTTCAATCACAATGAATAAATAGCACAATATAATAGAGCAAGAGATAGAAAGATTGAACCGATCGAAGTCGAAGATTTTTTGTCCACACGGTTCGGCTAGTTCCCCCTACTCCGCGCTCGGTTAGTTTCCCGAGAATTTCCACTATAACTGATCTCCTTCCGGGTGAAGATCAAACCTCTACAAGTGTATTCTTCTCACAAACTCTCACAAGTATTGAAAACACCTTCAATACTTTCACAAGAAATACCTCTTGCTAATCTATGAGATACACCTCTCACAACTATGATTTGAACAAGTTTTGGTGGCTAACACCAATGTACAATAGCTCTTGTGTATAACAAATTACAAATGAAGCTCACACTAAGAGATATCAATTTGATCAATGAATATAAGCTCAAAGAAATGAAAAGATTGATCAAAGCAATAGCTTAAATACTTGAATAATGAAGATATGTGTAAAATGAGTTTGTATGATCATTCAAGTTATTAAAAATGAGTCTTAGAACTCATATAAATAGCTTGTAGCCGTTTGTAGTGGAGATATAAATTAATGGGGAAAAATTGCATATTTAGCGAAGTTCCAACGGCTATATTTGGGCAAGGTAGTCGACTACCCAGAGGCCCATGTAGTCGACTGCATGGTGTAGTCGACTCCACCATTTCCATGTAGTCAACTACATGGTTCTGGAGTGGGGGCGTTTGTGCAATTTTCCAACGTTTGCATTTAGACTCCAAAATTGATTTTAATGCTTGGAGAATGTCAAAAATAAGTTCCCAAGACTTGTAAAATAGTATTTGTACTAAAAATGATTCATATAAAATTATAGTGAATTTTTCAAGATGACTAGTTTTCGGTAAAAATACGTTTTCAAAGTTAAAACTAGTTTTGATCAATCTTGACATGGTTAAATCATTTCATGAGCTATATAAATGATTAATGATATCTTTTACATAAAATCTAAGCACTCACTCAATTTAAAGATAATTCGAGTCTTCGTGATGCTTGATTTTCTTGTGCGTATCTTCACTTGTTTGATATTCTTGATCCTTTCTTGGTTTTGATAACTTGTAGAGCATATTGAGATCATTATTATGCATATCTTCATTTGTTTGATGATCTTGATCTTTTCTTGTGAGTAGGAGCGATTGTAAAGCTTGTGTAAAATTTTGATTGCTTCGGTTTGAAGTTACACTTAGTCGGAAGAGATATCGGTTAAAATGGTTATCATCATTGGAACAACCGAGTTAAATAACACTTTATTAACTTATTGTAATTATCAACATAAGATTAATTGACTTTAAGGTGAACAATCTCCCCCTTTTTGATGATGACAATAGAGTTAATGTGTGTTTATAAAAAGATAGTGAATATAAGCATATGAATAATATGCTCCCCCTAAATAGGTGAATAGATAAACAAATATACAAGCAATTATATAAATGAAAAATACTTGCATAGATAAGATAAGTTCCAACAACTTAACCGAAAGCATAAGTTCGAAAAGTACTTAAACAAATAGACAAACTAGTAGTTCTTGATCAAGCATAAAATAAACAAGCATAGCATAATAAAATAAACGATAAAATAAACGAGTGTGTACCATTATCACTCATGACACACACACACACACACATACTTCTTCCCCTTTTTCTTCATCAAAAAGGTGGGAATCACTCTTGCCGAGGAGACGGCGGTGGCGGATCCCATGGATGCCAACCCGGAAAAATATAGTCTAAATGATAGTATTAAAAGGCCGTCTCAATTCGATTGAAGCGTTGGTGCATCTCTTGACGTGTGTTGGCCATTTGAATGGATAAATTGTTAATGGCATCCATGAGTTGATCTTGGCGAGCACGGCCCCTTTGATATCGAGGAGAAGGAGGGGCTTGTTCGTATGCTTCGTCTTGTGCATCCCCTTCTTCTTCATCGCTAGCCTCTATGTCATTTGGATCATTGGAAATCCACCGTCCATTGTCTAAGTGGTAGTGCATTTGATGAAGCGTCCTCTCGGTGTATAGCTCATGTTCGGTTGGTTCTCGTGAATCGGTCTCGTCATCAAGTGGAATATCATAAAATTTAAATAGGCGTGTAAGAGCCATACCATAACCGAGTCCACGGGCCGAATGAGACATGATATCTATGAACTTGTCAAAGATTAAGCTAGCATAATCAAGCTTGTAATTGCTAGCAGTGGCCCAAGTGAGGAAAATATCATAGTTGGTGACATTTGAATAGCTTCCACTACGAGGTGTAATGCAATGATTGATGATGTGATGGATTAATCTAGCATGTAGAGTGAGCATAGAGCAGGAAGTTCTTTCATAGGAATTATTTCTCCTATTTTGATGGCGTCCCTTCAAAAGTGGTTTAAGTGCGTCGTAATAGGTGTAGCCAAACAAAGTGTCATAAATACTAGAGACAATAGTAGTGTCATGATGATTAATCCCAAACATTTGTGCAAGAATGTCCTTGGAAAAGGTGATGAATCTACCTTTTAGATATATTCTCAAAAGAGAGGTATCGGCTACCCCATCATCATCTAGAGGGTGGTGCAAGTTGGCATAAAATAGGCATATCAAACGCGGATAAATATTTTCTTTGATATCCAAAAAGTCTACAATTCTTTGTTGATGAAAAACATTTGAGATACGCAAGCCATTCTCCGAAAATAGAGTGCGATTAAATTTTTTACCTTCTACGATATCTCGGTTGATGAAATCCGAGTTGAAACGAGCTTTTAGCGAGGCATTGATAAAGAAGGGTGATCCTTGTTGTGGTGGAGAGTTTGATTTTCGAATGCGTCGTCTAGTTGATCGTCTAGAGCTTGAAGCCATGGATATGATGAGAGAGAAAGCTTAGGTTTATGGTGGGTTTATGGAATTTTTGGTATAAAACTTGAAATTAGTAAGTTTGTGAAGAAAATAAGTAGTGTAAAGTATGATAGGATGATGTAGTGGAGTGATTTTAAGAGAAAATAGAGAAATTTTGGGTTAAAAATATGCAAATTTAAAATTGGGGTTAGGGTTTGAGAATAGAGAGAAAGTATTGAAATGGGTTGATTTTGGGTAGATTTGTAGAGATTTGATGTGTTTTTGTAAGCAATAGAGGTTGTATGATCCTTGTGAAGCAAGATTTTAAAGTGAGTTTGTGTTTTCAAAGGTTTGAAGGTGTGAGAATGGAGTATTTTCGTGGGTTTGGGTGTGAGGAAGATGAAGAAAATAAGTGAAAATTGGTATAAATCCCGTGAGTCTACTATGCAGCCAATCAGTGAGTTGCCTCACCCATGTAGTCAACTACATGGTGTCCAGTGTAGTCGACTACACTGCCTTATTTTCTGCTATTTTGGCTATTTTGCATTTCTTGTTATTTCTCCACTATACAACTTTCTAAGGCTGCAAAATACTTGTTAATACTCATAATAATATGTAAATTAATGCAAACAAAATTTATATAAAATAAAAATGAAAGAAAATTAAGCATAATTAAATAATGTATGCTTAAAAATAAGCATTATCATTCCTTTTTTATGAACTTTTTGGAATGAGTTAGATATCACAAGCTCTAGTCATACCGAGTTCACGTCGAATAGCACAAAAACGATCTTCCGAAAGCGGTTTAGTGAATATATCCGCAAATTGCGATTCGGTGCCAACAAATTCAATATCAACATCACCTTTTTGCACATGATCACGAATAAAATGATATCTTATCTCAATGTGCTTAGTACGTGAATGTTGTATGGGATCTTGGTCAAGCTTATAGCACTTGTGTTGTCACATTTTATGGGAATGTGGCTAAGACTAATTCCAAAGTCCTCTAGTTGTTGTTTAATGTACAAAGTTTGTGCACAACAACTTCCGACCGCCACATATTCGGCTTCGGCTGTTGAAAGGGCCACCGAATTTTGTTTCTTGCTTGACCATGATACTAGTGCGTGACCTAGAAAATGACAAGTACCACTAGTGCTTTTTCTATTGATTTTGCAACCGGCAAAATCCGCATCGGAATAACTAACTAAGTCAAATAAGTTCTCTCTTGGGTACCACAAACCCAACGAAATAGTACCGGAAAGATAACGGAATATCCGTTTTACGGCAAGTAAATGTGATTCTTTAGGATCCGCTTAGAATCGTACACAAAGACATACACTAAACATAATATCCGGCCTAGACGCCGTCAAATATAATAAACTACCAATCATACCTCGATATTTCTTGATGTCCACACTTTTACCTTGCTCGTCTTTGTTAAGTTTCAATGTTGAACTCATAGGAGTGCTCATGGATTTTGCGCCTTCCATGTCGAATTTCTTCAAAAGCTCCTTCACGTACTTCTCTTGATTAATGAAAATTCCTTCTTTGCATTGCTTCACTTGTAATCCAAGGAAGTAGTTCATCTCTCCCATCATGCTCATTTCAAATTTCTTTTGCATACATGTGGAAAAATAAGATTCTCGTTAGTAGAACCAAATATAATATCATCAACATAGATTTGTACAAGTAGCATGTCATTGTTTTGATAAATAAGGTAGCATCAATTTTACCTCTAACAAAACCATTGTTAATCAAAAACGAACTTAATCTATCATACCATGCTCTAGGTGCTTGTTTTAATCCAGATAATGCTTTAGATAATTTAAATACATAATCCGGATAAATATGATTTTCAAAACCGGGAGGTTGTTTTACATAAACTTCTTCTTCAATAAAACCATTCAAGAAAGCACTTTTCACATCCATTTGATATAATTTAAAATTCTTAAAACATGAGTAAGCAAGTAGCATGCGAATTGCTTCTAGACGAGCTACGGGTGCATATGTTTCTTCATAGTCAATACCCTCCTCTTGATTGTATCCTTGGGCAACAAGTCTAGCTTTATTTTTAACAATTACACCACTTTCATCCTTTTTGTTACGAAATACTCATTTAGTACCTATAATAGTGTGATCGTTAGGTTTGGGAACAAGTGTCCATACTTTGTTTCTCTCAAATTGATTGAGCTCTTCTTGCATAGCCATCATCCAAGATTCATCTTGTTCTGCTTCATTTATGTTTTTGGACTCATATTGACAAACAAATGCCACATTATTGCATACATTTCTTAAGGATGATCTAGTCATAACCCTACTAGATGGTTTTCCAAGAATTTGATCAATAGGGTGGTTGGACACAAATTTCCAACTCCTAAGCAAATCATTCGAGTTTTGCTCGGTTGTATTTTCTAACTCCTTAGGAGGAGCTTGAGCATTCGAAGTTTCTTCCGTAGATGTATCATTAATTTGAATATCCGAAACCTTTTGGATAATTTCAACATCGTCATCGGAACGTACTATGGGTGAGAAAGGATTTGTTTCATCAAATACAACATGCATAGACTCTTAGACTACCAATTTTTTCTTGTTATAAACTCTATATGCTTTACTATTAGTGGCATACCCAAGAAAAATTCCTTCATCGGATTTAGCATCAAATTTACCCAAATGATCACTATCATTTAAAATAAAACATTTGCAACAAAAAATTTTAAAATATGCAATATTTGGTTTCTTGTTATTCCACAATTCATAGGGTGTCTTATCTAACTTTTTACGAATGATAGTACGATTAATCACATAACATGCGGTGTTAACGGCTTCCGCCCACAAATACTTCGGCAAAGAATGTTCATTAAGCATAGTCTAGACATCTCTTGAAGAGATCTATTTTTTCTTTCAACAACACTATTTTGTTGAGGAGTTCTAGGTGCCGAAAAATTATGATCAATACCATGCTCATCAAAAAAAAATTAATATCAATATTGTTAAATTCTCTACCTCTATCACTCCTAACATGCACAATAGAAACACATTTTTTCATTTTAAACTTTTCTACAAAATTTTGGAAAGACATGTGGAGTTTCACTTTTGTGGGTGAGAAAGAACACCCAAGTAAGTCTAGTATAATCGTCAACAATAACGAAAGTATATAATTTACCACCCAAACTAGCAACTGAATTTGGACCAAATAAATCAAGATGCAACATGTCAAGAGGTCTAGTTGTAGTAATATCTTTCTTAGATTTGAAAGAAGATTTATATTGTTTACCAAGTTGACATGCATCACAAATTTTATCTTTAACAAATTTGGTTTTAGGCAATCCTTTAACTAGCTCTTTCTTAGACAAATTATGAATTAAATCCATATTAGCATGTCCTAGTCTTCTATGCCATAACCAAGATACATCATTAATGGCGGATAAACATTTAACATCTTGTTGTGATAAATCATCAAGTTCGAGAGTATACACATTGTTAGTTCTATATGCAATAAGTAAAATGGAATCATCACTAACATTCTTAACAATGCAACGATCGGATTTAAAAATCACTTCATAACCCTTATCACATAGTTAACTAATGCTAAGTAAATTATGCTTTAAACCATCAATTAATAGAACATTATCAATGCATGTAGAATACTTACCAACTTTACCTATACCAATGATTTTGCCCTTGGCATTGTCCCCGAAAGTCACATTCCCTCCTCTCTTGGGAATAAGACTTAAGAAGTTGTTCTTGTCTCCCGTCATAGGCTTTGAGCAACCACTATCCAAGAACCACATGGTTTTGCTACCTTTGGCTTTCAAGCACACCTATACCATAACCTTAAGTAACTTCTCCTTTGGTACCCAAAATGTGTTGGGTCCCTTTGGGTTAGCAAACATAATGGTTCCTTTTGGAACCCAAGCAAGCTTCCTCTTGGGGAAACTTTCATTCCAATAGAAACAATGATCCACATAATGAGTATTTCTACCACAATATGAGCAAAGATGAGTGGGATCATGAGGTGTGTATGTTTTAAAAAGTTTTTGTAATCCTTTTGGTTGTCAATTTGGTTATAGCCCAAACCGTCTTTGTCGAATAAACACCTTTGCATTCTTAATAGTTTATCCAAGTTATCCTTTCATTTACTAAACTTGGCTAGACTATTAGTTAAATCGTCCACTTGATCTTTCAATTTGATATTTTCTATTACAAGTGTGTTTGGAGTCTCTTTTTCCTTTCCTTTCTTTGAAGTTTTGATTTCATCTTTCAAAAATATATTTTCTTTCTCAAAATTTTCACACTTGCTAGAAATCATCAAATTTTCCTTTTTGAGGCTTGCATATTCTTTAGGCAATTTTTTAAACTTGCTATGCAATTCTTCAAACATATCATATAATTCATTATAGTCATTCTCATCATGTGCATCATTATTGATAGAGACATTATCATCACTAAATGAATCATAAGTAGAGTATACCTCATCGTCTCTTGCCATAAGGCAAAGGTTTGCCGTTTCCTCGTCGCTAGAGTTGGCATCGGACTTGCCTTCTTCGAAATCACTCCAAGTGCCTTTGAGGGCGTGTCTTACTTATTTGAATGCTTTGTCTCTTTTATCTCTTCTTTCCTTTCTTCTAACCGGGAAATTTGTTTTGAAATGCCCTGGTTCATGGCAATGAAAACACTTTTTTTCTTCTTCGTTTTCAACTTTTGGTTGAATAGATCGATCATTGCTCTTTCTTGATGAAGACTCAAAGTTGTTTCCTTTTCCTTGAAACTTCTTCTTCTTAGCTAGAAATTTTATGAATTTTCTAGAAAGAAGAGCCATATCCTTTTCTCCTAGCATCAACTGCTCATCATCCTCTAGTTGATTTGCTTTGAGAGTAAGAGTTTTCTTGGCTTTTAAATCGACCTCGTCTTCTCTTTCCAATTATTTCTCATGGGTTTTGAGAGATCCCAAGAGTTCATCCATGCTTAATGTCTTGAGGTTCTTGCCTTCTTGAATAGCCGTCACCTTAAGTCTCCACTTCTTTGGAAGCGTCCTAAGAATCTTTCGAATCTTGTCTTCATTAGAATAAACATTTCCAAGGAGATCTAAAGCATTAGTGATAATAGAGAACCTACTATACATATAAGCAAGTGATTCATTAGGCTCCATTTTGAAAAGTTCATAATCATGAACGAGTAGAAATTTTGTCCCAAATTTCTTTAGTGGTTTTACAACTAGAAATTTTGTTGTATTCATCTATAGTTAATGCACAATGTAGGGCATTCAAGGCTTTAGCATTAAATTGAATTTTCTTAATGTCATGCTCATTATATTCAGAAATAGATTTAGGAGTAACACTACCCTTTTCATCAGTTTTGGTAATCTCATAGGGTCCAATGAGTGTAACCTTCCATTGTTCAAAATCACTGTCTTGAAGAAAAGTACACATACGACTTTTCCAATAACTATAATTTTTTCCATCAAATAGAGGTGGCCTAGTGGTTGAAGAACCATTGTTAAGTTCGGTTCCTTGATAGAAAGACATGATCGTAAACTCTAAGATTGTAAAATCAAAACAATAGTACAACCTCTAATACCAATTGTAGGGCGGAAAATACCCTAGAGGGAGGGTGAATAGGGATTTTAAAACTTAATCGGATTTTTAAAATCGATTTAAAAAGTTTAATGTCTATATCAATCAAGCAATCAATAAACAAAATTAATTTCAATCACAATGAATAAATAGCACAATATAATAAAGCAAAAGATAGAAAGATTGAACCGATCGAAGTCGAAGATTTTTTGTCCACACGGTTCGGCTTGTTCCCCCTACTCCACGCTCGGTTAGTTCCCCGAGAATTTCCACTATAACCGATATCCTTTCGGGTGAAGATCAATCATCTACAAGTGTATTCTTCTCACATACTCTCATAAGTATTGAAAACACCTTCAATACTTTCACAAGAAATACCTCTTGCTAATCTATGAGATACACCTCTCACAACTATGATTTGAACAAGTTTTGGTGGCTAACACCAATGTACAATAGCTCTTGTGTATAACAAATTACAAATGAAGCTCACACTAAGATATATCAATTTGATCAATGAATATAAGCTTAAAGAAATGAAAATATTGATCAAAGCAATAGCTTAAATACTTGAATAATGAAGATATGTGTAAAATGAGTTTGTATGATCGTTCAAGTTATTAAAAATGAGTCTTAGAACTCATGTAAATAGCTTGTAGCCGTTTGTAGTGGAGATATAAATTAATGGGAAAAATTGCACATTTAGCGAAGTTCCAACGGCTATATTTGGGCAAGGTAGTCGACTACCCAGAGGCCCATGTAGTCGACTGCATGGTGTAGTCGACTCCACCATTTCCATGTAGTCGACTACATGGTTCTGGAGTGGGGGTTTGTGCAATTTTCCAACTTTTGCATTTAGACTCCAAAATTGATTTCAATGTTTGGAGAATGTCAAAAATAAGTTTCCAAGACTTGTAAAATAGTTTTTGTACCAAAAATGACTCATATTAAATTATAGTGAATTTTTCAAAATTACTAGTTTTCGGTAAAAATACGTTTTCAAAGTTAAAACTAGTTTTGATCAATCTTGACATGGTTAAATCATTTCATGAGCTATATAAATGATTAATGATATCTTTTACATAAAATCTAAGCACTCATTCAATTTAAAGATATTTCGAGTCTTCGTGATGCTTGATTTTCTTGTGCGTATCTTCACTTGTTTGATGTTCTTGATCATTTCTTGGTTTTGATAACTTGTAGAGCATATTGAGATCATTCTTGTGCATATCTTCATTTGTTTGATGATCTTGATCTTTTCTTGTGAGTAGGAGCGATTGTAAAGCTTGTGTGAGATTTTTATTGCTTCGGTTTGAATTTACACTTAGTCAGAAGAGATATCGGTTAACATAGCTATCATCATTGGAACAACCGAGTTAAATAACACTTTATTAACTTATTGTAATTATCAAAATAAGATTAATTGACTTTAAGGTCAACAGAGACATCCTGAGAGTTATTTTAAAAGCGGTTCGGTAGGCCCAAAGAGCATCGTTTAGTCGCATTGACCAATCTTTGCGATTCGGATTTACTGTTTTTTTTTAATTTGTTTTATCTCTCGGTTAGCAAGCTTAGCTTGCCCATTTGTTTGAGGGTGATAAGCGAGGGAGACCTTATGGTTCACACCACATTTTTGCAGTAATGATTCAAAGGGTTTGTTGCAAAAATGTGATCCTCCATCACTTATAATTGCCTTTGGGGTGCCAAATCTTGTAAGAATGTTATCTTTTAAAAATCGGATCACAACTTTGTGATCATTTTTCTTGCAAGCTTGAGCCTCTTCCCACTTAAAAACATAATCAACCGTTACTAAAATGTAAAAGTTGCCGAAAGAGGATGGGAATGGTCCCATGAAATCGATTCCCCAACAATCGAACACTTCAACTAACAAGATCGGGTTGAGCGGCATCATGCGTTTTCTTCTAATCCCTCATAATATTTGGCACCTCGGGCAAGCTTTGCCATGTAGGTAGGTGTGTTTGAATAATCTTAGCCAATAAAGCCCACTTCGCAAGATCTTTGCCGCCGTCTTTTTAGACGAGAAATGCCTTCCACACGCTTCGTTGTGGCACAAAGTTAGGACTCCTTTGAACTCTTCATCCGGCATACATCGCCGAATAATTTGATCCGCACCATACTTGAACAAGTATGGTTCTTCCCAATAGAACCGGTACACCTCGGATATAAACTTTCGTCGATCTTGAGCATTCCAATGAGTTGGCATCTTGCTGGTGACAAGATAGTTAACTATGTCGGCATACCACGGCAATGAAGTTACTGAGAATAATTGCTCGTCCGGGAATGAATATTTGATTAAACTTTGCTCAATGTTGTCCGTAAATGAGAGGCGAGATAAGTGGTCCACTACCACGTTCTCTACCCCTTTCTTGTCTTTGATGAGCAAGTGGAATTCTTGGAGTAAGAGAATCCACCTCAAAAGCCTCGGCTTTGCATCTTTCTTCGTGAAAAGGTACTTAAGAGCCGCATGATCCATGAAAATGATAATAGGCGATCCAATGAGGTAGGATCGAAATTTGTTAAGGGCAAATACTATAGCCAATAGCTCTTTTTCCGTTGTTGTGTAATTCATTTGAGCATTGTTGAGCGTTCGGCTAGCATAGTAAATGACTCTGGGCTTCTTGTCCTTTCTTTGGCCAAGGACTGCCCCCACGGCATAGTCGCTTGCATCGCACATGAGTTCGAATGGCAAACTCCAATCGGGAGTTTGCATAATTAGGGCGGTTGTGAGTAAGTGCTTGAGCTCGATGAATGCTTTTTCACATTTTTCTTCCCATACAAACGGAGCGTCTTTCAATAGGAAGTTACACAATGGCTTTGCAATAGCACTAAAATTTTGAATGAATCTCCTATAAAAGCCGGCATGTCTTAAGAATGAACGGACATCTTTGACGGTAGTGGGACTGGGAAGCTTTGAGATTAATTCGATTTTTGCCTTGTTGACTTCAATTCCTTTCTTCGAAACAATATGACCCAATACAATGCCATTCGTTACCATGAAGTGGCATTTCTCCCAATTAAGTACTAGTTGCTTCTCAATGCACCTTTTTAAGACCTGCTCAACATTCGACAAACAATTATTGAATAACTTACTGTAAACGGTAAAGTTATCCATGAACACTTCTAGTGTCTTTTCCACCATGTTGCTAAAGATACTTAGCATACACCTTTGAAATGTTGCCGGTGCATTGCACAACCCAAATGACATCCTTCGATATGCAAACGTACCAAAGGGGCATGTGAAGGTGGTTTTCTCTTGATCATTTAAATCAATCTCAATTTGGTTGTACCCGGAGAATCCATCTAAGAACGCATAAAATTCAGGCCCAGCTACTCTTTCGAGTGTTTGGTCCAAAAATGGGAGCGAGAAATGATCTTTACATGTTACTTCATTAAGCTTACAGTAGTAAATGCACACTCGCCACCCAGTGGTGACTCTTTGGGGTATTAATTCATTTTGTTCATTTTGACTACCGTAAGCCCCAATTTTTTTGGTACAACTTGGGTCGGACTCACCCATTTTCTATCCGAGATTGGGTAAATGATGTTCGCATCTAGCAATTTCAACACCTCATTTCTTACAACTTCTTGCATATTTGGGTTCAATCGGCGTTGGAATTGCCTAGATGGTTTAGCCGCTTCCTCCAAGTGAATTTTGTGAGTGCAAATTAGAGGACTAATCCCTCGGAGGTCAGCCAATATCCAACCAAAAGCTTTCTTATGTTTGCTAAGCATACTTACCAACCTTACCTATTGTTCCTTTGAGAGTTCGGAAGAGATTACCACGGGGTAAGTTCGAAAGCACCTAGGAAAGCGTACTTCAAGTTGCTTGGCAATGGCTTAAGCTCCATCTTTCTTTCAAGTTTTGGTGGTTCCACCTGCACATCATCTTCTTGCTTCAAAAGTTCCTCATTGTTTCTATCATCCAAAGAAAATACATGCACAAATTTCTTGGGATCATTGGGAGTGGTTAGCAAATCTTTCAATGATTCCGATTCATAAGTGAAAGAAAAATGGTCTCGTACTAGTGACTCTATCATGTTTACGTGTTCAATTTCATCATCAAAATCATCTTGTTTGTTACTTATTGAAAACACGTTAAGCTCAAGAGTCATATTTTCGAAGGCCAATTTTACAATCCCATTCTTACAATTGATGATAGCATTTGATATTGCAAGAAAAGGTCTTCCCAAAATTATGGGAATCTCATTTCTGGGATTAGATACCGGTTGCATGTCAAGAACTATGAAATCTACGGAAAAATAGAATTTATCAATTTGAACTAACACATTCTCTACAATTCTCCTTGGAATCTTGACCGATCGATCCGCTAATTGGATCGTGACTTTCGTGGGTTTTAACTCTCGTAAACCCAATTGTTGGTAGACCTAAAATGGCAAAACATTAACACTCGCATCCAAATCAAGTAAATCATTTTTTATTCTAAAATTGCCAATCAAACAAGAAATGGTGGGGCAACCGGGATCTTTGAATTTTGGAATTCGAGTGCCTTGCATTATTGAACTCACTTGTTCTGCCATAAATGCCTTCTTTTTAACATTCAATCGCCTCTTAGTGGTGCACAAATATTTTAAAAATTTTGCATAAGAAGGAATTTGTTTCACCGCATCAAGCAATGGAATGTTAATTTTCACTTATTTGAACACATCAAGAATTTCGGCATTTTGAGTCTCCTTGAAAGGTTGAGATAACCTTTCCGAAAAAAGAATTTTGATACTATTCTTGATTGTTTCCAAATCCTCTTTTCCAACTCTCTCTTCTACCATCATTCTCTCTTTAAGAGAGATTTCCTCAACTTGGCTTGACTCGGCTAAGTCCACTGGCTTTTTGGACTTAGGAACTATAGTTTTGTCAATCTCTTTCCCACTCCTAAGGATGGTGATGGATTTTAACTCTTCAATATTTCCACTTGATTCACCCTCATTAATCACTAAAGCTTGGCCTCGGGGATTAACTAAGGGTTGGGATGGAAACTTTCCTTTTTCTTGAGTTGACAATGAGGTTATAAGTTTGGACATTTGGGTTTTCAAATCACTAACCTCTCTATTGGTCTTATCTATAAATTTCCGCAAAAGAGACTCCAAATTTGAATTTGAGTTTTGGTTAGTTTGGCCAAAAGAGTTGTTTTGAGGTGGAGGTGGCCTTTCTTGGTAGGAGTTTGGATTTACATTTTGATGAGCATTTTGGTTTTCCCCCAACTAAAATTAGGATGATTCCTCCACCCTTCATTGTACCTTTGAGAAAACGAATCATTGTGTGGTCTAGGATACGAGTTCATAACATTCACTTGTGAGGGGCTTTGAAGAACCTCTTTGAAGGCCGGGATTGTGTGCATTCCTCCGTGGAATGTCCCACCTTCTCACAAATGACACAAACGGTGGTAGCGCCCACACTACCTTCCCTCATTTTACTAGACTCCATGGCTTCAATCTTTTTTGACAATTGAATGAATTTCAGCTCAATGTCATCACCCTTGGACAATTGGTACAACCCTCCTCTCTCGAAAACCTTACCCATAACCTCGTCCGTGTAGGTGTTCCAATTTTGGGCACCCTCAGCTATTTCATCAAAATACAACAAAGCCTCTTCCGAACTTTTGCTCAAGAAACTTCCATTACACATCGTTTCCACAAATGTGCGCATGGTAGGAGTAAGTAATTCGTAAAAATAACTAACAATACTCCATGTCTCATGTCCATGATGGGGGCAAGAATTCAAAAGCTCTTTGTATCGTTCCCAACATTTGTAAAAGCTCTCATTTTCTTTTGGAGAAAAATTTAAAATTTGCCTTCTTAAAACATTGGTTCGATGAACATAAAATAATTTTTTAAAAATTCAGTTTGTAATTCTTGTCAAGTTCGAATAGAGTTGGGACGTAGAGAATTCAACCATATTTTTTCTTTATCTTTTAGAGAGAATGGAAAAAGTTTCAACCTCATTACTTCTTCATTTGTGTTAGCTTCTATAAAGGTAAAGCAAACTTCCTCAAAATCTTTTAAATGCAAGTAAGGGTTTTTGGAATCCATACTATGAAATTATGGTATGCGTTGCAACATACCTGGTCTGAGAGTGAATGTTCCGGCTTAACCTGTGTGAATGACAATGAAAGAATTTGAAGTGCCCCGAGGAAGTTGAAGATAATCTCGCATTATGCGGATCGGCTGATGGTGATTATTGTTCTCTCCAGTATTTGACTCATTGTCCTCGTTATCCATTTCGGAGGGAGTATGTGAAGGAGTAGGATGCCTTGGTGGTGGTTAGTCTCTTGGTGGACTTATGCGAAGATCAATGTACAAATTCCCGGGCATAAGCTCATAAGGTTGATCTTGAATAAAATTACTACAAAGCAGATTTTTGTACAAAACCTGTAATCCGTCTTTCGCCGTATCCCCGACAACGGCGCCAAAAACTTGACGCTCCGAAAATGATTTCGTGCTTAAGTACCCAAGTGTAGGTTGTCAAGTTATAATACTTGGTAAGTTCAAGTGTCAAACCAAAAGGATAGTCGAAAAGACGATGTGGTGATTACGAGTCCAAAGATTTGTTAACAGAATTTAATTGATTGATTTTAATGGTTAATTTTAAAGTCTTGCAATAAAAATTAAAGTGATGTAACAATAGATAAGAAAATGCTAAGGCATTATAGAATTCATTTGTTTTGCAAAGTTACGTAGAATCAACCTCATTCAAAATTCTCAATGCAAATCCTAAGTGTTGAGTATTTTACCCATTTCTAAGCAATAGGGTGTGGAGCAAAAGCAACCTATTCTCATATAAATGCCATATAAAGAAAGGGTGTAAGCAAAAATCAACACAAGTGTTTCTCTCATTTTTATCTTGTGACAAATGGTGTGAAGCAAGTGCAACTCATTCCCATATAATGTTCAACCAAGATTCAAACTTGAAATACACAAAAAAAGGCATAAATTTAAACTAGGCATTTGAGAACTCATTGTTAGTTTTCCCTAGACAATTAACTTGATTATGAAAATGGCCAACTACAAAAAGTTTAGCTCGATAAATCGTAACATTTCATTTGTTTAAGATTGGGAGGTCTAGATGGAGGTTAAACCGTCCTATATAGAAATATTTGATAAATATAAATTGAATCCTTAGAATACTTAGTGAAGTTATTTATGACATAAATTTAAAAGATCCTCTTTAGCAACACTTTAACTAAGAAGATGACGAGTCTTAAAATCGCATAAAGTGTAGAAAGCACTCACCATATCATTAAAGTATTCAAGGATTAGAATCTCAAATTTATGGTGTTTCCATGAATATTCAAAGACTAATCATGCTTGGCTATGAAAAGTATCTCATTCAAAGAAAGAATAGACATAGGCTAGTAAGAAATACACAAGTATATCATCTCTTCATTAATGCTTGAGATCTATGTATACAAGGCATACAAAGTCGAATCATCGTATAAAAATTATCTTACTAGCTTATGAATGGTTGATTAATTGAAAAGAAGAAGGATTCAACAAGTATTTAACAACACTAACAATGGAATGAAAAATGAACTTACATAATTAATACATTGCAAACTTCATCTTTTAGCCTTAGCAATGAAATTACTCCATGATAATTGAATGAACAAAGACCATTGAAGTTATCCCCATTTCTCTAAAGAGTTTCTCTAACTAGTTTCTTTTATTAAGATGATAATTAAAGAGAAAAATAAAATGCAGGAAATAAATATGTATTATAGCTAGAACTTCAAATTAGAACCAACTCTCCTTAAATAATGGACAAAGAGAAGTTTAAATAGAGAGAGAAATAATGTTCAAAGATGGCTAGTCTATCCCCCTTTTTCAACCACCCCTAGGAGCCTCATTAATGAAACAAAGTCCTGCACTCTTTGGATCAAAAGGTCAAAGAAAAAATCTAATTTGGAGGCTCCACTTTGATTTAGAGGATCTTTGATTGACTAGAGCTTTTTTTTTTTATCATTTGTCTTCATTGAATTATTCCCAAAGCTCCTCAACTTGCTTCCAAAGTCTATGGTTATAATATAAACAATAGAAAAATTTAATTTGAACCATTCTTAATATTTAAAGTGTGTGTGCAAAAGTGAGCTAAATTAATTAATCAATGCTAAGATAAACGCGATAAATTTAATTTAAAGAGCGTTGGCATATGCAAAATTGTGCGTTTGTCACACAGGACAGTGAACGTTTGGAACCCTAATTTTTAAAATTAAAGAACAATAGGATCTACTATGACATGTAAACAAAACCTAAATGGTGTTTCAAAATTCTCAAAAATTGATTATAACTTTTGGATATTTTCTCTCTCAAAAAGCTCTCTAGAATCATATATTTTTTACCAAACCAATGGTTATATTTATAAGAAAAATATATAGTCAAAATCTTTTTAAAATATTAAAAAACAAACTTGAGATAAAAATTCGTGCTCAAAAAAATACACGCCAGACCAATATAAGTCTCGATAAGTAAGACCGGTCTGAAATTAGAATTTTAAATCCTTGAACTCAACCAAGTCTTTTGGTCCAGTAGTATAAGATTGTCATTGGGACAATTTTGGATCGACTTGAAACTACTAAGGTCGAACTCCGGCATTGTCAAAATAATGTTTGACCAGCGACAACCACAAACCGTGAGCAAAAATTAGTTACAGTACGCAAAAACTAGCTCAGACACTCCGTAAAAAAAAAAAAAAAAAAAAATAATCATTAAACTGTTTTTGCGCTGAACCAGTCCAAGTTAACAAATCATGTACCTGACCGTCAACAAGACAAATGCTCGCCACCCTTTTTTGTAATCTGCACGTGGCTCTGTGTAAATGGAAAAGCTAAAAGTAAGAAGGGACAAGAATGATGGCTTTTAAAATTGTTGGCAGGAAGGACATCACATGGGTTTGTTTCATTGAAAAGGACTTTTGATTTTTCAAACAACTTAATTTTTTCCTTTTTTATTAAAATCATTTATTTAAGAATATTTTTATTTTTATTTTATCGTATTAAATTTGTTTGGGTACTAATTCAATTTAAATTTTAGAGACAACTTTATAAAATATGTTAGATATGAAAAAAATAACTTTTTTTAATAATTTGTGTTCTTTAGACTTTTTCGAATTACGACAAAACTCGGTAAAAATATTTAAAAATATATTTGACTCAAAGTTTTTTAATTACGAATTTTAAATTCAAACACCACCTATATTTTGAATCAAACCATATTACTGACTTACCTTAGGTCCAAAATTATATGCAATGAATCCGATAAATTCAGCGAGCTTCCGTTGATTGCCGCGTTTTCAAATCTTAAATTTGACTCAAACAATTACAACAGAAAAAGTTTTCTTAACATCGGAATCAAGCCAACTAAAAAATATAAACCTAACAAAGCGAGTATAAGCCTATATATATGCTCGGTGCTTATAGGCCGATTAAGACATTTTCAAGCTTATACTTGACCCTCATAAAGCGAATAACATGCACCAGTTGCTTGGCATCGGTGAATAACAAGTGAAAGTATAACCGAATAAAAAACAGTGTGCAAATAGCATGTTACCATAAATTTTAAACCATACATCTGTATGGAATTTAGGAAAGAAAAGGTGACTAGTTGGTTGAAATGAATTTACACTAGCTTTTTTATTGTGCTTTTAGGATTATTTTTTTGTGTATGATATAATTATTAGTTTTATGTTAAATTAAGACTTTTAAATATATAATACCCACTAAACCACATTCTAACTCAAATCTTTAGTAAAATTTAAAAACTTTTTTTTGCTTTTAATTCATTAATAACTTTTAAAGTTTTGCTCATTAAATTAGTTTATCATATTTATTTATATAGTATATTATATTTCTCTATATGTCATGTGTAAAATTATAGGATAGTAATAGTCGTGTAGGAATGTGCTTTTTTTTAATATTCAAATATAAACCTTTCACATTTTTTTAATTGATAGTCATATATGTATTTATATATATAATTGTTTTTACTAAATTATATAATACAATGTATATATGTATATTTATAAATAATTTTAAATTATCTACACCGTTATATAAAAAGAGTTTTGTTAAATTGGTAACTAGTCTTTAAGATAAGTAAAAGTAGAAAAGTCTTTCTTTGCGTTATTGGCTGAAAATTTTCATGTGAAGCCCTTTTCTACTTGAAAAGTATTTTTTGTTCTTATTTTCAGCTAATGAAAATTAAGTACAAACAATATTATTTGCAGCTAACAATGGCTTGTGCTCTTATTCTCAAGTTCCTTATTATCTTCTTCTTTTTCTTCTTCATATTTGTGCTACAAATTTCCTCATCTATAGCTCAAACTAATGGAACTGTGGTCGTTGGATCGTCGCTCACTGCAACAAACAATGCTACGCCATGGCTTTCGCCTTCTGGTGATTTTGCTTTTGGGTTTCAAAAACTTGAAGACAGTGATATGTTCTTGGTTTCCATATGGTAATTTCTTGGCTTTGTATCTTCTATTTTGTGCATGTAGTCATTTAATGTGTTGAGTTAGTGACATATGCAACGGGGTTTTAATTTTTGTAATGAAATTTCATCGTTAAAAGACCAGGCCACAAATTCGAATTCCAATGAATTTGTCAAATAGTCTAGAAGGTTTAGATAGCCTAATTAAGGTGGCGTTTGATAAAACATCTTAAAACTAAAAACTGAAAATTGAAAATTGAACTGAAAACTGAAACTGAAAAAATTGTTTGGTTACTTCTGAAAACTGTGTCTGAAAAAATATTGTTTGCTTGAATATAACACATCTGAAAACTAGGGGTGTTCACGGTCCGGTTAGCCGGACCGTTTACCTACATAGTGGACCGGACCGAATGTTTTGTTCCCTTCAATTTTAGGACCAGACCGGACCAATAAGCTATTAAAGACCGGACTGGAACAGACCATCTTGATCTGGCCGGTCTCGGTTGGTCCATTCGGTCTGAGCTTCACAACAACCTCATCTTTCTTGCCAGAATATTATGGTCGGAAAACTAAACCAAAACAAAATAAGAAGAGAAAAATGAGAGAGATGGGAGTACTGTGAGGAGGAGAAAAACGTAACGAGGTTGGCGGTGAAGATGGCGGAGAATGGTGTGGTGGAGGTTGACGGCAAAAATGGTGTAAAAAGGAGAGAGAGACGAACTCGAGTGGAGAGGGGGAGAGAGAGGGGAAAATGCAAGAGAGAGAGTGTGTATATTTTACAAAGATATATATATTTTAAAATATATGTATATAACAGAGAAAGAGAGAGAGAATGTGAGAATAAAAAAGGAAAAGAGAAAAAGGAAGGCCGAAATCACGTGGGTGGGGGGGTGCGTGGGGGACAGAAGTGATGGGTGTGATGGGTGGTAAGTTTATGGGGAAAATGTGTAAGACTTTGGCTCCTTTTTTGGTATATAAATGCATATTTAAAAAAGAAAAGTTTTATATAAATAATCGGCCCGGTCCGGTTTTGTAAACATTTTTACTTGTAAGACCGGACCGTTGTATGTGTAAAAATCGAAAAAACCCTCTTTTTTGGTCCGATCCAATCGGTCCGGTTCGGTTCTTGAACACCCCTACTGAAAACTGATTTTTTTTAATATGACAATTTTGTCCTTATTAATGTATTTAGATCACATTATTAAGGCTTTAATGAGGGCAAAATAGGTATTTTGTAATGAGGAGTTTTAAGTTTTCAGATTTAAGTGGCAAACTTGGCACTTAAAATTTTGAATGCAAATTTTCAGATTTAAGTGGCAAATCTTTTAATTTTTTTTGCCAATCAAACAACTTTCACACCACTTAAATATGAAAACAAAGGCACAATCATCAGATGAATGGTCCACCCATGAGAACCAAGCTATATGTGCACACCATTGTTCCTATTTTGAAAGGTTACACTAGTTTTTAGCGTATCAAGCACCTCTAGGATAACAAAAATCATTTTAGAAGAGAGTTAAAGAAAGCTGAATCTTTCATTAGATAGTGGATGGCTGAGATTTTAGCAAAGGTGGCCCTTCCTTTAGACTAGGGCTGGGACCGGTTCGGTTCTTAGCCAATTTTGGAAGAACCGTTAACTGAACCGTTTATATCATAATGATTCGGTTCTAAGTATGAAAAAGTGAAGAACCGTTTAAGGACCGAACTGGTTCCAACGGTTAGTTCCTCCGGTTTATCAGTTAACCGTTAATAAGAGAAAAACCAAAATATTAACGGTTATTCGGTTCTTCCGGTTTATTGGTTAACCGTTAACAAGAGAAAAACCGAAATATTAACGATTAATAGAAAGATATAACGGTTATTGTAAAGAAATAACGGTTCTAACGGTTCGGTTCCTAAGCATTGAAATAGAGTTTTGAAGGAAAAATTCAATAACGGTTCCTTAACGGTTATTGGAAAGAAATTATATTAAGAACCATTAACCGAACCATTAAATAATAGACAAGAACCGAAACGTTAAAAAAAATAGCAAATTTTGAAGAACCAAACTGAACCAATTTTTATCGGTTCGGTTCGGACCGGTTCTCCGGTTCCCGATTCTATTTTCCCAGCCCTACTTTAGACTACTTCACTAGGGTCGCCTAGGGGTCAGATTAGGCAAACTCCCAATACTCCACACTAAAGCGAATAATATGATAAGAAATGTTTTTAAGTATTTGATTTGTATTTTTTTTTTTTTTTTTCTTACATCAGTGAATCAAACCATTAACCACTCTCTTTTTAATCCTTATGACAGCCAGCACTACTAATGTGATATAAGACTGCTAGCATATTAGATTTGTAGTTTGATACCCCTATTTGCCTAGGGCCCTAACTTTTTTTGGGCGCCTTTGGCTTTTAACTACAAATTTTTTCGTTTTTCCCTAATTTTTTACAAAAAATTATTTAATTTGTTTAAATATATCGTCACCTTAATTAATACGACTAAAAAGTAAAGATTGATTTATATGGGAGGTGAAAATTGAATGTGGGCTTTTAATCAAGGCGATTTATGTGGGAGGTGAAAATTGAATGCAGGCTTTTAGTCAAGGCACATCTTAGAAACCCAGTGTCCTAGTAGACCTAATAATCAAGGCCTAGAGGCCCAACTCTATTACAAATGAGGAACCATCTAGCCGACCAAGATGTGTTTGTATTCGGGCCACCCACCTATCAACTATTATAATCTGCCTACCACAATTAACTAGCTGGAAGATGACCGACCAACTTTGCTCAGCCAACGAAGAAGAGATAGCTGAACTAGAAGATTAACAATAGAAATTAACCACTTGTACAAATTGAATAGGGTTAGGAACAACTAGTATCTTGGAGTAGTGCCTAAGTATACCCTTTATAGTAATTACCATTCGTCCCAAACTTTAATGTAACCCTTTTATATTATATATATATAAAAATAGGAAGGGAAACCTACATCAAAAGGAAATAAGTTCCAATACCCTCTATACTAACTCCCACACATTCTCTCCTTCTTCTCCAAGTAAAAACCCTAACTGTTGTATTTATTTTCTCCAAGCTTCCAATCTAATTGAATCACCAAGCACATAAGGGAGGATGTACTCCCGGATTGGGAATTAAAACCACCGGAGGAACATGCCTCAAAATAAATCTGGTCTTCATTACGTTTATTAGTCTCTTATATTTTGATGTTCATAGCCACTCATCACGTTCATTCATAATTTCTGATTGCCAAGAAAAGTTTGTTGGCCCAATTCTATCTCAAATGGGCTTGGTTAAATCAATTGGTAGATTCAGCGGTCATTTATAAAAGATTAGGTTTCCTGGATGCCTATTCAAGCTATCACCAGATCTCTCTTTTTAGGCCGACGGGGTGGGAGGTTTTTCTTTATTTGAAAAGTGCATTGCATTTATAACCATTTATAACCAGCATGGGGATCTATTGCTACAAAGTCATGCCTTTTGGAATGAAGAATGCTGGGGCTACCTACAGGAGACTGTGACTAAAATGTTTAGGGAAGAAATTGGCAAGTTTATGGAGGTATATGTTGATGACATACTGGTCAAAAGCAAAAAAGTGTGACCACATTAGAGATCTGGGAAAAACCTTTGAGATTTTGAGGCATTATAAGATGATACTTAACGTCGCCAAGTGTATATTTTGGGTCAGATCAGTGAAATTTTTGGGGTTTATGGTCAATCATAGGAGTATTTAAGCAAATCCAGGAAAAAATCCAGACAATCCTTCACGTGCGGAGGCCGACCAACATGAAAAAGCTGCAAAAACTCACAAGTATAGTTACTGCTTTAAATAGTTTTATTTCTAAATGTTTAGGTGAATGCATGCCATTGTTTAAAACACTTAAAAGAACTAAAGAGTTTGTATGGACTAAAGAATGTGATAAAGCTCTGACTGAGCTGAAAGAATACCTGAGCAACCTACCCCTCATATCAATCCCTAAACCCCATGAACAACTTTACATGTAGTTAGCCTCCTCTGATCGGGGTAGTAAGTTATGCCCTAATCAGGGAGCACAAAAATGTTTAGAAACTTGTATATTGCACTAGCAAATGTTTGGTAAGCCCATAATTAAATTACTTGCCTTTGGAGAAACTTGTATTAGCATTTGTCACAGCCTCAAGAAAGCTTAGGCACTACTTTAATGAACATCTGATCCAAGTATTGACCTTAAGCCTGATCAAGGCTGCTCTAAAAAAGGCAGATCTCTTAGGCAGAACAAAGAAATGTTCGGTTGAACTTGGCAAGTTCCATATCGAACATGAGTCGAGGATGGCTATCAAAGGGCAAATCCTGGCCGATTTTATTGCTGAATTCACTGGCAACACCGAAGTTAGGCCCGACAATCAATTGTCATCCCCAACTGGGGGGCAAGAAGAGGAGGATACAAGAATGGAAATAACTGAACACTAAAACTCAAGTCAGATCGAATCATCGTCCAACCAACATGCAAGTCTAAATTTTTGGACTCACTTTATTGATGGATCATCGGCAGCCACTGGGTCAGGAGTTGGTATAGTTTTCAAAACGCCTAAGAGAGCCATAATTGAGCAAGCAGTCCTATTAGGATTCAGAGCTTCTAACAATAAGGCCGAACATGAAGCACTAATAGTAGGAATACAGAAGGTTAAGGAACTTGGGGTGCAAGACCTAATGATTCGCTGTGATTCCCAACTAGTTACCAAACACTTGACAAAGGAATATGCTGTTATAAGTGAAAGAATGGGAGCCTACATAAGAATGGCTTAAAGATTAATCAAAGAATTCACGGATCGATTTTTGGCCACAGTGAATCGATCTTCCACTTGTCCGAATCAGTCATCGATGGCAAAGTGGTAGTCCACATTATATCTGCAACAAGAAGCAGTGAATAAGGAGGAAAGCCTCAGAAAAGAAGGCAGAGGAAGCCGAAAAAAGAGGCCCAAAAGCGGAAATGAAGAGCAACTGGAGCTAAAGAAAGGCAAACAATAAAGCAAAAGGCTCAAGATTATCTAGAAAATAGATAGAACTCTTAAGTCTCTCAGGTTTAAAGATAGGAACACGTTGTAACATCGTAGATACGCGAGTAAAGACTCCGTACTAGGTTTATAGCGATGTATTCGAGATTATTAGACTAGATTGTAATACTTTTTAATATCAATCGAAACAAAAGCTTGTCTTTGGAAAAGGTATTATTTAATTCGCTTAACTCAGTTTTAATCATTTGACTGCCTCACATGTATGTGTATAACTGTGGCTGTTGTATACTAAGCAAAATACTGCATGTTGTTAAATAATTCGAAATGGAATTTAGACATTAAACTGCCCACCCTTTGTACAAATTACAAACTCTATAATTCTGGACTTAAGAGCATAAAACCGATCGGTCTCCCTTGCTGACCGATCGGTCACTTGTAATTAACCATGTTTTCACCTCTAAAATCAGGGTAATACTTGCATGTAGAGTAGAAATACGCATGGTATATATTTCTAAATATTATTCTTTATTCTTTTGTACTTCATGCACTCTAAACTAGGATAGAATTGAAAAATACATAAAATCTGGAATACGGCATAAGGACCGATCGGTCTTCTCATAATGCCGATCGGTCTTCCTTTGAGCCCCATCAGTCTTTGGTAATTTGCTTCGTAAATTGCACCCTCACTCCAACATATTAATAAAACTGATACACATGCACATTTAGGCCTTAATACAGTAGGAAAAAGGTTAAAATTGAAATCAAGCATGTTCATTTACAAGCCGAAAGGGCAACGTGGGTGCCTAACACCTTCTCACGTTGTAACATAGTTCCCAAACTCACTCTGGTTACGCAAACAGCATTGTATCCCAAAAGGGTACAAAAACACTTTTTGTCCGTTTTCCCAAAAAACGTACTGGCGACTCTAAAACTTTTCAAAACCTCGGAACATGCCAAAACGGCATAAGGGTCCCGTCGGGATTCTCACAATGGGGACTAACACTTGTTCGCCCTTTGAGTCTGTCGGCTTGTCAACTAACTTGAACCAGTCTACCGAGGACTTCTGTTTCTTATATTGATCGGCCCCTCGGGATCTGGTTTTGGGGCACCTTCGAGTTTCTTGGTGGACTTGGAAGAGGAGGACAAGCCTTGGTAATTTTTATACTCATTCCAGCTTAAGTACTTCCCCTTGCTCCTTTTGCTAATGAAGGTGGGGATTGGCTGGCAGTGTTACTCGGCTATGGAGATAGCCATCCTCTCATGCGTTTTAACGTAGGCCTTCTCCACAGTGTTGAGCTTGCCCCACGGATTCTATCTATGTTAGCTAGGATATCTTCAGCCACCTTTGAACTTTGTGGCTTCTTTAAGTGAGGGGGACCACCTTTCCTATCCTTGTTTCGGTAATACTCCCGCCACAAATTGTGTACACTATTCACTATCTTGTACTATGTGAATATGGCATGTTTCTCCTCAAATATGGATTCTGGCCCAATCCGGCTCGCCAAGAACTTAACTTGTGCATCCTCGTTGATCTTACCTTTCCCACTCTTGGTAAAGGATGATTTAGTATACTAATACACGAGCAAAATGTGGGCTGCTCGAGGGTGGTTGAGTTGTGTCACCAACGCACTGCCTCCGTCGTGGTGGAAGAGTGCATTTATTTGATCGATCTTAACTGCAAACATTGGGGGCCGATCAAAAACTTTGAAAAATCCTGCATAGAAGAAGCTCACAACTATTAAAAAAATTACATGTATCAAGAATTGTAAATGTTGGGCAAAAGAGAAAGTTATAAGCAAGGCAGACCAGGTCCATAGGCCTGACATGGAATGGGTTTGTTGATCGAATCAGGTTCGATGTCGCCCATCATCACAATTGCGTCCTCATCGACTCCCTTGTAGGAGTCTAGAAGGGCAAAGACTAGGCTGGGGACATCGTTTCTAGTTTTAAGGGACCTGCCATAGGTTCCCTTAGACAATGAATAATAATATTTAACTTCATCCAAGCCAAGGTTAGTGACGTGGATTTTATTTAAAGCATCTAAGAAAATCTAACTTGCCCTAAAAGTTAAATGGCCGCACTTAAGAAAATCTAGAAGTAAAGGCCATAGAGGCAGCCGGAGACCTGCCTCTCAAAAGAATGAAGTATGAATGGGATAGTCCTAGGACCTAATTTATACTCCTCAGCAAAAGGGTTCTTGTCAACCCTCCAGGCCTCCAATTAATTCCCTTAGGTATATTTAATGGTGAATTCAACAATTTGGGTGTCATTTACAAGAGCATTCCTACCCATAATGCAATATGTATGAAGACCAAAAGCTAAATATGTATTGAGGAGGGGAAAATTTTGAAGAACAAGGGATGAACTTGAAAGAAAGACCCAGAAGGGTTTACCAAAAACTTACATAGGATGAGGATTCTTGACTCTAAAGACGAGGATGACGCTGAATAATGCTAGAAAGGATTAGATTTCTAGGAAAGAAAAGAACTTAAGAAGATTCCGTCAAACTTTTGATTTTTTTGGCAACAACAAACGAATTCGTAAGAGTTTGGCTAGGAAGAGAGTTTGAAGATAAAAATGAAGGGTTTGAAGAGAGTTTATATAGTAGCAGTACACACACTCTCTCTCTCTCCAAACACGAAATGCCTGGGGAATACGCTCCAAATAATGGAACGCAATTAATGCTGGGGTCCCACACGTTTATCCCACCCATTTTTTGGCGCACGTCTAGCCAATGAGGGCGCTGACAGCAAGTCGGAAGGATGGTAATAGTTGTGAGACATATGTCTTCTCAAAGAAGCCAATATCATTCAAGTACAATTTCTCCTTTATCATTCCTTAAAACTATTGAGCTGATCAGTTACTTTAATGTTTCTTCAAGCAGAGTACCTAACCTCAGTTGGTTAGCCGAGATTAGGTGCTCAGGGGCCAGTTATGGAGGTGAAAATTGAATGTGGACTTTTAGTCAAGGCCCATCTTGGAAACCTAGTGTCCTGGTAGGTCCATAATCAAAGCCTAGAGGCCCAACTCTATGACAGATGAGGAACAATCTAGCCGATCAAGATGTCGTTATATTCGGGCCGGCCACCAAATCAACTATTGTAATCTGCTTACCACAATTAATTAGCTGGGAAATGACCAACCAACTTTGGTCGGCCAATGGAGAGGAAATAGATGAACTGGAAGATAAGTGGTGGGAAATAATCACTTGTGCAAATATGAATAGGGTTAAGGACTACTGATATCTTGGAGTAGTGCACAAGTTTACCTTTTATAGTAATTTTCATTCATATCAAACCTTAATGTAACCCTCTCTTATACATATAAATAGGAAGGGAAACCCACAGCTAGAGGCAACAAATTCCAATACCTTCTACACTCATTCCCACACATTCTCTCCTTCTTCCCTAAGTAAAACCCTAACTGTTGTATCTATTTTCTCCAAGTCTCCAAGCTAATTGAATCAACACACACACAAGGGGGGATGAACTACTGGATTAGGAACTAAAGCCGTAAAGGAACCTACATTCTCCAAAACAAATTTGGTCTTCATTCTGTTTATTAGTCTTTTATCTGTTTGATGTTCATAGCCACTCAACACCTTCGTTCATAATTTATGATTGCCAAGCAAAGTTCGTTGGGCCAATTCTATCTCAAATGGGCTTGGTTAGACTATAGCTACCCACGATTTTCATAACCAAAACAAAATATAGCAAGTGGTAAACGAAATATGGCATAAGTAATGTGTAGCCAAGTGGTAAGGCACTCACCCAAACACCAGGAGGTCCCGGGTTCGAATCCTACATGGGGTGGAGTTATTGTGCTTAAGACAAAATTGTAATGGCATATATATATAGGCCTGGTTAACTTTTTCTAATGGCATATATATAAAGGACTTCACTAATAAAAGAAAAAATACATCGAATTAGTAGACATGTCTTGTTAATTAGGTGATTATTGAGTTTTTTTCATAGAAATATTGTTAACAGTCCCCTTAATTGAGCATGCATACTCGCAAATACCTAAAGAAATATATACATACATGCATCAGTGTAGATCTAGTACATACTATCTTTAGCGATAAATTTTTATTACTAAAGAACAGGTAGAAATAAAGGTCGATTCACGGATCCCCACCCATATAAGTAGTAATAAACCCGTGCCTGCACAGACGAACATAAATATTGTATATAATTTGTATATGTGTAGCTTAGGTCGACGTCCATGTTTAGGTACTACTAATTAATTAGTAAAGTATTTCATCAAAAAAAATTAAAAAAATTAATTAGTAAAGTACGTCAACTTATATGTATTACTGAGAAAATTTTCTAAATTTTGTACGTTTAAAAACTAAATGAAAAATTATATGTATAATTGACTTTATCTTTGTGCTTTTACCTTTTAATTTTAATATATATCCCACTTGTATGAGGTAATTGAAAAACAGGCCGTTCATGGAAAATAAGTGGTTTTATATGTGTTTTATCAGATCACTCACTTCCCGATTGAATAATTTGATAAAACTTGGAAGATGTGATCACGGATATTGTCTCTGCTAAATTTCATTAAAAATTCCAATCATTTACCCCTTCAAAAAGAGAAGTTTGATCCCATTTTTTCTTAAAAGAAATATATCTTTCAAAGATACTACGAATATGTGTAACACGCATGAGCTTTATTTACTCAAAACATGCGACATTCCAATCTGAATTCTTTGTGTTTTTGTTTGAAGGTACAACAAACTACCGGAGAGAACCATTGTTTGGTATGCAAATGGCGATAATCCCTCGCCGAGGGGATCAACGCTAGAGCTAACTGCTGATCGGGGGCTAGTCCTAACTCACCCTCAAGGCCAACGAACAATAGTATCGGACCCCATTATTGGTTCAATTGCCTATGGTTCTATCAATGATAATGGCAATTTTGTTATACAAAATAGCAATTCCGAAAGCCTGTGGGAAAGTTACCAACATCCTACCGATACAATATTGCCCTCGCAAAGGATAGATAGTAGAGGGTCACTTTCATCTCGACGAAGAGAGTCCAACTTTTCTCAAGGAAGGTTTCAACTCTACCTGGATACCAATGGAAATCTTCAACTTAGTGCAGTAAACCTCCCTAGTAAATTCCGGACTTTTCCGTACTACTCCAATGGGACGAATGATAGTTCTTCTCCATCATCAAGATACCAACTTGTCTTCAACGAATCAACCTCCATCTACATTTCCAAAGATAATAACCAAAATTTTGTCCTCTCACAGGGTGATCTAGGATCTCAAATGAACTTTTATCACAGAGCTACCCTAAATTTTGATGGAGTTTTTGTTCACTATCGTCGTCCAAAAACAAGTAGTGGCAATGAAACCTGGTCCACTGTATGGTTAATTCCTGATAATATTTGCGTTCAAAGTAATGTAGAAGTGGGTAGTGGGGTTTGTGGGTATAACAAGATTTGTAGACTAAATATAGATCGAAGGCCGGATTGTCAGTGTCCTCAACAAGGGTTCACTCTTGTTGATCCAGACGATGAATATAGAGGTTGCGTGCCAAATTTCCTACAGAGTTGTGTTGAAGATCACGTGGTTTCTGTGGAAAATAATTATGATTTAGACACAGTTACAAATATCAATTGGCCAACTAGTGATTATGAGCTGTTGGAGCCTGTCGATGAAGATTCATGCAGGAGGTCTTGTTTGCTTGATTGCATGTGCTCTGTTGCCATTTTCAATACAGCTAATCAATGTTGGAAGAAGAAGCTACCACTCTCGAATGGGAGAGTTGATAGTAGTTTGAATGGAAAGGCTTTCATCAAATTCAAGAAAATTAACTCCCCTCCCCAAAATCCAGATTCTCCGTCGCCAAACAGGAAGAATAAGGACACAGTAATCCTTTTGATATCTGTATTTTTGGGTAGTTCTGTTTTTGTCAATTTCATTCTTGTTGGTGTGATTTCCTTTGGGTTTTTGCTTCTCTACAGTAAAAAAGAAGGACGAACTCCCAAAAATGAAAGTGATTTAGAAAGGAATCTGCACTGCTTTACATACAAAGAGCTTGTTGATGCTACAGATGAGTTCAAAGAAGAATTAGGAAGGGGGTCATTTGGTATTGTTTACAAAGGAGAGGTCAGACTGGGCTCAACTAGTCTTATAGCAGTGAAAAAGTTAGATAGAGTTGCTGAAGAAAGTGTTAAGGAATTCAAAACTGAAGTGAATGTGATAGGCCAAACACATCACAAGAACTTGGTCAGGTTGATTGGATTTTGTGACGAGGGATCGCATCGTTTACTTGTATACGAGTTCTTAAGCAATAGAAGTTTAGCCGGGTTTCTCTTTGGAGATTTAAGGCTTAGTTGGAACCAAAGGGTCGAAATCGCGATTGGAATTGCCAAAGGACTCTTATACTTGCACGACGAGTGCAATAACCCAATAATCCATTGCGACATAAAGCCCCAAAACATACTTCTTGATGACTATTACAATGCTCGTATTTCCGACTTTGGATTGGCAAAGCTGTTGAGGATAGATCAAAGCGAAACCCAAACAGACATAAGAGGAACGAAAGGTTACGTTGCACCAGAATGGTTTAGGAACATGCCAGTCACAGTTAAGACAGACATTTATAGCTTCGGCGTGCTGTTGCTAGAGATCATTTGTTGTAGGAGAAACGTCGACATGGATGTTGGCGAAGAGAGAGCAATTTTGACTTACTGGGCTTATGATTGTTTTACGGAGGGCATGATCGATACTCTTGTTGAAAATGATGGTGATGCCATGAGTGATAGGAAGAAGTTACAAAGGTTTGTGATGGTGGCTATTTGGTGCATTCAAGAAGATCCATCTTTGAGACCTAACATGAAGAAGGTAGTATTGATGCTTGAAGGAATTGTTGAGGTCACTACTCCCCCATGTCCATTTCCATTTAGCACCGTTAGAAAAAATTAGCATATTTAACTTGTATGTGATAAATTATTTGTCCTTGTGATATATGTAATTTTTGCATTTCTTTACAAACCTCTTTTTGCAATGGACATTATATGTATTCGAGAGATAGTTGGGAGAACAACACACTTATATATGTCACATTTCACCATTAGATCTGGCATACTACCATCAGATTTTTTGTTTTCTTATTTTGACCTTCAGGCTTTTTATTTCATTAGAAAAAAATATTATTTTATGTAAATAATGGGATTCGAACCCCCGCTGGCAATGATTTTACTTTACTAATGACATCCTCTATGTTAAAATTAAGGCCAGAATAATGAAAGGGTATTTTATGTAAATAAAAATAGATATCAAATCCTTGTAATGAAACAGTAATGTAAGGTGCTTTTCCCTTGAGTTTTGTGTTGGAAAGATCCGTTGTGCTTCATTGCTTCTAAATGTTCGTTTTGTTCGAGTTTTTGTTCCCGCAACTCAAAATGGTAATTTCATATAAAAAGTTTGAACTTCATTAACTTATAATTCAACCTATGGACATGAACTATACGAGAATTATGGTGGGAATTTACTATTTTAAAATTCAAGCAACGAATCACAATTCGAATCAAACAAGCACTAAAAGTATTAACTATTGTGTTTACTGGCTTCATTGAGTCTAAAGGTGCATTTCATTGATTACATAAGACAATTTCTAATATTACACATATATCTAATTAACAATGCCACAATTTCTACTACATATGAACACAGAACATATACAAAAACTACAATTGGACCAGTTGAGAATTTTAAAATCATGTATAGATCAAATTTTCCTTCCTACCAAACAGAAAAAAGAAAAATGAGGAAAGAAACTGCAAAAATGTGGAAGGAGAATAGGTATTATATTTCTCTTCTATTGAGCTAGATTCACTTATTCTGTATAGGATTTGAAGAGCTTGGTGGCCTCTTCCTTAAGCTATCTTCAAAAGATTTCTCAATCTTCCCTTTCTCTTTCATTTCACCTCTCAGCTTGTTTGGATCTGCAGAAAATGAGTTGACTGAAACTAGCAATCTTCTTGATTGGCATTTGATTTTCCCGGGAAAATTGTGTCTTTCATGAAAGGAGGAAAATAGCGAAGTTATGAAGAGATGAAGGAAAATCAAAGCAAGCAGAGAAACCAATGCTTTGTTTTTGTTTATGTTTCTCATATTGAGTGTTTTTTTGGGGATTAATTTGTTGAAGTTTTGAATCTCTCATTGTTCAGATGAAGAAGGTATCTTTTTAAGTAAGATGGATAAGCAGTACTAGTCAGTTGGAGCTTATGCTCAAGCCTGACAGAACATGTGGATTCCTATATTTTATTTTTTTGTGTATATGTCTATATATACACTTATTAATAGCTACATACATACGCACACATATATATATTCCTAGTAGACGTTGTGTACACCAAATTTCATGAAAAAATCATTTATTACTTCTCAAATTGAACGATCCTTTATTGACCATCGTCTTGTTTTAATATACACTATAGATATAGTCCAGGAGGAACATGAGTAGGAGCAAAGCTTGAACTTCGGCGCCTGCTATGAATACTCACACTTTTAATTACTGAAGGGTCGTGCTCTTTAGAGAGCTATTTATGCATGAGTATATATATTCCATCTCTAAAGGCGACGATCAAAAAAAAAAACTTCTATTTGAAGGATATGATATTTTCAAGAATGTTTGGCAGAGATTATTACTATCTCCTAAAAAATTCATGAAAAACTCAAATTATAGTGTATGTGCGTGTGTATTTCGGCTAGCAAATGTTTTAAGATTATATCTCTCACTTCCGGATTTAATTTTTTTTATTATACTTGGTGGATATGATCTTCACAAAATTTTATCAAATAATACATATATATCGTCTTCTGTGTATATTATAATCCGGAGCATAATCCGGAGTATATATATTGGTAGATTAGCCCCAAAGCTTTAACTTTCTAATGTGATATTTATAATCTCAACACGCCCTCTTATGTGTGGAGTTATATTGAGCCCAGCACATAGATTATTTATTTTGGGTGATGTGACCCACATGATTATTTATTTTGGGTGATGTGACCCACATGATGAATATCCCTTGCTTAGATAACATATTAAAATTCGGGGAATCCAACTTATAATCAAATGGCTATGAGTAGAGTAGTTCTTTATTTTTATATATTGTTTAAAGAGGCTTAATTCTCCTACTTAAAGACTTATAGTTTCAACAATATATATATGAAAATTTTCAAATGTAGACCGGTCCTTTTTACGATATTTTTTCGTTGTAAAACACATCCTCCAATGTTTTTTACGATGAAAAAAGGTTATAAAAAGGTCCGGTCCATAAGGACCAGTCTGTACCATAAGGCCTCGTTTGATTCGGGTATTAAAAAGTGGGATGGGATTGTTAATACCACTTTTTTTATAATATCTTGTTTGATTCGCACAAATGTGCTCTAATACCGGTACTAACTTAATAAGTGGTATAATTTAATACTATTGTTTATCCAGGATTAAGAAAAATGAACCATATAAAAAATGCTATTACTACTATATATTTTCAAAAATACCACTACTATTATAATATTTTCAAAAATGCCACTACTACTACTATATTATTATTATTTTTTTAAAATAATAATAATAATTTAAAAAAAATATATTTAAAAATTTAAAATATTTTTTTTATTTTGTTAGTCCAAAATATAATCCTGTATACGAGTAACATAATCAAACATGGTATTAACATCACCATGAGATATCCCAGTATTAATACTGTATGAATCAAATAAGGTATTGGTATTAAATTAATACCAGAATTAATAGTCCAGTACCATTAATACTAGTATTATTAATCCTACTGACCCTAATACCTGAACCAAACGAGACCTAAATGAACTCTATATAGATATATATATATAATACAAAGAAAGAGTGTAAATTGAAGTTTGTGATTAAGTCAATGTTGTCAACTAGTGGATCTTAACTTTAAAATAGAGATGCATAACTTTTGTTTAGGATGGTTGGCACTTGGAAGCAGAGGCTACATGTGATGTTTATTTGACTAAATATAGTAATAGCTCTCTCTCTCTATATATGCAAAATCTTCATTTAAAGATTAAAAGAACATGTCTCATGTGACTTATCACATGAGATCACATTCACTCACCTCCTTCTATATATGTTCTTCCATTATTAAATTAAATCTTTGACTAATTTAAATATCTCTAATAAGTGCAACCACCACAGCTAAATTTAGCTGGTTAATCTTTCCTTTTTGAATGAGTTGCCCTTAATTAATTTTATTGGAAAATGCACTGATTTAATCTATTTAATTTTGTTATGCCTATCACTTTTGATTTTTTTTTCACTTGTCATTCATATTAGATCGGTAATGTATCGTATCATATCATTATTTTCTTGTTGTGCCATTGTTTAACGACTCAACCCTTTAGCAACTTGAACCTAATAAGCTTTGATTTATTAATTGAATTTTGTTTTTTTTGTGCTATGTCATATCTCTTCTCGTTGGGTCTAGTTCCTACCAAGGAAAATGGAGGACAAAAAGACACCAAATTCGAGCAAAGGACTTATCTCTGTAAAATAGGTAAGGATGTATTAAGTATTCGAAAAGAAAATGTAAGGATAAGTGGAGGACACGTGACACTCTATCGTGATCAAAACTGCGATTGTCAAGGCCTATCTATGACAGAAGAGCAGAGAAGAAGAATGTTTATCAAGGGCATAATTGACCATATAAAAAATACTAACAATTGTCAAATTTCCATTAATCTTACTCCTGCTCAAACTACTCATTCCAAAATCAAATTGTCAATTAGGGCCCCTTTCCTTCCCAACATTACAACATAGAGACTTATTTCACAAAAATACTTTTTTTTGTTCTTCTGCAAAATATTCATCATAGTGAATTTTCAAAATTCTTATGAGAGTGAATGCTGAAACATCTCTTGTACATTTATTAGTTGTCTTGTAGTTAAAACATGTGTGTGAAGACTTACTTTCACCATGGATCCACTAATTTTAGAGAATCTTTTTGGTATACTTGCTTTTACATCCGGGAAAAGGCTGAAAAACCTGATTGGAACTGTCAATGAAACCCAGGAGGAGCTATTCAACAAAGGAGTATACTTCCTTTGTTTTATCTACTCAAGAGAAACTTATTAGGTAGAATTTCAATCACGAAATCTCAGTCACGAGAAGTATGCAATTAACTGCAAAATTGTATACAACAACTCGGGTTTTTACCCAAAAAGCCTAGCTCAAGTTATTATTTATTTAGATCCGTTCTTTTTTTTTTTGTCCGCAAGAGAGCTGCCGCCCAAAACACTAAGCAATCAAATTAAACGCTACATGGGGAGGGGGGTGGGAGGTCTTGAGGAGCCACTCCTCTCTGGCTGGTTCTGGCCTCTGCTCGATGCTTCCCTGCCACTTTGACCACCTAGCAGATGAACCATTTTTATCAGCAGCGCAAATTTCTTGCCTAGGAATATACTCCACTCGGCATGTCCAAGGCATATGGACAAGTCTTTGCATTCAAAAATTTCTCGACAAAGCGGATACTCCTTAACATTGTCTTCCTTTAGCCACTTTACTACATTTTGGGAGTCTGTTTCAACGATCAACTTTTCTAATTTTTGTTTGCAAGCTTGATTCATCCCAAATTTTAACGCTTGGAGTACAGGACCATCCACGTTATGAATACCAAATCCACTTGCCAAAAGAGTCACGTAAAACTCTACCAATGGCAGCCTGGTTTATCTCTTCTCTTGCACTCACATCAGCCTTGATTTTCAGCAAAGTTGGGGGGGAGTTTGATTCCATTCAATAACGTTTGATTAATCCTTTTCAATACGCCTCTAAAACACACTGCTATATCCTGAAGCCATTTCAAATGTAATGCTGAGGTAAGTTTGGATAGGAATTTCATCTTCGTCAAACAACTTTTTTGTTTCTTCCTTTCCACAGGTACCATATGCTAGCAAGGAAAATACAAATCCGAGGAATTTGGTGACAGAGATGAATTAATACCTTCATATTTGTTATTCTTCACAAACCAGTCTTCTTTAGAAGAAATGAAAAACCAGTCTGCATCTTTCTCCAACTGAGAGGCGCAAATATAGGAGGTATTGGCAAGGGCGGACCCGGGGGGAACAGGGCGGCGTAGTACGGGAAAAAATTTTAAAAAATCTACTAGCACTTGTTAAAAAAATTAATAAATAAAATAAAATTAGTTTTAACCCGCCCTTTAGCCCAGCTCAAATATTATAAGCCCACTAATTTATAACTCTTTTAAATATATATTATCAAAAGAAAAAAATGGAAAGAGTTTTGCAGTGCGCAGCTCGATACTGATTTTTCATTGCCCCAAGTCTCCAACTACTCATGTCCCATGGGCCATCTCTTTATGTCTATCAATCTATCATTTAAACATTAATTTTATTTTAATAAAAAAATATAATTAATGTATTATATTTTGAAAAACAAATACATAGACTTTCTCTTTATTCTCTGATTCTCGTATCTCTTTCTCTTCATTCTCTTGAACATTGATTTAGAATCTGTAATAGATGAATTTGAAAAATTAAAAACTCGTCGAGTTCAACTTTGTTAAATACTTTTTGTTATGTATTATGAACCCAAATATTTAAATTATGCTATTTAAATTATGCTATTAAATATAATTATGCTATTTGTCTTTCATAAAATTCAGAATTAAATTGCAAATTGGAGTTAGAAGTTGCCCGGGTATCATTCCAAAAGGATACAGATCTGGCATTACGAATCCGTCATTGAAACTTTTCCACAATTCCGAATCAGCTTGCTCGATTTTAGAATTCATCAGGGGTCATTCTTCAGATATTTTTAGCTTCAAAAATTTCATGGCCGTGCTTTTGCTAGTTGAGCTGTGTTGACCCCTTCTTTCTTGGGTGATTCCTTTTCCATTTGTGGATCATTACAAACTCCCCAGTTAAAATCTGACTTGTGGTATCAAAAAACAATGATTCTAGGTTGTTGCCACACAAATAATACTCTGATACCATATGTAACAAGTCAAGTCCCACCCAAAATGGCTCGCCTAATTATAATTTGACTTCATTCAATCCACATATATTTCAAGACTCTCTCCCACAGTCCCACTACACTATCTTTAGATGGACAGGGGTTTTGTTTTTGTGAGATCTTATCCATTTTCAACCCAAGTAACAAACAGTCATACACATCTCCGATCTTCACATTTTTCACGTAATTATATTTTATCCGATTATTTTTATTTTTTTCGTTTCATCGTGCTGGACAACACGGATATACCCTAATCCACATATAATTCAAGAATCTCTCCCACTACACAACCTTTGGGATGTGGGCCATAACATTGTAAACTCATTAAAATAAATAAACACCAGAGGTATCCAAGATGGGAGTTCCCCAAGAGAATATTTAAAAAATTACAGAGGTATCAAACACTCGCATTCACATGAATAATTCTAACATAACAAATCCCAATGTTAAATTTAAATCTAGTGGGTTTTCATCATATGATCAGTAAGTATAAGTCTTCACCTAAGTAGTTCTCAACATCTGCGGTAGGAAATTATCTTTTGTCGCTAATTAATGTTCAATGTAACTCTAATTAAGGCATGTGGCATTTGTGAAAAAGCATTTACATCATATATGTAGTATCTTTTAACATGATGTACAATCATTTTAAGCATGCACGTTGTATTCTGAAGCAACTTTTGGAGATCCTTAGCGTCACCAAAACAGAAAGTTGTTTCAAACAAATCCAATGCTTCTCATAACCTATTTTCCCACAAATAATCATGACGCTGTTGCCTTAAACACTAATAAATTACCCAAAAAAGTAGTTATAACGAGTCCCCATTTTTCGATACTTGGATAAATAGCGTAAATGTTATCATAACAAACACCCTAAATTTAAACTCTAATTCCACGTATACAAGAGATCGAGCAGAAATCAATAAATATATAATCATTCTCTTTAAGGGCATCAATTTTTTGACGACCAAATGCGGACGAATCACTTTAAGGGGATAAACGGATGACTTTTTGCCAAAACTTTACGAAGATATCTTCATAATTAGTTGATCATCTCCACCAAATTTTATCAAAAAATTTCAACCGAGAAGTGGCTTAACTAAACTTCAAAATTTTCAACACCTAAAAAATGCGCATATATATATATATATATATCAACTGTTTAATTAACCTACTTTCCGGATGAATTTTCTGATAGAAATTTAATGGAGATGATACTAATCATGGAAATCACCTTCAAAAAGTTTCATCAAAAAATTCATCGATTTACCCCTCAAAATGTTTGGTCCACATTTGATCCTTTTAAGAAGAAGGTTGTATAATAATGTACTATATAATAGCATGAGAAGGACTTTTGATAGGTTTGGGAAATTAAAAAATTACCCTTCGCACTTCAAATATTATAATAAAAATAGTGCTCAAGCAAGGACTTGAACTCGACTTTAAACATAAATAACACATGCTATTACAAATTGACCAAATACCATTTAATGTGCTTATTTTGTTTTAAAATATATACATAATGTTAGAACTTCTTGAGTATAATATTGCACACGCATCGCATGTGCCACCAATTCTAGCGTACATAAAGCAAAAAAGTAAGTCTATGAACACAAATCTACAAGCAAAGCCATTTTAGAATAGAGAGAATATCATGTTAATTTAATCTCTCTCACGCACACAAAAATATAAATAAATAAATAATTATTATTGTTATTATTGTTATTATTGTTATTATTGTTATTATTATTATAAATTTATAATCATTCAATTCATTGATAAAGGGGAATTGGAGCAAAAATTAATCTACACAATTTCAATGCTCGGAATTGTATAAGCTAATTTTGCTCTGATTCCTCTTTATCAATGAATTGAACGATAAAAAGTAATAGTATATAAGCTAATTTTGCTCCAATTCTAATACAAACCACACCCGAGGAAATAACATCCCATCGGAGCAACAGTAAGCCCCCACAACACCCGTACTTTTATCACGGAAAGCTGAGCAAGGGACCCAAACGGGAACCAAGTGACGAAAGCATTGGTTTGAGGCAAAACTGCCAAGAAAGAAAGAGGTAGGGGACACGGGGTTGAGATGGTGCGACTTCAATCCGTGTATATATATATATGTATATAGTGTCCGTTTCTGGTATGGAACGATCCGTACGGACCGAGCCTTTTTACGATGCTTTTTCGTCGTAAAAACATTGGGGGTGTATGTTGTAACACCCATGTTCAGCTAAATGAGTCCCTTCCCTCTTCACATGATTAATTTCCAAAATAATAGATAGAAACACCGCAAATAAAGTCATTGCAACTCCCATCAATGAAGTCGTCAAAAGAAACAAAGTTGAAGTACAATAACTGCCTCAACTGCTATTTTTACCAGAAGAAAAGAAAGAGATGAAAAGAAAAGATAGCAGAAAAATAGCCACAAGATAAACTACACATGACACTAGGGTGACACATGACAACGGCACGGGTTGTAAAATAACATGGGTGATAAAAAGAGTGACAAGTAGTAAAATAACAAGAGTACGTTAAATGAAACTACCAACATATTCAAGGAACAGAGACGGGTACATCAAATGCCACTACCTTGAAAGGATACCTGAAATGAGAGTACTGTGGAATAATAAATGGCAGTGGAGCCATGGAAGAACAAAGGAGCCCATACAAGAACGAAAACAAGATGGATAAAAGGTGTAGAAACAAACTTCTCCCCTTAACAGAAGACACCCAGAAGCCTTTAATCCCATCCCCACCAACTACAAAGACAACAAAGAAACAAAAACAAAATCAAAACTTACATGGCTCATGTATCTGCTTTTCTGTTTGGTTCGTTCTTAGGATCGATCCTGGAATTCTAAATTCCCGTCATTCAAGATTCCCATGTTTAGTTGAAGTTTAGGAAAGGCGTCCAAGATTCCCAGTAAAGGAGAATTCCCTTCATCCATTCCCATATTAATGAGGGGGAATTAAGGATTTCCAAGAATCCTTTCATGTATATATATTTTTATTTTTATTTTTGACAAAATTGACCCAATTTTTAACAAGTAAAAAGTAATATTTAATAATATATTATACAAAGATAACTCATTTCACTTAAATTAGTTTTATATATAATAATATATTTGCTAGTTATTCTGAATATGAAGAGAGGAGAGTTCCATTTTTAACCAAACATTGGCAAGGAATCTCAAATGTCAAGAAAGGAGCTTCCCTGGAATCTAAAATACCAATTATTTTCCTAAAACATGAACCAAACCAGCCCTCAAGTCCTTACTATTAAGCGAGTGGGTAAATCTAGAGGTAAAGGCGCTCACCAGGATCTAGGAGATCTCGGATTCAAGTCTCACCCTGGGCAAGGAGGGTTTCTTAGTTATTTGTAATAAAGGCATGGTTCAAAGTCAAGGTTTCGGAGGCTTCAATCACTAAATTTTCAACTCCGATATCGGTATCAATTCAGCGATACAAACCGATTCATTATTTAAAAGACCCAAAAAATCACAAAAAAAAAATTGAAAAAATTCTATAGTATGAGATTAATAAGATGGATCGATTAGATAAACATAATAACATTATCTAGTACAAATTACATAGAACATCGAAATACCATCATCTGTCAAACTTGGTAATATAATATTATATCATAATTCAATAAATATATAACAATACAATCTTATAAAACACAAATATCTTAAATATAAGTTCAATTGTGGCCTAGAATAATTATATGAATTATAATTATCATCATTACTCAAGGACTTCGGCGTTGAGGAATGAAGATATAAAGGAGGTTGGGAATTGAAACTTGTGGAGTAAGGATGAAAGAAATGACTAGATGAACTATAATAAGGAAAATTTGGTTGGCCATGGTGATGATAATACCCAAATCCCCGATAATCGCGGTTACCTGAAGATCCATCATGATACGTTACATGATCACTTCCATAATAACCACCACGACCAACAATACTATTATTTGATCCTCCACTACTAGCATAATCTTGGGCAGAACCTCCATAACCAGTGCTAAAACCATAACTACATATTCTTCCTCCGAAGATGCTATGTCTACGACTATCATAATCATAGTTGTATCAATGTCCATCGTAATAGTGTTGGCCTAAGTTTAAGCTCTGTAGTTGATCATCAATGCGCCGATAGCTTTGTGAATGGGGATCATAACCACTAGAATACTCATCATAACTAGCGAACCTAGTTAGATCTGCTAAATACCTACGCTACTCTCTTATTCCAGGTCGATATCTGTAGTCTGTGTCTTGTGTGGCATAATAATTATCATCTCCGCGCCATGACATACCACCATCATGTTGGCTATCAGTATCAAGATTGTAACCACCTTTACCACCAGTATTAGTACCTCGTATAGCACCACTACCTAGCCCACCTCCACCATCATTATTAGCATCATCATCATCCCCTCCGTCATTGTAGTTGTCACTTGAGAAAACGGTAGGTCTTTGAGGTTGCTTACGATGGAGACCACCCTCCATCTCTTCCTCGCTCTTTTGAATACCCTCAACCAACCATGCCAAATCATGAGATTCTAAGACCCCGGCCTCATTCTCTCTTATCCACTCATCCAATATATCACCATCATCAAATATATTGTTTAGGTCGACTAGATTATAATAATTGTCTACATCACTCATGTACATCAAATTTCTAACTTTAAGGTGCATATTGTAGTGCACATACACTAGTCTATACAACTTTGTTATTGCTAACCCATTGCAAAGTTTTGCATGGATTATTAAACACGTGCTCCAATTTCTTTCACAACCAGAAGATAAATATGTTTGACTTAAGATTCTTATGGCAATGCGCCTAAGGTTAGGAGCCGATTCACCATAGTTATACCACCTCTCAGCTATATAAAAATAAGTATAAGTAAAGAATATATATTAGTATTACTATTATCACATTGCATATACTTATAATATTACGTTTAATTTAAAAAGATAATTTAGATAATAATACCAGGAAGAGAACTTTTCATTACTATTTTTATAAGAACTGGTACAAACTCTCCATTATGATTAACAAATTGTCTGATCTCATTCATTACTTGCACTCATGGTTCAAAGTATCGGCCGATACCGAGTTAGAATAGGGGGCGTCGAACCACTATTATAACCCAGTATAATTAAATTTGCAATATTTCAAAATATCACCGATATTTACCTAATTACACCGAGTTGCTGATATTTCACTATGTATTGCCAAAAAAAAAGGTGACTAAAGTGACATAATTGAATAATTAAATAAAGTGACTAAAGTAACAAAAATACAAAAGAAAAAACAAAAGTTGCTACATGTTCGACTTTGGAGACTTGGAGTGTAAATTGGCATAAAAATCCTAAGTCAAACATGTTCATCTTCTAGTTGTGAAAAAAATTGGAGCACGTGGTCAATAATCCATGCAAAACTTCGCAATCGGTTAGCAATAACAAAATTGCATAGACTAATGTATGTGCACTACAATATGCGTCTTAAAGTTAAGATTTTGATGTACATGAGTGATGCAGACGATTATTATAACCCAGTCAACCTAAACAATATATTTGATGATGGTGATATATTGAATGAGTGGGTAAGGGAGAATGAGGCAGGGGTCTTAGAATCTCATGATTTGGCATGGTTGAATAAGGGTATTCAAAAGAGCGAGGAAGAGATGGAAGGTGGTCTCCGTCGTAAACAACCTCAAAGACTTACCGTTTTCTCAAGTGACAACAACAATGACGGAGGGGATGATGATGATGATGATGATGCTAATAATGATGGTGGAGGTGGGCTAGGTAGTGGTGCTATAAAATGTGCTAATAATGGTGGTACAGGTGGTGCTTACAATCCTAATACTGATAGCCAACATGATGGTGGTATGTCATGCCGCGAAAATGATAATTATGATGTCACACAAGACACATACCACGGATATCGACCTAGAATTAGTGAACAGCTTAGGCATTTAACAGATCTAACTAAGCTCGCTAGTTATGATGAGTATTCTAGTGGCTATGATCCCCATTCACAAAGCTATCGGCACATTAATGAACAACTGCAAAGCTTATACCTGGGCCAACACCATTAAGGTGGACATGGATATAACTATGAGTATGATAGTCATAAACATAGCATCTCTGGAGGCGGAATATATAATTATTGTTTTGGCACTGGTTATGGAGGTTCTGCACAAAATTATGCTAGTAGTGGAGGATCAAAAAATAGTATTACTGCTTGTGGTGATTATTATGGAAATGATCGTGAAACGTATCATGATGGATCTTCAGGTAATAGTGATTATCGCGAATTTAGGTATTATCATCACCATGGCTAACCAAAATTTCCTGATTTTGGGTCATCTGGCCATTCCTCTCATCCTTACCCCACAAGTGCCAATTCCCAAACTCCTTTATATCCTCATTCCTCATCGTCCTTACCCCACAAGTGCCAATTCCCAATCTCCTTTATATCCTCATTTCTCATCGCTAGAGTCCTTGAATAATAATGATAATTATAATCCATATCATTATTCTAAGCCTAATTGAACTAATATTTAAGTTATTTGTGCTTTATAAGATTGTATTGTTATATATTTATTGAATTATGATGTAATATTATATTACCAAGTGCAACAGATGATAGTATTTCGATGTAGGCTTTGTAATTTGTACTAGATAATATTATTATGCTTATCTAATTGATCCATCTTATTAATCTCGTACTTTAGAATTTTTTTTGTGATTTTTTGGACCTTTTAAATAATGAATCGGTCAATATCACCGAAACCGAAACCTATACCGATATCCAAATTGAAAATTGAGTGGCCAAGTTGACCTCATAAACCGCGACTTTAAACCATGATATCGGGTCATAATAGCGATTCGACACCCCCTATTCTAACTCGGTATCAGTCATATCGAATCGGTATCAACCGATACTTTGAGCCATGAGTAAAGGGAAGGGGGCTTAGACCTTCCCTTTTTAATTAAACAAAAAGTCCCTATTATGGAACCAAGGCCCTCACGCACTCATGTATCCACTTTATCTCCAGCCTCGGCTATGAAAGCATCAAGCTCAAGTATTTTAAGGCAACTGCCAAGTAACAAAAGAATGCTAAAACCAAGGCACGCATCACTGATGGGAAGACCGGTGCTGCCTTTCAGCAGTTCGAAAGAAATAATTTGTGATGTGCAGTAACTAGTCCAATTACATGCCTTCTAACAAAAAAAAAAAAAAAAAAAAAAAACAAATGCAAACCATCACACACGGTAGAAATATTCATGAACAACTAAGCGCACATAACTGCCAGTGTGGCAAAAAAAGAGAATTTATAGGGGTAAAAAAAACAACTATACAGTCCACCAAAATAGCACAGTTCCAAACCACCCAAACAACCTAAAACTAACAACAAACAAGGTGCAGACCAAAGCAAAAATAAAAAAACTCAAGGGAACGAAGCATGGTTTTCTATTTCAACAGCTACTTGTGTTTTAGGAAGGGCTGCTATTCCGCTTTGGACCAAGTCAATTATTTGATTTCTTGAGAGAGCTTATAAAAGTGTTTTACCTCTGTAATTGGGTTGAATTGAAAGAATGAGTTGAGTCCCCTCTGTGGGGTTTCAGCTTTTATTCCCATGAGTTACATTGATTGCTTTGCCTAAATTATTTTTGTTTCCATAAGCTCTACTCGAGCAATCAACAAGAACAGCGCAAGAGCAGAAAGGCCTTGTTCTGAATTTGATTAAGGGAATACATCTCTAACAGATAAAAACAAGGAATCAACATCATTTATCAGAAAAGGTTAAAATTTCGATACAAATGCTACAAATTTACAGCTTTTAGTACTTTCCACTGATGGCATTAAATCTGCCAAACAGGAAATATGAATTGCCAAACAAAATGATAAGCACCAATTGAAAGAATTATAGATTTACATTCCAATTAGGCAAATAACAGCTATAGCTTAATCAATCTTGCTCGTTATCCAATACTATGGATATGATTGATCTTTCCAAATAATACTAGTAAAACCAAACAACCTCCCAAAACAAGAAATTAATTGGTCATGAATCACTTCTTCATCAGGAAGAACTTTGTCCGTCTCTCTACTCAAAGATGTAACTTCTTTATCCGCAATCCCACAAGGCACAATATGCTTGAAGTAGCTTAAATCGGGATTAATATTAAAAGCCAACCCATGAGAAGTAATCCCAGATGAAATTTGAACCCCAATTGCCCCAATTTTTCGCTCTCCAACCCAAACCCCAGTCTCACATTTTCCTCCTGGACGAGCATTCACACCATAAATAGACGCTAATTCAATCATAGTTAACTCAAGTTTTTCAACATAATTTCTAGCACCAATGCCTACATCCCTCAAAGATATAATGGGATATAAGACTGCTTGGTGGGGTCCATGAAATGTAATATCCCCTCCCCTTTGTGTGTAGTGAAGCTCCGCCCCCATAGTTTTGAGTTCAGACTCGGGAACTAGTAAATTGTGATCGGTCCGGCGCTTTCCAAGGGTATACGTAGGTGGGTGCTGCAGAGAGAGAAGAGTATCGGGAATCGTACCGGTTTTTCTATCAGAAGCGAGCTTCACTTGCAGCTTAAGTGCGTCCAGGTAGTTGACAGTGCCCATTCTCCAAACCTCAAGATTCCTAGGAACCCTCATTCTCTGCAAAGAAAGAAGAAAATGAATAACTGTAACATCAAATTTCTCTTTGCTTTGCGGGTTTCTAAGTTCTGCAATCTTGAAGCCAGGCAAAAGGAAAGTGAGCAGAAAGTGGGAATCCTAAAGTCACAATGCTAGATAGATACTATTTCAGAAAATATGAAAAATCAGCACTGTGAAAATGTCAGCTTTACCTAAGGAGGTGATGATCTTGAAATGCCCAGTAACAAAAAGTCAAAAACTTAGCGGGCTATTATTGGGTTGGTCATCAACTTGCATAAGCTGGAAATATATAAATCATTGGCCTGCTTACGGACTGCAAATTCGAAATCACATGCCCAAAAACAATTTCTACAGTCAGACACAGGTGGATTCACACATAATGTTCTAAAATGCGCTAGACTTTAGACAAGCGGTAGAAGGAAGCGTAGTGCCTACGCAGGGACTGGGCGGCCAATTTTAGTTTGGTTATATTTTAAATATAACATTACAAATATCTAACTTTACTTCTAAAAAGAGCGTTTAGATTTTGCTAAACAAATATTTCTCACAATTTGGACATGGAAAAGTAAATTTTATAACAAAGGAGCAAAAACTCCATTAGTCCTAACAAATTGCCATCCTGCAAGACTAAGTAGCTACCTAGCGCCTAGGCGGGGATTTTTGGAACAATGTTCGCGCACTAGGGCTGAAATTCCCAGCCTAGTTGTAGCCACTAGAACCCTAAATGACATTTAGTAAGACTGAATGAGGTATGTGACAGTTCATGAATTTGTTTGACACTTTATGCAGTAATAGTACTTTCTTGGCATGGCAATTTCACCCAGGTTAAATTAGGTTTATGGAATTGTTAGTCAGTTATCAGAATTTGTAATTTTGTATGTCTATGAATGACGAAATTAGTTATAAAGATATTGGTGTCCAGTGGGGAAAACATTGAGATATAAGAATATACAGAACAAACAGGTCAGCAACATTTACCACACCATCCGAGCTAATTAGTTGACTATTATAGCCTCTAATCTTTTCCAGTTGTTTCTACAAGTTGTGACCAATCACCAATGTTACCTAATTCGTGCAGACACTTTGGTATGTCATACAGGGTACGGTACCAAGCCTAGTATACTGTAAAGTGCCATAAGGATTAGTCGAAACGTTATTTTAGGTTGCGTACACACTATTTATCATCTCTGCTATATGAGTACGTTTATACTACAATGGAATCCTTGATATGTTTTATATAGGTTGCTCCATATAATAATTTGTTTATACATCTATCTATGCAAGTCAAACTAAGGGGTCACCAGGGTTGGTGTTTCTGATCGCGAATGCACCCTATTTGGGGTTGGCATACCTAGTTCGTGATACGTAGGGGGGTCTACAAATTGGGCAACACTTGTTATGACACAAGGAACAGAAAATCAAGAGAGAAACATAAAGTGGCAAATAGAGTGCTATGTGCTAACCAAACTAACTGGTTCAACCCTTACGATTTTGTCAGGTGAATAACTTTTCAGCAAACTCCTAGTCCAAACCACTAGAAATGACTAATTTGCCGTGGCCTAGTGGTTCGCTAGTCCTTGTGAGGGATCGATCTATTTAGCGGGAGATCCCGTGTTCAAATCCCTCAAAGTGCAGCTGTTCAAAAAAAAAAACACAAGCTGTAGTACAGTTTATTAGCTAAGACTCCTATTTTTTTTCATTTTTTTATTAGGAAAACCCGCAAAGGCAAAAAACGAACAAACTAACAACCTAACCTATCCAAAACAGCAAGATCATTAAGAGGAGTGGGACAGTGAAGAGGGCCGGAAGCACTACTCTTTAAGAGACGACCAGCTATCCAATTTGGGACTGTTTTCCGATCTCTTCGAACGTGCACAAAGGAGAGATTCAACACTTCAGCAATCCTTTTTATATCCAAAATAACAGCTTGGCAGTCCCAAAAGGAGAGGACACTGTCCGACTGACACAAAGCGGATCACCATAAGATTATCACTCTCAATAATAGCTTCCCGAATTCCCGCTTTAGAGCAGAAGTAACAAGCCTCCCGGATCGCTAAACTCTCGGCCATAAAGACAGAAGACACCTTAAATTGTTTACTAAAAAACTCCTCCATGTTACCTGAGCTGTTCCTGGTCACCTATGAAGCATAGACACGACATGCGACACGCGTTTCGACACAACACGCGACACGCAATTTTTTCAAAATGTATGACACACCTTAATTAATTATATATATGCAATAAACATTATAACTATTTAAGAATTCCACTACCCTTGTTTCTTTTGTCAACATCTTGTAGTGTAAGCCCAAAGTGGCTTAGTTGCCTCATCCTCAGTTGATGTTGCAGTGGATGCAGCACTAGAAGAATAGTAGCAATCTAAATCAATTAAGTACTAAGACACTATAACTCAAATCCAAGTGCTCCAACAATTATTTAGGTTAGTTCTGTTTCATATGGAAAAGAATTAATGGTGTACTTTTCCACATAATTCAAATCCAAGTGCTTTAACATTCTCCAAAATATATCAATTTCGAAAATGATTAAATTAATCAAGCTTTATCAATTATTGCTCACATATCCACATGATTCAAATCCAAAATTTTCGAAATAAATCAATTTCGAAAATGATTAGATGAATCAAGCTCCATCAATTACTAACGTAGTACTAAACCTGCCCCATTTAAAAATACTGTGCAGAGAGACGGAGATAGAGACAGAAATAGGGATAAAGAGAGAAAGTAGCGTACCTTTTATGGATGCCGGAGAGAAGTCGTCAAGTCGTCGACGGGAAGTTGGGGCTGAGAAGTTGTCGAGGGCTGAGAGTTGGGGCCTTTTATGGAGAGAAGTCGTCGACGGGAAGTTGGGGCTGAGAAGTTGTCGATGGCTGAGAGTTGGGGCTAGGGTTTTGTTCCGATGGTGGCTGAGTAGTCAATAGATATTATCCCTGGGGCGAATTCTCCTCTTAATCTAATTTATTTTTCACCCACATTCAACGTAACTAGTATCGTACGATAGCTTATCGCGCGATACGCACCAGAGTGGGATACGGAGCGTATTTCGCGATACGCACCAGAGTATCGTGTGAGCGTATAGCGCGATACGCATCAGAATATAGCGCGATACGCATCAGAATATAGCGCGTGTACGCGTATCGCAAGATTTTATAGTATCGCGTATCAAAAGATTTTTAGGAGAGAATCTAATTTGCCCAAAAAGCATCACTCAGTTGAACCCTAAAGCCCAAAAAAAAAAAAACATTACGATAAAAAGAGAGAGAAACGGCGATCTGGGCGGCGAGGAAAGAGAGAGCACCTGCTTTGCTCCTGCCGGCGGCTAGGAGGTCGGCGACGAGTTGGGAGAAAAAAGGACGACCCAGAAGGAGATCGGCGGAAACGAAAAGGATGAAAGAGAAAGATTTAAATCGAAAGTACCTGACCTATTTTATGTTTTTTTCCTGACATGATGAGTATTTTTTTTATTTTATTTTTCTTTGACATAATGAGTAAAAAAAAAAAAGTTTGAAAAGGGAGAAATATTTAGTAATATTTTATTTTTATATGCTCGATGATAAATTAATAAATATATATTATTTGTTTGATAATAAGTATATAAGAATTTTATTACTTTATTTATTTATCATGGAGTGAGTAACGTTTATTTACTCGTATGTTATTACACGAATAAAAAATAAAGTAAAATTAAATATTTAATAGAGTGCAAATAACAAACACCTTTTTAAAGGGAGTTCTTAAATAAATCCACATAATCCGTCTTATCATCCCAATAAGAGAATACTTTCTTCTCACACCACTTATTTTTTAAAAAAACTTTCAATTCACCCCAATGGTGGGGTGGGTTTACTGAACGCACTATTGGGACGTTAATTTCGTCGTCGCTAAAACTAAAACATTAAAATCTTATATAAATTCATAAAAATATTTTTTATCGAGAACACTCAACTTACCCCATCTTTTTTATACACGCTAACAACATACCACAACTTTTTTATAAGTCAAATAATAAAAAAAAAATTATTGCACATCCACAAAATTTATTATTGACCTTGCAAAATTCCTAATTAGAGATAGGGTCAAGCCTCATAAATGACAATTTCAAAGACAATAGTTTTGGAATTTTAGGTGACCAACGGTTTAGAATGAAACACCTGATAAAAGTAAAAATTAATTAGTTTACACAAGATAATTACCCCGACCGTTTTCACTAACTAATAATAAAATTTCAATATTCATAATATTATTGTCTCCTATACGGATGTATTTAATGAATTGAAAAAATAAAATAGCTTTTATAAAAATAAATCATTTATTATAATATTTTGGAACTAGAGTTGTAGAATTATTTGTTGGAAAGAATGGACTTTTTTAATTTTAAAAAAATTAAATGAGTGAAAAGATAAATTATTGGCAATTTTTTCAAGTACAAAAACTGGGGTGAGAAGAAATAATCTTACACTATTTTTTAGGTTAAGATTGGCGTAATATTGACTTTTGATGGAGTGGGAAGACGGATTATATGGGTGTGTTTAAAAACACCCCTTTTTAAAACATTGGTAGCAAACGGGACCTTTATTAGGCTTATATGGACCTTACTTATTATTTAGGACTCCTTGTATTGGGCTTTCTAATCTTGAATGAGATATGTATAAAATATGAGTATTTTTTATTTATATGCATGTTTGATGGTGTTTGTAAGCATAAAACTGTATATTTGTATAAATATGAAAATCAAAGTGTATCTTATGATACATTGCGATATACGATACATAATATTATTTTTTTCGCAAAATGTTACACATTCGATATACATTATTGACTACCTTGAGCACATCCATTATTGACATTAGTTATCTAGCACATAATACTCTAGCGATTTAACCCGTTAAAAGTAGGACTATCAAATGAAATCTAAAAACCATCCCCTTCTCTTTAAAAGAAAAGAAACTTCTAGCTCTATGGATGCTTGAAACAATTTTGTCAAGTATTATCGTGCGAGTGAAGAAAGGTAATGTCGCTTGTAAAGCTCTTTCATCGACTGCACAATCGTGACAAGACTCGAGTACAACATTGCATATCATGCTCTAAAAAGTCCCCGTTTATAAATAACTCTTCGTGTTCGTGGAGAGACTAAACAGATATAGCAAAGAGAAAATTGCATTGACATGTTGCAGCAACCAAATGGAAGCTGGCACACTTGAATGCTAAACTTTCATAAATCGAAACTATTCCACTAACAACACTACGGTTAAGCGTTAAATGCGTCCAATAACTTATATCATGCGTAAATGTCTATTATTCTTAGATAATATCAAATCCCATCCCTAGAAGTTTAAGCATTGCAACACATTAGTCCCTCAATTCAAAATTAAGAGTCTAACATTTCTTCTTTGGATGTCCAAATTTAAGAGTTCAGTTTCCTTTTTCAGACGTAATCAATGTACCAAATCTCAAGATACCAAACATGTTTTGTTCCCAACAATTGATTAGGTTGAAATTATTGCATCCTCGCAAAAATGTTAAAAGTACTGATTAGAAAAAATGTTAAAGTCCAAAATGCATCTTCACTCAATATATTTGTTCACGGGTCCAAAATCCACCAAACGCGATGAAGCGATGGGCTTCAGATAGCAAACTGCAAATTTTGCATATGCTAAATGCTATACAGCTTAAGCAAAATACGCGAAATTGGTGCACTGACTAAGTAAAAAAAAATAGGATTCTTTGGTTCTATTCATTTGAAAGAGGAGAGATACATACCTACTTGCTGCTTTGTCCAGAGCACTTGGTAGTTTTGATCGTCGTGGCTTTGTAATCCTAGCAGTGCTGTCACCCTCTCCCTTGCTAGTCTAGTTGATTCTATGCTTTGTAACCCTAGAAGAAGAAAAGAGGCTAGGGAATTATAATAGAATTATAGAGGTGGATAGTCGGAGATCCCACGAAGATTGGAGGTCAATCGCCGGAGCTTGGGAAGAGGAAGAAGAGAGAAATGGAAGTATGAGATTTGGAGGGCAGATATCAACTCTGCAAATGAACTTTCCCCCCCTTTTCTTTCGGGATATTCTATTTACGCCATAAAAAAGAATTTAAAACCACCTTAACAAAAAGTACAAAAATAAACTAAGCGCCACAATTTTATACATGTATATATAAAATTAAAAAACTTGTATAGTATTTCAAAATATATATATAATATTTAATTTGTGATAAAAATAAGAATATTTTTGTATGTAATAAGTATATATAATGTAAAAAGTAAAAAAAAAAAGAAAAAAAAATCCCAATCAAATAGTATATTCACCGTTTTCTCAAGGTTAGTCCATCATTATCGGAATAGTTTTTTTTTTTTTTTTGACAAGTGAAACAATAACCACAAAAGCATGGAACAAAACTAAACATCAGATTTATCCTTTATTATCGGAATAGGTTAGCCCAGCAGTTTATTGCCAAAATTAGACTATAAATTCAACAATGAAGCGCCCGTATAAGTTAGATTGTAGTACCGAATTTTCATCATTTTTCAAATTTTGTCACAAACTTACAAAACATGACAATATTCCAAGTATCCAAGAATAAACCAATATCCAATTTTATGCAAATCTAAGTCAATATATACCACAAAGTTGGTGTAAAACCTCCTCTAATTTAAAAAAAAAAACAATTATATACGCAACCAAACCCGAAAACTTTCAGACAATAAAAAAATAAAAATAAAAAACCAAAAACTAATTAAACTATAATCTTCTCGCCATTATTGAAATAGCTTGGCACTAGAGAGTGTGGTAACGATCCTGAGAGAGATAGTTCTTTGTTGGAGTGATAACGTGAGATAGGGAAATTGAATTGGAGTGAAAGATCAAAGAGTAAAAGAAATATGAGAGAGGGAAAATTTAATTTAATTTAATTACCCCCAGTGGTGGATCAAGTATTTTGTGATAATTTTCAAAATGTAGTGTTTTTATTTAATTTAACTGTCTTGTAGTATATCTAGTGGTATTTTAAGAATTTTTGCTGTAATTTTTATTATGCGGTAGTTGTAAGGTTTTTTGTGGTGTAAATAAAAATTCCTTTTTCTTTAAACCCAATTTTTCTTCTATGTTTTTTTTTTTTAAATTTCCCCTCCTCGTCCTATTTAATTTTTTATCACCCCTCCCTTTTTTTTCACCCCCTTTTTCCTACAATTTATTTTATAGTTGTTTTCTGATCTTCTTCCTCTATATTTTCTATTTTTCTTTTTGTGGATTTTTGTTTAGGGTCCTTTTTATTGTATCTATCTTTAATAAAGACAACTTGTTATTTAATTTTTAAACATATGCGGTTGTGAATATATTTGATTATTGTTCACTTTTTATGGCTTCCTAAAAATTGTTATATGATTGTATCAATTTTTGTTGTACTTATTGAATCATAGGAATATATATAACTACCACAATTGAAAACTAGTATATTTGTTCATGAGTTTAACTCGATAATAATTCAAATTAATTTTAATATAATCAGTGGCTAAAAAATTACATGAATTGATGCATTGATTATTTCCTGTAAATAGAAATTGACATCTCAATTTAAGATCCAAAACGAGAATAAAATAAACTCTTAATTTAGAACAAATAAAAAAGTACTACATTTTGATTCACACCAAAGAAACATCAAACATGTTGGGAATCCAACCACATCTACATCTAACAAAGAAACACCAAAACAAAGAGAATACAAAACAAGACTCTTAACCACATATTCTATATATTCACCCCTTATAATCAAGCTTGCAATCTCAACAACGCAATATTTTATTTTTATACTCCATCCGTCTTAATTTAATTGTCACATTTTGAAAAACTCAAAATTATGGAGACATAATAATTACTCCAAGAGAAAATACTTATTTTCAAAAATGTCCTTTACTTTTATTCTCATAAAAAAAGATTGCGACACCCAAAACAAAAAAAAAAGTGTGAGAAATTTAAAGGGTAATATTGAAAATAAAAATATTGTTATAATTAATGATATACTAAATGTGAAAGTGAACAACTATTTTGAGACATCTATAAATAGAATAGTGACAATTAAATTAGGACGGAGGGAGTACATTTTTAAGAATTAAAAATCATTTGCCTTACATACTGTACCATATATAAATCATGAGCAAGCCTTTTGGTAGGTTAGTGAAATTATTCACTCTTCGAAAATAACAATTAAAAAATAATGCTTAAACAGATATTTGAACTCGTGACATACATAATTGCCACTTGACTAAATACATCATAACAATATTAAAAATAATTAGATATCATATTGCGGAGACATAACTACGAGGCTAATATGTATTTATTTATATGGGAAATCCTACATAGGTAGAACATACAATCAGAAAAAAGAAACGTATTCATTGATTGGTTTCTGTCTTTAGTTCTGCGTTAAATGAAACCATTTCTTTATTTTTAATTTTTTTCCTCTTTTTCAATATTTTAGTATTTTACTGTGTTTTATTTTAAGTTCTTGCTGGCCAATAATTTTAGACATATGTATATAGATATTTATATAATAAGAGTAATGGTTTTTGAATAAAGAAAAAATATATAAGGGTGAAGAATTGTATATCTAAAATTTAAAATAATTTTAATTAATTAATAATACATTTAATACAAGTTACAATATAATCACGTTCATAAGTTCAATTGTTATCTTAAGTTCAATTGTTATCTTACTTTCCCCATTTAATAGTCCAGATTTATTTACAATGAACAAAAGTTAAGAAATCAAAATCATCAGAATCAAATCACATCACCCTACTTTTTCTCTACCCAACCTTGATACAATAATAAAAAAGTAAAATTTCAAAATTGAAAATTTTCGAGCTTTCCCTCCCTCCAGCTTTTATAACAAAATCCTTTTCCCTCTTTCCTCTATTTTTTTCATCTCTCACATTTGACATTTTTCCCGAGGTGATTTTCAATGATCATTTTTATCCATACAATTTTTTATGATAGACAAGAGAAATAAAAAAAATATGTTACAATAGAGTTTTCTATAACCATTTATACATGAGGTAGAATGTGAAAGGTGAGTAATATAAGAAATTTCTATCACCATTTCTACACGTCTAATCAGTGATAAAAATTTCTAATATGACTTAGCTCATTCTTATTAAAATTATATGTGATACGGATTTGTTAACCATCCATTTATAAAACTATATAATATAGTCTCTCTCCTTATATACAGATTTTTTTTTAAAAATGTTGATCTCTCTATCCATTTACCACAGTCCAATATATTGTTTTCACTTACGAATAGGGTGTTGTGACGAATCCGAAAACCAAATCGCACTGATCTAAACTAATCCATTAAAAATCGAACCAAAAAAAGACGAAACAAAGAAACCGAACCGAATATGTTTGGTTTGGGTTTCGGGCGTGACAGTACAAAACCTAACCAAACCGAATCATTGCATATATGATTTGAAAATAATATTACTTTACTATCTAAAATTTTATGTTCCTAAAATCGACAAACTTAATGAGAACCGAATTCTTTGAGGTATCATGAATATAAGAGTTATAATATACATGTAAGGCTCCGTTTGATACCAATATGGAAAAGGAAAATAAGAACACTTGATTTGGTAAGAAGTTGGAAAAATAAGTTGAGGCATGTGATAAGATGCTCTCTATTTCATGCTCAGTTAATGAGTAGATATCCTCCATCTTTTATGATTTTTTGTGAATTTGTTTTCTTTCTCCACTAGCAAAGAAAATTTCTCCATAGAAAAAATTATAAAGTAAGAAGACATCTTAGCACATGTACCGACTTATTTTCCAACTTCTCACAAAAATCAACTGTTTTTATTTTCATTTTCCTCGTTGTCATCAAATAGACCCTTAAGAGTTAATATTTTTTTCTATCCAAAATAAATAGGAGGAAGCATATATTTAATATTTTTCTAACTAAAATAAATATCACCGAGTTTTTTTAAAAAGTATATTTAAAATTGAATAAAAACTAACCGAACGCGAATCAAAAATTTGAGTTTGGATCTAGATTTAAAATATTTAAAAATCGAATCGAAACCAAAATTTAATTTTATGCCTACAAATATTTAAGTTAGCATGAAAAATATTTAGTAAATGAATAAATAGCTAAAGTCAAAACTAAAGACATTCATTTCCCAATTAAACATAGTTCATTTGTAATCTTCCTTGTCTTTTTTATATATATATCCAAATGGTATATAAATACACTCAATGTTCAATTTTTAAAGAGAAATGATTTTGGATTCAATTTTATAATCTTCCATCTTAACAAAAATAATATATAGAAAAACACAATATAAAGACAAGGAGACCAGCCTATGGTTAGTTTCTCTCTCTATTAAACACAAAGAATACAAAAAGATTAGAGAATATATATGCATGTATATACATGTATTTGTGACACCCTGAATTCCGTTCCGAGATTTTCACCTCTGGGAGCCGGTTAATCATGGATGCCTTACGCGACGGCGGATTTAAAATATAAAAATCACAACCTTTAAAAGTCTTTTCCTTGGATAAAACTTGATCCGTTTGAAAAACCCGTTTTATAAAATTTCGGCATGAGGAGTTCGTTTGAACAACAATCCGCCTTGTAAAATTTGAAACCATTTTCATACAAATGAAAATTTCAATCACAAATCCTCTAATGAGATCCCAATCCAAGTTAAAATACTATACACCATTTCCAATAATTATACATATAATGAACTTAAATTTTGAATTATACAAACAATATTTGAAACTAGTAAAAGACAAGTCGTTTACGGACTACTATATATGTCTAAGGTAATCAGAAGTCCTAGACTTCATAATCGTGCCATCCTCCAAGATGCACCTTCAAAACTGGGTTGGAAAATAAGAGTGAGCCAAATACGGGTTCAGTGAAAACTATATAGGTTGCATATATAAAAATATATATTATGGCAAGAATACATGTGAGGTGTAGTAATGAAAGTTATTTCCTTATTGTAATAAAGTTCATATTATGACATGCCTGCCAATGCTTTCCCATCTCCGAAATATCATAAGATATACACTCAATCAAAAATAACATTGAAAGCTAGTTTCAAATATAAAATAGTTATAAACCTCACATATACGGTAAAAGAAGTATTGTTCAGATACAAATAGCCTTTAGTAAGAAATGTATATATATATATATATAAAAGAATCCGTTGGCTAGTTTATACAGCGTGGCATCATAATTGTATCATCTAAAAACCTCTCGCTCTCTCGGCAATCATCTCAACAACTCGCAACTATCCAAGCGTCCGCCAGGTCTGCATTTCATAACCTTTCACCCACGCAGCAATAGGGCCGCTCGTTCGTTTTCATGTACGGTTTCGGGTCTTTCACCCAGGGCACTTAGTCCCAACTTATGGTCCCAACCTTTAGAGACCAACCTAGGACCTACCATGAACTAGTGCAATAACACATATATCTCTATATATGCAACTGTGTATCAGCTCAACCGATGAACCACTATGTCAAATAACTAATATAACGGTTCATGTCGAACCTATCAACTAGCCAACAAGAATGAAAGTGATGAAAAGCTATCTTTAGTTCAAACATATACTTAATACACTCAAACTTGTATAAAGATTCTAATTATCGCTTACGAAAGCACAGAATACCATAAATATATATATTTGGTTCAAAGATACGTTCAACATGTATATACGTCTAGAATACATATATGTATATGTATATCAAATTACTTTTCAAATATCATATAGGTTATGTCCCCCAAGAATAACTCATAACTCACGTAGCCATCAAGGCTATACGCTACGGTAATAACCAAATAGTATGTTATGGTGCCCAAATCCATGTAAATATATATATATATATATATGAAATCTCAAACAACGCATAAGAAATCTCATTTATCTCTAAATAACAAATTTGCATAAACCATGAAAATATATATGTTCCAACATATAAGGGTATGTCTCATATGTATACATATATAGCTAGTGTATACATACATATATATACATATACCCTAGATCAAACGGTAGTATTGTTGTTGTACTTAAACTCACATCGCCAAGTCTGTAACTAATGGCTTATTTAAGAATATCATCCGTATAAGAAGTTTTATAGATTTCTATCGTGTAAGCTCCAAGCCAAGTCAAGTATAATATATAATTGATAAGTTTTAAGTTTAATATAAACTTCCCCATATGGTTTTTGTATTTAATTTACTCAAAATAATCTTATAAATCTGCCCAACATAGTTACGGACTGGCGAGTAGTTAGCAAAACTCATAAAAAAGAAAATAATAACCAAAGTACAACAATAACATCGCAAACACAAGTAATTATACTCAAATCATACTTTTAATGCTATATATATAACCTCATATATATGCATATGCATATCAAAGTGGTTGTTCGCTATCGTATCCGTATATAAGGGTCGTATGCAAACCATGCTTAAAACCCACTTGAAATTGGGGCTTTTGGTATTAAGAATCATAATCAAGTTATATGTAATGCAAATCAACCAAATATTCGAAATAAAACAACTCGAACCCCCATGAACATGAAAATTTCGAAATTGAGTACAAAACCCCAAGTTTGGTTTGATTCAAAGCAATTTATGCATAATATCTTGAAAAGAAACTTGTATACTAGTGTTCCCACCTATTAAGGGTTAATCCCTCAAAGCATCGCAGCCAAGATGAGCCGGGTTGAGCGAATCGCAAGCTATCCCCATTTTCCAGCCATGGAAGGAGGTGAAGATGATGAAGATGACGATGAATAGTGCTCGATGATTACGAAGAAGGAAGAGCTAGTGTTGTGATCTCAAATCATGCTCAAGACTCCCAAAATCACCTCTTATTTCTCTCTTTATGAGCTCTTGTGAGTTTGTGAAGAAATGAGGAAGGAATGGAGAAGCTATATATATAAACTGTGGTTAAAATTTTCAGGAACTGTTCACGCGCGTGGAGCTTGCAGCACTGAACTTTGAATGTCCATAACTTCTTGCTCGGAAGTTCGATTAAGGAAATCTTTATGTCCACGGAAAGCTTATTCGAAGTTCTACAACTTCTTAGAAGGAATATTTTCCAAATTTTCGACGGATTATTCTCATAAATGCGTCGAAGTCAACGCGTTAATGTTACCGAATGAACATCTGTTAGCGATTCGCCTATTTCGCGCTCATTTTCGACCTAATAGGGGCCTGAATTTACCTTCGAACAAAACACAAAAATTATATATTGCTTAAAAATCTAGAATCCATTGCGGACGAAAATTCAATCTGACGAGGAACGAAGGAGTTACGCTTCCTCCAAGTTAATCAAAAATTATGAAGTCGGGTAAATTGAAAACTTGCAATCTACATCCCGATTTTGACTTGAACCATCTGAAATGACTTACGACTATTCTAACATGCTTAAATATATTAATGTATTTCGTTGGAAGTCTTCAAGCCATTCCGATCCCCTCGGAGCAAAATATGGCTATCCGAAGTCCATGCTTTGCCTTGCATTCGACTTGTATCGCGATTCCGAGAAATAAAGATACGGGATGTTACAGTATTGGTAACTCAATATATATTATTGGAAATTGTTTTCAACCTAAATAGTGTTTTTTATGTGAATGAATTGTTTTGTAAGAGCATCTCCAATCATGTAAACCATGCCACATAAGATTTGTGTAAAATTTACACATTGTGTATAATTTTTGGTACTCCAATGGTGTTGTGTAAAATATGCCACATAATCTTTTGTGTAAAATGGGTGTGTATTTTACGTATCCATTTTACATATCCACCTCATCATTTTCCCTCTCCAACTTTTTACAAAAACTACAAAATATAATAATTAAAAATTAAAAATATGTTTTTGTAATAAAACTTGCATATTTGAATTCTACCCATCAAGATCTTTAAATCAATACCCACTTTGACTATTTAATTATAAATAAAAAATATTTATAAAAAATGTTGAATATTATATATTCCATGTGTTTCCTTATAATTAATGCATCATAATTTCACACAATATTATAAGTATGAACCATTTAAGCAAAAATGAGAATGTGTATAATTTATGTGTAAAACAACTTTTTATCAATCAAATGTCAATTATTTATTAATCAACATGTTTTTACACATCAATTTTACACATTGCTATTGGAGATGCTCTAACTGTTCGGTTATAATAAGAGATAATGAAAATCAGGAACACTACTTTTTGGTGCGTTTTTGATTTATATCAAGATGTGAAAAATAATCTAAAAATAAAATTGTAGCGCTTTCATTTGTATAGCCTACAGGGATAATGCAAAAAAACAGAACAATTCTATAATTCTTAGAAGATTAATAGTTTTCCACTTTGGAAAAGATTATAAAACTAAGTCTCAATTCAACTATTGTGTCAAACTTTTTTACTTCTTATTTTATCCCTGTAATATCTTTCTTTCATTAAAAAATATGCTTGCAAGAGAGTTTAAACCTTAGATATTTAACATCATATGTTGCTTAACCACTAAACCATCTCAATTTTATATTTTGGTTTGAACTAGATATATCTGATCGCATGTGCATGCGATCTGGTATATATATGCAAGTGAAATTAATTTTGAACTTGGGTGGGAAATGTATATACATATAAGGTGTTTGTGCTTTATTTCCTTTCTTTTAGGAGATCCACCTGCAAAAATGGCTACATTCTTGTTCATTCCAACGGTGGATTAAATCAAATGAAAACAGGAGTAAGTATATCTATTTCATGTAATTTTAGCCATTTCTTCTCTTCTTGCGATCTTTATGTAGATACTTGTGAACACCCCAATCCACAACTCTCGTATGAATACGGCTTTTCTTAAAACAGGCATATTGCATTCAGTCCTGAGTCATCATGCATATAGAAGACCGTTAGGAAAGACTCCAATTTTCGGACACGTTAGGAGTCTGAAATAACATTTGTTGCCTCTTCGCTTACTAGGACGCCCCAGCCGCAGCCACCAACCGCACGCCCCAGCCGCACCCCCTGCGGCTACCCCTGCGGTTGGCCTCTTTTGGAGCGTTTTTGGCGGAAATTTCCCTATAAATAGGACCCTTGGGCTCTCATTTGATCATCAACACTGACTAGTGTGTTTTAGTAAGGTGAAGTTCTGTCAAAATCATTAGAGAGTCTTCTGTTAAAGAAAGAAGGCTAGTGAGAGAAAGTTAGTGAGAAAGAAGGCTAGTGAGAGAAAGTTAGTGAGAGAAAGCTTTAAAGAGAGAAAGTTCTAGAGAGAGAAGGAGGCAAACAAGGCAATCAATACAAGGTTCTTATTTCTTCTTCAAGCGCATCAGGTACGTCTTTCTACAACCTTTCTTAATTTCAATATCGCATTTAAGTATTCATTTTTAATACAGAAAGTTAGATAACTTGCAAAGAAGTTCACTGCTTTCAAAATAAATCCTTTCTAAATTTTACAAGAAAACTAAAACCTGTTTTGACACATTTTCAAAAACAAACAAAAATACAAAAACAGTTTCCAAAAGAAAGGAACTACGAGACTCTGATTCCATTCTACGAATGAATACGTAGGCGCTCGCAAAGCTCGAGTCTGATTTCAAAATACTGTTTTAAAACTGAATTTATCCAGAAAGGACTATTCTGAAAACAATTCAAACTACTTGCAAGATATCTAAAATAGAAATTAGATGCATGATCCATTAAGAGACCGAAATGGCGAATTGGGTGCCTAACACATTCCCAATTCGTAACGTAATTCCCGAACCCTAGCAAAGTATATTTTAAACTCTGGTTTCAAAAGTATGAAAGATAGTTTGTCTTTAAATTATCCTTCGTACGATCTTTTGTTTGTTTTCTAGTAAAACAAACTGGCGACTCTACAAAACACGTTTTCCTTCAAATAAAGAAAACCGAGAACGAGGACTCCCTTCTCGGGTCGCGGGTCCGGATTCCCACAATACTATTAAGTCACTCATCCATTAATTAATTCTTTAAAAAATATTGGAGATAAGCGACATGGTTGCATGCGCACAGTAGCAAAAATCTCAGATGCTACTTGGTTCTTCCTGCGGTAGATCACTGTCTTTTTGGACTGTCTTAAAAACGGTGTTTTTATATGCAGCCCGGTTGAGGAAAGATAGTTCCATCTAAAGCACCATAAAGTGGTAAAGTTTACTCACTCTGATTTTGCGTCTCGCTAATAACGTTGTTCCCGATGCAATCCGAAAGCGCAGTGTTATACATGAGCAGTGGTGGAGTCAGGATTTTTGTTCAGGTGGAGCAAAACTAATAACACAACAAGATTTTTTTGCACATACTATAATAAGGTCAAAATCAAAATATTATATTAAAATATTAATTATATATTTTGAAATATTTTTATCAACTCAAAATTCAACATACTATAACCAACAAACACATATATTAATCTCAATATTACTTTATCAAATAACAATCTAATAAGCAAATTAACTTTAATAATCAAATTTAATATTAATATTTAACAATTTAAGAAGCAAATCAACATTAATAAATAATAACCAACAAACAAATATATTAACAATCTAAGAAGCAAATCAACATTAAAACACCTAATTCTTAATATTCAAATTTTAAAAAATAAAATGTATAAGATTATAAAAAAGAAATCTAACATAAGATACTGGAATAAATGAAGAATGAAGATAGAAAGAGGCAAGGAAGAATGCTTGACTTATGGCCTTCAGCTTGCTGCACTGTACTTGAAAGAAAAAAATGGACTGCTAGTTTTGAGGGGCTGCTGCTTTTGAAGAAGAAAGAGGGGCGGAGGTACTTTAAAGAACAAAACAAACTACTTTTCCTTTTTGTCATTTGACCTAACCTATATTACAAAACCATAACTTATGGCCTTCAGCTTGCTGCGCTGTGCTTGAAAGAAAAAAATGGACGGCTAGTTTTGAATTTTGAAGAAGAAAGAGGAGCGGAGGTACTTTAAAGAACAAAACAAATTGCTTTCCCTTTTTATCATTTGACTTAACCTATATTGTGAAACCAACCCTCGCACTTGTGCATTTATTCGCATATAGCTCCCTCACCCAATAAAGTTCTTCATTTACACAAATTACCCCTAATTTTTCCATAACCACACAACGACCCATATACTCTGTAAAAATTTTCAAAAAGTCTAGGTGGGCCCGTGGGCCTCACGTCGCTCCGCCCGTGTATGAAGCTCTTAGGTACACAAAGGATATTGAAGCACTTGTAAATAAGTTGTTACACACACTAAGGCAAAACAACGAACCATATCTTGCTCTCCATTTAGGTAATTCTAGGTAGCAATTGCATTTTTTTTAACCTAAAGTTGAAAAATATTTCATTTGAGTTCGGGCAAAAATATTTCATTTTTCAGATACGAAAAGGGCATGCTAGCTTTCACAGGCTGCACTCATAATCTTACCTCAAAGGTAGCCGAGGAGCTTCGAAAAACGAGGTATAAAGTGAGGCATTGGAAGGAGAAAAGGGTCAATGGCAAAGAGTGTCGTCTCCAGAGTGTGTGCTCGATGACCCCAAGAGATGGGCGGTTTTTCATGATGCAATTGGGTACCTTTCTACCACCAAAATCTACATGGTTGCAGCGGATATCTATGGACAAAATGGCCTTGGCACGCTTAGCAAAAAGTACCTGCGAGTACATTCTCACAACACTTTGGCAACATAAGAGGAATCGAAACCATTTTTAACAGATGTGCTTTTATATGTTTTTGTGTTTTTGCCGACAGAATTTTGTTAGGCTGACGGATGAAATGGACTTGGGTAAGTTACTGTGGGAAGAGTTTTCGTCACAGATTAAGAATTCACACACGAATAGGACCAGCGTCCCACATCCAAGACTCGTCGGAAATTCGCCTAGACGGGCTGCATTTGTGAGAATTCCCAAGGACCCAGAAACAACAGCAAGAAATCACGCAACACATTACCAAAAAATAGATTGGCTGCCTGCAAATTCGGATATGTATTTAGCACCATCAACTGTGCAAATACAAAAGCATTGCATTCATCGGATTTTCAGTATACAGATTGATGCAGCAGAAGAGATTTTGCATTCAAAGTTAAACTAGAAAGGCTTTGATGTTTATGCTGTTTCTCAAATATTTTTCTGTGCATAATGTAAAAACCTCTCCAAGGAGGGTGTATATATGCATATATATACACAGTAACACATAAAAGTTAATACACAAAGAAAAGGTTCATCCCATTTACGTACAAGCATTTTCACAAATTTGATTAACTAATGAGTTAGTCCTTTTTTCCTTTTCTTTTTTTCTATTTTACTTGCCTATTAAATCCTTCAAAATTCATCTCTCCATTTATGAATTAACCATACCAATCAAGAAAAAGGACAGAAAAAGTAAGTACAAATAAGAAAAGCAAAAGGAAAGTTCTGCTACTGCTATTTCGTTGGATGGCTTGAGACAGTTCTTTGTTGCCAAGCTCTACGTTTGTTGTAGCTTCGACCGCCTGTTAAACAAAACAATTTAACAAGAATAACCCAGAAATCAATATGGTGCGGCCAAAAAAAGAGAAAACTCACAGCTAAAACAAAGAAGAGAAAAACAAATCCACCAAGAAATATTATGTGAATGTCAAGAATCCAAAGAAAAATAGATTGAGCTTGAAAACAAATTTGCATTTCTAGCTTTTAAATATTTACCTAAAGCAGTGTGTATTTCCGAAATTAAAAAGGTTTTCAACAATATGTAAAAACACGGATATACTGACCTGCTCATACAGAAGCTCTATCTGTTGAGCCTGTTGCAGCACGTGTGTAGACATGAGATGATTCAATGCAGACATTTCAATCATCTTTGTTTCTGTTTCTTGAACAGCATCTAGAAGACTTGTCAACTCCGCCTGTAACAACACAAAAGGCTGATTCACTATAACAAGATACAAATAAGCACAATTTCAGAATTTAAAACCACGAGTAAAAGAAAATTTTCCAAGACATTTGGCACTAAATAGGCTGATTACCTGAAGAGCACGTGTCTCATCATCCAAAAGTTGTTGCTGGACTGTATTAGGCTCACGTTGAAATTCATCAGACTCTCTCACTTCAGAAGTGTTAGGCTCTATGTGCTCCAAATTATTAGACTTAGAGGTATCAGTAGAATTTCTTCTGTCATTCAGCTTAGCTTTTCTTCTTGGTATAGCTCGGTTTATAGCATCTTGGAAGCGTATCGCTCGCAGCTGATCAAACTGTGATGTGACCGCATGAAGCTTTTCGCTTAAAATCAAAACCTACAATTTGAAACAGAGGAAGAAGGGGAAATAATTATGTGGAATCACTTAAAGAAAAAAAGGGAAAGACAATACTTCACTTACATGGGACAAAATCCCATTTGAATGCATATAATTTATGTTTTGAGTCAACAGAATGAAATTCCTAAGGAAACCTGAATTTCAATTTCGATACTGATTTTTAAAAATTAGTGAACAATTTGGCGATTTTATATCAGTTAGGTATTATATGACGAAAGCCCACCACACCACCCGCAGCGCCTCCCAAATGTCAACTTCACTTATCATTTTAAGGAAATAAAACAATATTTAACGCCAACAAGATGATAAATGGTTTCCTTAAATACTCGTAGTAGTAGAAGCATAAATGAATTTAGACATGAAGAAAAGTTTGTAAACATACCACTCCATGTTTGTGTGCAATTGTATCAGCATTAGCATTGTCCCCCCTAATACCAAGCCAACCCTTCCCCGTTGCCTCGTTGTCATTTATACTTGTTTTGAGAATATCTATCTGTTCTTTGCATGCTTTAATAAAAACTGTAACCTGCAAAAAGTCAGGGTATCAAAAAAATATGTTTACAACATCTCATGAAACATTCACATTCATGGTTTATAACTGTGTGCCAGAATAAGTATATCAGCCAAAGCTTTCTCTTTTCCTATACAAATGAAAAGTTTAAAAAGCGGTTCCTTTTAGTTCAACTTCAATTTTGGTACTGGATGAATTCAAATCTTACTTCATGCTCGATGCTATCTCTCTCCTGTTCAGTAGTACGATGTGGATCTATATAATCCTTCCTGTGCTTCATTAAGAACTGCTCCAGTTCTCCAATGCTCTCTAGCTGACAAATGCAGGAAGAACAGTATTATAAAAGATTGCACCCATATGTATTGCAATTTTTACTGAAAAGGAATTGACCAATCATAATGTGCATACCGTCTTGAGTGCAGCTTTGGTGAAAGAAGACCTTTGTCGAGGTTTTTGCATAATGAAAGATGCCAATATGGCTGCCATTTTGGACTGTCAACATGAATCACGCCTCAGATCAAGTTCAAATTAAGATTTCCATGTATCATAAGATATCGATCAAAAAGCTGCTAATTAAACAGATTGTAAGTACAAAACAACATTTGGTTTGAGGTTTCAGAGAGAGAAGCCCAAACAGCCGATTGAACTGCATTCGTCAACCAAATTGAGTTCGAACTAAAAAATCCTTGTTATCACACCAATAGGTAGGGTTTGTGGTTTGTCCCAATATGTGTGGGTTTGGGGGGGGAGAGAACCCTCCAACCCTTTGCGTTCACTACTCACTAATTTGAATTAATCATGTCTACCTTATCTTCTCTCATGTGTCTCTATCATACTAAAAATGTATATATCTTGAAACACACGAGGAAATAGTAAAATCCAAGTTTCAAAAATACACATCTTAATCTAGATGAATGCTTTAAAACCTAAAAATAATTTATTTTGAAAACTATATTGAAGGCGTCTTTAACAAAGTCCCAAAAAAGGATGGGCTCAATAAGTTTACAAACCTCAGTATAACCCAGAGACAAAGCCGCCCGGTGAACAGCATCTTTGAAGTCTTCAGTTCTATCCCTAGTTTTCGACATTCCTTAAAATTCACCAGCAGATACCTTCAGCAGAATTCCTTTCCAATCTCAAAGAATAATCAAATCAAGAATAAAGCAAAATAAAATAGGGAAAATACAACAAACCTCTTATATGAGCAACTCTATTGGCCTAATTGGAATAGTTTCCAAAAATTATCATAGCACGTCAGTCCATTAGAGTGACAATCTCTCGAATTTTTCCACACAAGTACCTGTGGAAGAAATTGCAAATCCCAAGTTCACATTTATCAAATTATTCAGAAGGGCAAAACGAAAAAGGAAACAAAAAAAAAGGAGATATGTAACCCTTTAAATAACATTTTTAGAAATAATGTTATACCAAATACACTTTATGAAAACCATAGCTTCAACCTAATCAATAGTCCAGTTAGTGATGCATAGTGTATATAAATGCAATAAGAGAACCATAACTTCAACCTAATCACCCCGCAAATAGTTTTACTTGGTCCCTACTTTTCATAGTATCACTGGTACACCTTAAAACTCAATACTATTTGCATGAAATGTCACATACACAAATGGAACCAATCTATGCTTCCTATATTTAACTAACCGGAAGGGATTAGCATTAAACTGACAACTCTAGTAGACTAATATTGTGGTGGCCAATTGTTATTCATTTAATTGGTACAAAACAACTACCAGAAAATTTCTATTGTGAAAGGGATTCAATACTTCTCTTGAATGTGCGACCAAACCTAGGAGACAAAAAAACATCGACCAAGCAAACCAAGAAAAACAATCATGAATAGCAACTAATACTACACGTATAGCAGAGGAAAATTTATATTTTTTCAGTAAGGACAACGGTGTGTTTATTGTCTATGGTACAGTGAAGATGATCTTAAAAGAGGTCACTGTGGCCAGGTCATGTTGCTGCTGACGCACTACGAAGCTGTATTTGCATTAGTTCTACTACTATTTATTTTCATGTCATACTCGATGCTTTCTAGCAAGAGTAAAATAACCATAGTAAAGAAACCCAAACAAAGGTTAAGCAAAAAACCCACTTCTTAACAAAAAGATTCATCAACTCACCTTCTAAAATCTTTAGATGATCTTTTGACTAACAAGCATGCAAAACCATCCCTTTAGAAAGAATTTCTCTGTTGAAAATGCGAAGAAAGTATTCAAGCTGAGTTGGTTAAAAATAAATAAAATACAAATCATTAGAAGTGCCTAATGCCAAGAATTAGTCCATAATAGCACAGGTTGAATCCTTCAAATACTATCAGCCATTTACCCCAGTTCTTCCATAGTCAAGGGGTCATGCTAGAGACATAGCCGCTAGTATACGTACCATTAGTATATGAGCATACATATTTAGATAAAGATCGAATTCATGTAGAATAATTATTAAATGATACAAGTAATCCGAAGTTGGATGCCTCTTACCATCAAAAGTCTAACAATTTGCATTTATATAGACATCCAACAAAACAACTCTCACATTTACAATCTTAGGGTTCTCTTCATTTTTATTGTTCTCCAACAAAGCTTTTAACAAACACCTGGTCGAGTAATAGCTTGAACTTAGTCATATGCACCAACAGGACTTTTTTTTTTTTTTTACATCCATGGATATCTTGGCCCCAGACCAACTAATCCCACGAGGCAATTGCTCTTATTGAACTTAGTCATATGCTCCAACAGGACCAATTTTTTTTTTGATAACTAGGGTATCTTGGCCCCAGCCCAACTAATCGCACAAGGCAATTGCTCTTATCCAGAGCCGGACCTGAGGTGAGCCGCAGCAGGCTCTTGCCTCAGGCCCCAAATTTTGAGGGCCTCATAATTTTTTAAAGTTTGAAGTTGGGGAAGTTCATTGATCAAAAAATCTTATATGTTATCATTGATCAAAAAATAAGTAGTGATCATTTATGTAGATTAATTTTATTTTATTTATTTTCTTTGAATTTGGATGCTTAGGAAAAAAAACCCTAAGAATTTGAGGACCGATGGCCTCATTGATAAATTTGGCTTCAGACCCCCGAATTCTCAGGTCCGGCCCTGCTCTTATTGACCGGGAGATGCCCTAGTGACTGCAAGAATCTTGACACAACAAGGAATCGAATCTGAGATCATGCGCCGCTTTTACCACGAAGGCAACCCCTTGGCGTAGTACATTAAACTTAGTCATATGCATACAATCTTAGGGTTTTCTTCATTCTATTTTTTCTCTTTATAACAACTTAGCTCACATGCTAGCCTCCACAACAACCCTCCAAATTACACCATTAACGCAAAGGCCTTCTAAATTTAGAGAGATTCAATTATCAGTAAGAGAAACTTAATTACGCTAAATACGTTTTTCGATTCTCCATTGTATGTGCTTATTCGATTAGATAGAAGATCAGTGGAGAAGATAGGCATCACATAGAGGCAAAACACATGTAATAACCAAAATCTGTTGACAGCGCTTCAATTCTTGAATGTATTCACTTCAATTTACAGCCAATCAATCTTAATTAAATCTCAGTAATACTTTTGCGAATTCATGTTTTCTTTGCGTTAAAAAGTACAAACTTGAATACAGTAATTACCTTCTAGGGCATAATTGCGATCCAATTTACTCCATCTAGCTTGCCAGAACACCTTCTAGGGCACGATTTCTTCGCCTTCGTCTTCAACGAGATACGCCACTGCAGATTGATGTGAGTTCGATGGTTATCTATGAATTACCTCCAATAATTTATTCTTTAGAATATAATTAATGTACAAACTTCTCAACAAGAAAAGGAAATTAATATTTTTAAAAAAACAAATCCTTTTTTATTAATAAGAAAATAGTTTTTTACACCAAACCCTTTAATAAAAATGTAGGAAATTGTGAAACAGGAGAAAATTGTAAAATAGGAGAATGAAGTTATAGATATAATTAATGATAAAATTTATTGAATTTCGCAATCGAGACTAGTGTTGAACATAGGGTTGAGATAGTAAATCGGAAACCGGAAAATCGAATCAAACCGAATTGAAAAAAACTAGTTCGGTTCTTCGTAATATGTTAATTTTTTAACGGTTCGGTTCTTGTCGATGTTAACAGTTCTTGATATAATTTTTGTCCAATAATCATTAAAAAACCGATATTATACTTTATAATTTTACATAAAGTAAAATTATGTAAAATTCGATTACCTAAAGCGGTTCTTTGCATAAATTATGTCCAATAACCATTTTAGCGGTTCTTGTGTCGATGTTAATAGTTCGGTTTGTATCTAATTTCAGTTCATGTATCTAATTCGGTTACCCAAAGAACCATTTGAACCGAACCGTTTAAACCGGTTCGGTTCCAATTTTGGTTCTTCAAAAATTATGCATAAAACCAAACTGTTTTTAACATTAAAAAACTGGTTCCGATTCTTCATATTTTGTACAAGAACCAAACTGGTCCCAGCCCTAGTTGAACATTACATGCTTATGACATTTTCTTCGTTACAGTACCAACGGACTCATGTATATTATAATATACAATGATTACTAAGTATTTTAAGTCGCGCTATGGTAAATGGGTGATTATTGAACTCACATAGCAAACTCAAACAACAAAACGAATGATTTGAAAAATGGAATGGAAAGAAATGGGATAAAATTTTCTTGTTGAAATTCGATAATTACAAATGTAATAAAGAGAGGTTTATATAAAAAATTCATATGACTCTTATGAAAGATTGTGATTCTTTTAAAAAGGACATTTCTTTTTGGAAGTGATACGTCCTTTTTAAAAGGATACTTAATTGTATAAAATCGTATCAAAAAACATGTTATCTAATTGCCGAATGACATAATTTTAACACTTAGGCAGGGATTTTTGGAAAACTGTTCAAGCACTGAAATTCCCAGAGCTCCAAAATGACATTTAATAAGAGTTAGTGAGGATCAGTCCGTTTAGATTGAGCTAATTTTATAGGAATGGGGAAGGAAAGGAAAGGAAAATATATTATAAATTAAGAGGAGGAATGATTATATTTTTAATAAATTCACTTGTTTGGATAGATTTATAATATATATATATTATAATTTGAGAAATAATTAGGAGTGGAGAGGAAATGGAATTAACTTAAGGGATTGGGAGGGAATGCCAATCCCCTCTATTCCTTTATTTTGTTTCCTTCCAATATTGAGAGGATTGAGAGGGAAAGGAAAATGTTTTAATGATTTTTTTTTTTCATTTTTGCGTTATTCCTTTCTGGGGAATTTTTTTTTTATTTTCTGGGAAAAAAATAACCCTAATTTGTTAATTTTCTGGGAATTTGTTTTTTTTCATTTTTTGGGATTAAATCACATTCCTTTTCTTTCTGAAAAAAAAAAACTTCTTTTGGACAAAAAAAAAAGGATTCTATCCAAACAATTTATAAAGATTTATTTTCATTCCATTCTTTTCCAACCAAACAAAAAATCATAAGCTATCCAAACAACAAACGAGCCCTAAAATTAAACCCATTCCTTTCCATTCTGTGTTTTCTCTTTCTTTTCTTTCTTTTTTTTTTTGTTGTGCATTGTATGTGATACCTTCCCCTCCTAATTAACTATTTCCTTTAGAAAGAAATCTTTTTGTGTTTGGTCCATTTTTAATTGTTTTGCATCCCCTTCGATTTTTTGTAATTGGTTGTTAGCCAAACGGATAATTATAATTCCTATTTTTTATTTAATTATTTTAGTTATTTTTAATTCATTTAATGTTTTTCGTTAATAAAAATAAATGAGTTAGATTGAGTTAGTTATTAGAATTACGTGGATCTTATTTTAAATAGTAATTTTCTAAGAATAATTATTCAGTTTAAGCCAACAACTTAGATTTCTTCGATAATTGCTAATTTTATACATAAAATGCCTCTTTCAAAATATAGCTGGAACACATTTTGCATTAAATAAATTAATAAACTAAATAGGTTATATATACAAATTAAGAGTTCCGAGTTATGATTTTCAATATTAATCAATTTTAAAGATGCACTAACTTTTTAAGTTTGCAATAAATTCAATAGTTAAGTTGCTTTGAATTATTGTATATATATATATATATAATTTGAATGAAACAATTAGTTTAAAGCTAGTAATTCAAGTATTACAAAAAGAGAGCGGTTAGGATGTCTTGAAACTAATAATAAAAAAAATATAGAATTAAATGTTTTGACTTAAATGTCATCGAAAAAAAATGCAAGACAAATTTAAAATTAATTAATAATTACCTTTTGAATTATTATATAAGATATATATATATATATATAATATATTTATTGCTATTTTATTGAGAATTTGAATAATAAACAAAAAGAGAGGAGGAGGAATTGAACAAAAAGGAGTTTTATTACCTTTGAGCTTTGGGCTCCTTTCACTCTAAATATTAAGACTCTCTTCTCGATTATGGTAGTTTGTGAAAACAAGAGATTGAAAAAAAATTCATGTGTTTTCTCTTTTCTTTCTTTTTTCTTTTGTTGCGCATTGTGCGTGATACTTATTTGTGGATCAAATAAATTAATTCCACATTCAAATAAATTAGTTTTTTAATTCTGTTATTAATAAAAAAAATACATATGTGCACTATCTATACATATAAGTAATGTTAATAATTGAAAAACTCTAAATCCCAAATTTTTGAGTAAAAAAAATATATAAAAAGAAAGGTGGGTTTCACAGTCTTCTTCTTCTTCTTCTTCTTCTATTTTCGTTACTTGAAATTTATTAGAGTACTTTGAGAATTCCACTAGGGTTCTACAGTTGCTGGTAGAAACCCTAGGTCGTTGAATTATGAAAGGTGTTTGCTTATAACGGCTGATAGGCAATTTTCACCTTACGAGATTGTTTTTACAAGATTCGGCTAATAAGTTTTCTTTTATTTATGCATTTTCTTTTTTTTTTTCCATAGTAAAATAATCATTAATTTATAACGATAATTAAATATATTTATTATTTTTGTTTATTATTTTAAAATGTGACATATTAATTATGTTTCATAAAACAAGTTAGACTTTTAATTCCATAAATTTAAAAATAAAATTCTAGACTCTTAATTTAAAATGGATAGAATACCATAAAAAATAAGTAAAAATACGTAACCTAATTTAAATGACCAGATCAAACGGTGTATCAAAAAGTGAATTAATCTGGGCCTCTCAGAATCTTCTTGAAAAACTAATTAATGCCATCTTTGATACATCAATTGGTCTTCGAATTTAATAATTTATTTCGGATTATTTAAAATTTATTCTTCACAATAACATCATATTAAATTAAGAAGAGCCAATCAGGTTTTTCATTTGTTCCTATTGGAACAGGTTTTTCAGTTGTTTGTCAACTGCTTCATGTATCGAGACCCAAAAAAATATTTTAGTTAAAAAAAATGTTTTTCTTACTTACAACTCTTATCGCTTGTTTTTACCTAGTGTATTACATGAGTTATATATTTGTTGTATTTCATGAAAGTACAATCCATGAAATACATACCAGTAAGAATAAGGAATAAGAATACTCGGTAAATGTAACATTGCTTTAAACAAGTTGTAATTTACCTAGAGAGCAGTGAAAAGAAGCAAAAAGTACTCGAAGCATTTGAGGAGTAATGATCCTCTCATAAGAAATTCATGCGAAAAATGTGCACCTGATGAAGCTATTGAAGGATCAATATAATAAACCACTCCCCCAGTCTAATCAAAGGCAAGTCATTCATGCTAGCCTAATCGTTCATGCCACTTAATTTGCCACTTAAATCTGAAACTTAAATTTTAGATTTAAGTGGCTGTGAAAGTGTTCACTAACTAAAAAATTAAGGCCACTTATTTTTACCCTTAAAATTAAAATTTTATCCAAAAAATAAGTGGCAAAGTGCGACTTAAATCTGAACTTAATTTTAAAGAGTAAAAAAGACTATTTTACCCTCAACTTTCTCAAAATTACACAAAATTCAACCCCTTTTCTCAAATTAAAGCCCTAGGTCACGCCTCACGCAGTCTCCATCTCAGGTCGTCGCCCATCTCAGCTCGTCGCTTTCCTCCACTCCGGTGAATCTCTCTCTTCGCCGTCTTACACACGCAGCAACGCACACACACACACACGCAGCAAAGGCTCACAACACAATTTCTCTCCTTCGTCCAGCAACACACACAAGGTCACAGAACACACACACACACACACAGAGGCTCACAGCAACACACACACACACACAAGGCTCATATACACACAATACAATAATGTGTTCAAAATAAATAATAAGGGCAAAATGGTCTAATAAAAAAAATTCGATTTCAGAGTTATTTAAAACAAACAACATTTTTTCAGATCATTTTCAGACGTAAACAAACAGTTTTTCAGTTTTAGTTTTCAGTTTTCAATTTCATTTTCGTTTTCAGTTTTCAGTTTTCAGATCAGTTTTCAGTTTTTTATGTAAACGGCACCTAAGTAAGGAATTCAAAAGACATATATGCCCGACCCTCAAGATTTGTTATAGCCAATTTGCCTTGAATAAACTCGAGAGTTATTTGGTAAGTCTTATAAATATATGTCAAGTATAAACTATATACTCCAATGCCTACTCTGCATGTCAAATAGTGTGTTCCCAACCAATTTTATAATCATTATATCTTAGAGGGAAAATACCGTAAAAACATGTTTTCATGAGATATTATGGGGGCGAGCATTCTTCTCTTAAAGACTGTGCTTCGAGTATTTGACACTAAAGAAACATTATTTTTTTGCCAACATCCATTTTTGATATTATTTTCAATGCCTATTGTTATATTAACTTAAACCGTTAAAGTTAGATTTGCACCCCTTAGACAAGAGGCTAGAGATAAAATTTTGTTTCACTTAAAATAAATCGTGACCATACTAAATAATGGATGTGCCCCTAGCGGCTACCTTTTGATTTTTGAGGGGAATATTTTTGTGTTTGACTGTTTGAAGCTGGAGATAGGTGGGCCGTGAGGGTTACTTTTTGCTTTATTAACATATAATTTTTTTTAAAGAGTTCGGTTTGATTAAACCAAACATTATACATATGAAAACCTATATCCTACCGGTTCAAGGTCGGTAACCAATTTTCGATTACCGTTCTTTACCGACTCGGTTCAATTTGTTTTTTTTCATTTTGTTCTATATTTTTCGATCTAAAATGTCAGTCATGTTAGGATTTCTACAAAAATTTTGTATAATGATCGTCAAGAGGTATATTTTTATTTATTTTATTATATTAATTTATTGTCCAAGTTGGTCATCTCTTTCACTCTATTATTATTATTATTATTATTATTATTATTTGTTTGTATATATTTTTTTTATGTTGCAGTGGATGATGTTCCCCTTTTAGGTTAGTTTTTAATTAAGTTAATAAAGTTCAGATTTCACTAACGAAGTCGACTAATAGTTTAGGTTAGTATTAAGTTAACAAACTTTAAACATCACTAAAAATTAACGAACTCTGCTTATAGTCTTCTAATTGTATGAATTTTGGTACAACTAATATCATAATTTTACGATAGAATGACTTATTTACATTTTTAGACTCCGTTTGATAACAATATGAAAAATGAAAGTAAAATACTTGATTTGTGTAAGATGTTAGAAAATAAGTTGAATCATGTGATGAGATGTTATCCATCTCATACTCATTTTTATGAATAGATGTCTTCCATCTTTTATTAGTTTTTGTGAAAAAAAAAATTAGAAAATCTTCCTCAACTCCCAAAGAAGTTTACTTCTCTATGGAAAAAGCCAATTAGCTATAATAAAAAGACATTTCACAATATGCCTCAAATTATTTTCCAACTTCTCACAAAAATTATCTATTTACTATCATTTTCCATATTATTATCAAACAACCCTTAGAATATAGTATTTGTGATCTACATATATCTCAGGCTCCTCTTCTGATAATTCTTTTCCTTCTCTTTAATAGGTATTTTGTTATGTATATTATTCTATAAATTGTCGATTGTGAAACTTCTACATGCCGTCCATCAATTGCGCACTTTGACTTTATTATTTTTAATAAAAATACTAATTTCAATGTAATTATGTTGAATGTAAGTTTTGATGTAAGCTTTTAATATAACTTGTTGCTTTGATTTGATTATTTTTTAAAAAAAGAATATAACCTACTTTTTATTGTGAGTTTATTTCTCTCTCTCTCTCTCTCTCTCTCTCTCTCTCTCTCTAACTACAAACAAATAAAGAAAATACACCCAAAATCTTTTGGTGAGACTCTGACTTGAGAAAGATCCCCATGTCCAATTCACATCTAGGCGTTACTCAAATGCTATCATTAATTCTATTAATATTATTGAATCTTATGTCATTTTAGATACATTTTATATGAATTTTTTTAGTTGACTCTATATTTGACACATAAAAAATGATGATATTATGAGAAAAATTGACCTCTATTTTAAATTGGGCTAAACTTTTAAATTGCATTATGGCTTGCACTATTTTAATTTCCAAGAGGTGGATTACATCCCACTAACCCGGATGCTATAGATTCGCCCTTGATCAATCCTAATATTTTATATAAAATTAATGTTGTGCATATGTTAGTTTATTTATAGTATATTATGTAACTTCGGGACTGTTATTGTAATATAAGTGAATAAAGTTTTTCAAGAAATTATATAATATTAAAACATTACACACTTATATTACATTGTACGCCTATGTTACATTTCTTTTATTTCTCTAATTTTTAAACAAGGTCTTTATTTCTTTTTCCCCCACTCAGAGACTAAGTAGGCTAATATCATGAGAAAATATTTAATACAATTGTTATATTCTACATGTTTTAATATATCTAACAAAATTGTAGGGCATCATGCATTTCTCTCTCTTCAATTACGAGTCATTGATTTAATGCAATTTTGTTGACTCTATGTTACATTATGTGACATTATAACTATTGTATTGAAAACTTTTTACAATATCGTACAAAATTTCCTCGAACCTAGTGTGATTTTTTTTTTCCAAATTAATATTTGGTCAACATATTATTTTATGATCCCCGTAAATTTGCCCAACAAATATATTACTTGTCAAAGCAAAACATATAAAAAATATTAAATAAAGAATATGATCATGTAAAAATAATAATAACTTTAAGATAAAGATATCCAATTAAAAACACTTGCTTATAACTATTCTTCATTTTCAAAAAGTCTAAAACTCTAGCGATAAAAAAACCTGAGTATTTAGGTAGAGCGGCCATGTTCAAATGGCAGACCTTGACTGCCTTACTTTCTATTATATTAAAGAACATTTAGTTTAAAGTCACATAATCAAAATTCAATAATACTTGTTCTAAGTACACATGTTAAGAATCCTTGAATAGAAATTCCAACGAGCATTAAGTCTAACACTAACACTCACACAATTTTTTTCTTTCAATTTGTGGACCTCTTTTTCGAACAGATTGGAATAAGCTAGTGAAGTCAGTTATTAATAAACTCTATAGACGAGTTATCTATTGGAACAATACTCTTACTGATCTATTAACAAGTAGACCTACGCCGGGAGATTTAGTAATGTGTCAAAACAAATTGGTACAAGAAGCCCTGGATACACTTCATGATGATGGAAGGTTAGCCTTGTGGCTTGTCTACCACTAGGTTTATGAGGGATCTCAAGTGCAATTTGATCCCCTCTCTTCTCTTGGGCCAGCAAGCTCAGTTCCGCTACTAATTTAGAAACACCCCTCACCCACCCGATGAAACCAAAAAAAAAAAAATTACCCTGAAGAAACACATTTAACATCTTCCTAAAGTAAATTAATCAAATAACTATAACTCCTAAATACGTCCTCAGAAAAGGTAACCCTAGAAAATGAAAATCACAAGCAAAGCACGTTGAGTTAACTGGTGTACCCTCCAAATCACAAATAATACAAGTCAACAAGAAGTACCTCAAATCTCCAATTAATATTAATTTATCCAATATTAAACCACAAAAAAGAAATAACAAGAGAAGGTAAATAACCCAAAGAAAGGGAAATTTCTAATAACCCTCTGGTGAAAAATACTACATAAAGAAACATTAAACATATGTATCACCGACTGCATAAAATTACAATCTTAACCCTGCCAAATATAGAAAAACATATAGGAGGGCTTACAACTCTGCACTACCTGGGGGTTTCACTATTATATACATACATTACTCTCACACATATAGGTAATTTGTATGAATGAAGTGAGAAAATCATGAAGAACAAGAGAGCATACACACACCCGGACAGTAGGCCCACGCGGGGGCAAACGAGCGTATTTTTCCATACCGGGTTGGTCGTCATAGGGCCGTTCCATTACTTTGAGTAACCTTCGTACCTCTCCAAAATCACCCGATTCAGCCGTGTCAATGGCGCTTTGGCATAAATAGTTCCTCAGAATGTACCTTGGGTTCACCGAATTCATTGACACCTTCCTCTCCTCGTCTGATGTATCACTAGCTGAGAGCTGCAGAGGCAAAAACAAAGACCACAGGTGTCAGCACTCAGCAGATAAAAGTTACACAACGCAATATATATTCTATAAATGGAGGACTTTTATTGCTTTCAAACTCCATACAAAGCGAGTGATGAAAAGATATCAACTTTGCATCTCCACAGCAACAAAACATAAACTACGCCTAAAAATGGACCCTATGGTGATCCCTTGTATCTTCCTTGGGTATTCTGCTACTCAGAAGGGTCATCGCAATTACAAGACGTCAGCTTCTTTGCGGCTATCCCATATATTTCTGTTGACTGGCTTTATGTACAGGGGGGAGTAGTATTAGTGACTCAGGGATTTCCAATGCCTGTTTCTATCGCTAGTGTTGATTTGCTTGTTCCTATTGTTAGTGTAAAGAATCTGACTCCTACAGAAGGAGAGTCCCATAATTGGTTCTACTAGCTCCAATGATTTGCAGAAGGAAAAAAGAACAGTTTTATACACTAGTTAGGCAAAACAATCCACTGTCACCCTTACTCCAATTAATCTGTGCTGTTCTAGACGTCTCTCTTGTCATTCATAAAGGGACTCGTAAAAAATATCCTATATCTCATTTTGTATTGTACGATAGGTTATCCACGTCCTATCTTGCTTTCACTTTCTCTGTTTCCTCCAATACCACGTTATACTTAAGACATGAACGAATAGTTGATAAAGAAGAGTAGAAGAGATGCAGAAATAGGTATGAATGAATTAGCAGACCTAATTCATCATCCTTTTCTATTTATACTGTTGAAGAGCATGATATACATTATTGGCCCACTATCTGACAGCTTAAGCTTTTGGGAGATGGTTTCTAACATGGCATCAGAGCTCATGTTAAGCAATGGTTCGAATCCTCCCGCAGTCCCGCTTGCATTTGTTTCCCCGGTTGTGTTTGTGCATTATGCGCCTGTTGTTGTAAATAACTCTCAAAACACTCGCAATAGATCCTTTTAAACTTAAATGTGCACCCAAACTAGAATACTCTTTCTCGTGGACAATGCAAGTAACAGGAATGTCAACACAAACAAGTTCTGAGATTTTTTCGTTTTTGGTGGGGTTCTGGAGGGGTTGGGGTAGAACAATTAAATGCAAAAAGAATTCTGAACTGAACTTAGAAATGCCTATACCAAGCTGTGACTGACCCACCTATTTATTAACCTCTACTAGTTTAATTCACTACCCTAAATAATTTTGTGCATCCGCAAGCACTTAAAACAGATAGTTACACTCGGTGGTGGACCCAAATATGTGGGTTGCAGGGGCTCAGTAAACACACCAGGAGAAAAGCTAGAGCATGAAAAATCATTTTAATTTTTCTTCAATCACAAAATCAATTCGTAATCTAAGGCATGGGTGGAGCCAGATTTATAAACAATAACAAGTGCTCCTTTTTCTTATACGGGACAAGTTTACTACTATTGTTTTCAAATTAGATAGTGAAAATTTAGTACTAATAGTATTTTCCTTTTTCATAACTAAGGGACAAATATTTTATTTTTAAAACAATTTTAATACTAAAAGAAAAAATAGCTTCACGCAAGAATCGAACCCTAGACCCACCACCACAACACAGCCAAACCACCACCGTTTAACCACTTTATCAACTGTATAATATTTGATTATCTTAACTCATTTAAGCCCCAAATTGCCCCTTATTGGGGACAACCCTGCTTACACCAATGATGAATGCATTGAAGCAATGAAATTAGTACTTTCTAGGCTCTTTATCCAGTCCTCAAATGACAGTTTCCACAAGAATACAAGAACCTAAAATGTGGAAAACGCAACTTCAAATAATCTCAATAAAGATAGTGTTAGGAACCATCCCTCCCAAAAGCTTAAGCTGTTAGATAGTGAACCAACAATGTATATCATGCTCTTCAACACTCCCCCTCACATGCGACCCCCACTCGCACGTGGAGAGACAAACCAAACCAAAGTTGGCGAACTTTGTGCACAAACAACAGCATGCATACTGCACAAACACAAAGGGGATACAAATGCTAGCGGGAGGATTCGAACCCATGACCTTGCAGAACCTGAGCTCTGATACCATGTTAGGAACCATCTCTCCCCAAAAGCTTAAGTTGTTAGATAGTGGGCCAACAATGTATATCATGCTCTTCGACAGATAGAAAAAGTGCATAATGACCCACATTCCGCATGGGTAGTGTAATGAGGGGGTCTTGGGCTTAGATGTTGGTTCAAGGAACCCAATTGGTAACTTGGGCTACCACTCATAAGTGAAATCTAGTAGTGTTATATACGGCATCAAAGCCAACCCAGACCCACCATAATGTTAGGGTGGTGTGAGTGAGGCTGACCACAAGTCAAAATCATTGGTTTCTAACCATACCCTAACGAGGAAATGAGGGGGTTTGAGAGGAAGAGTTTGTAACAACTCACATCCCACATAGGTATTTTAGTGGCGCGGTCTTGACCTATGACCCAATTAGGATAACTTGGACTAGCTGTCTACAGTGAGAACCATTGATGTACTCTTAAATAGTATTGTAAATAACAAAGCAAACCTACCAGTTAGCAAGGAGCCATTACTTAATATTGAGAGAGAAAGAGAGGGGGAAAAAGAGGGAGAGGGGGGGGGGGGGGGGGACAATCGATTACAATTTAAATACTTGGTACAATAAATGTGCAATAACTATAATGAGGTGCAAATTACAATTCTTAAAATAAGATATGCAAGATTCTTTATTATTACTTGCTAAATTATTTGAGAAATTTACCCCATTGTCCCTTAAACTATTGTTTTCGGGTTAAGTTGGCCCTTGGCCTTAAAACTAATAATTGTGTCTATTAGGCTGACAATTGTATTTGTGTCAATTTAGCTCCTCTGTCCAATTTTGTTAAATTATTATTGAAATGGGTCTAGTCTCAATTCGTCATGGTGATATCTTACTTGTCATAAAAAAAAAAGTGAACAACTTGAATTCTTTCGACCGGTCACGATTTATGTCCATGACTATTGTAATGTCTGTTGTATTTTCTCTCAAAAGAAATATTGGGCAGTCCAAAGCTTGAGCTGAAGGTTGGGGAAGGACTGAAGGAGGATGTTTCGAACCGCTGGGTTGACATAAACCATCAACTGTGGGAGAAATTTAATTTAATCAGGGTTTTTGTAATTAATGAATAGGATCTTACTTAGTTTATAGACATTTGTCAGAGACTCGAACAGGGGAAAAAACTGCAACAAGACCCATTCTGTTGATAATTAGAATGAAACTCGAAGCAGCGGTCAAATTGACACAAATGCAATAGTTTAAGGACCAAATTGATGTAATTAATAGTTTAGGGGCCACAATGCCTACAGGGTAATTTACTATAATAATTTTTCCCAAAATTACTAGAAAAGAGAAGCTAATTTCTCAGAAGGTGGGAAAACCCCACCTCTAATTTATTGCTTACTAACAAATGACCCATGCCTACAACACTATCCATGTGTACAGATAATTGTTTATGCCTATGGCACTATCCATTCCACTATCCAACTGTTTGTGCCTATTTTATATTTAAGTAGGCATATTATGTAAAATCAGGAACGAGTGGAAGTTATATAAAGCAAGCTCGAACCATGGATTCCAAGAAATAATAAACGTCAGGTGAGGTTTATCTTTAGACAAAAGTCAAATTGGTCTGTGGTCCACTACAATATAAATTTCCAATCCCATACATCTACAAAAAAATAAATCTAAAATCTTCCCTAACTCAATAGCCTCTGAAGAAATCATTATTCACTCAAATGACCACCTTCATAGTCTTCTACATCAGAATGTAAAACGGGCTTTCTTTCATGTTGATCTAAACTAAATTACCAGCCATACAATTTATGAGTACTTGTCATATATTCGATCTTAAATTAAATGCAAATTCAATTTCTATTACAACACAAAACAATTCTGAAAACTCACAGTTACCTCTTGTATGTAAGATTGTACCCAACTGGTCCATGCCACTTTCCGCTCCTTGCAAATATCTAACAGAACAGCCTTTAGTGGAATTAACAACTCATCTTCCGGAATGCTTGGATCAGCTTTGATATTGGAAAGCAATCGAAAGAAATTCGTGTAATCGACTTTGTCAACAGCCATATTGTTGAGAAGTTTACTTATCAACTGCTTATTGTATTTTGGTAGGCCAAGTTTTCTTGTCATTATAGCTTGATACTCATCCATAAACTTGGTCCCGTATCTGTAACAAGTCGATGACAAAAAATGTTCAACAAAGAGGCAATAATTTTATTTTATTCACCCTCCATCTCAAATTGATAGTCTCACTTTGTTACTTTTAAGGAAACCCTTTGACTTTGTTATTTTCTATTGTGAGATTTGGTTCATTGATTTTGTCCCAAAAAGGAAATGGGACTATCAAGTTTGAGACATCCCGAAAAAGAAATGGTACTATCAATTTGAGACACCCAAAATGAAGTTGTACTATTATTTTGAGGGAGGGAATATGAGAAACGTTCACAATTATAAGTAGTACCTTTCCATGGCATAATTTGCCTCCTTCTCATTTATCAACTGAGCAGCTGATAGAGTTGAAGCAAACTGAGCAATATTCCATAAGCCAATATCGGGCTGATTTGCAAAACAGTACCTTCTACCTGGAAGATCAGTGGTATTTGGAGTGTAACTAGGATCGAAAGCATCCAGGAAACCAAAAGGACCATAATCAATGGTGAGACCCAACACGCTCATGTTGTCAGTGTTCAGAACCCCATGAGTGAAACCAACACCCTGCCACTTTGCAACCAGGGAAGCAGTGCGCTCAACAACTTCCACTGTCCAAGCTGCTCAAATTTTCAAGTGGAAGCCAGAGAAAGTGGTTAAGTTTGAAGGCGCATAATAGACTAAATTTATCGAGAAACGCATATAATAGCCAACTACTCTATAAATAAGGGGGACAAAAAGATCATGGAACTAAACTACTTTTGTAGCACTTGTGACGAAAAAAATCGGTCAACAGAAACAATATCATCAACCACAGGTACAGCCCATGGCACATAACAAAAGAAGATACAGAAACATCAAAAACCTTTCACAAATGGATCTCAATAGTAACCATCGCAGAGTCACCTAACTCAGTTTTTTTTATCAGAAACAGAAACTGATAGTAATAACTAGAACAAAAAGGTGGACCAGGTATATTTGGATGCATAGTGCCTATGTATAATCTTGTAAGATTATGTTTAATTGGTTTACATGGAAAAGAATTGAATTTCTTGAAATTGGTTTACATATGAAAAAAAATTTTATGGGTTATATTTCTTTTCTTTTCTTGTGTGTGTGTGTGAGGGTTGGGGGAGGGGGCGGCTTTGGATTCCATGCAAAATTAAGCTAAAACAAGTTTACCATGTGTTGATTCCTTGAAGGTTGATGCAATCGAACACCACCAAAGGTGGAAAATATGAAATCTTAAAATTCTCCATGGAAAAGTACATTCGAACACATTTATAGGTATTAAGTAACAAAAAAAATTCATTGGGAGTAACAAGAGACCTTGTGATCATTTAGTGAATTGGGAGATAGTCTCTCAAAGCAAGGAGAAAGGGGGCTTGGTATTGGTAACATTGCTAAGAAAAATGAGGCTTTGTTACGGAAATGGCTTTGGAGATTTCCCCTTGAGCAAATTCATTGTGGTGCTCCGTTATTAGAAGCAAGTATGGAATTCATGAGAATGGGTAGGATACAAATATGGTTACTAGTGGCACTCATAGGAATCCTCGGAAAGCCATCACTGGTGGCACTAATAAATTTAAATCATTTATTCGACTTAAGGTAAGTATGGGCAATTCCATTAGGTTTTGGGAAGATATGTGTGTTGGGGATTCCACTCTTGCCCCCCTCTCTATCCTCGGCTGCATAGGATCTCACGTAACACAAATACTTTGATAGCATCAATCATTCGTTAGAACTCTCTTGATTCTTTCTGTAACAACCCGGCCCCACCTCAGTACGATATTGTCCGCTCTGGGCAACGTCCAGCCAGGCCTTAGCCCTAGACCATCACCTTCCCTCACGGCTTTGTTTCTGGGAGCTCACGACCAGCTTCCCGGGGGGTCACCCATCCTGGGATTGCTCTGGCCGCCTACACGCTTAATTTTGGAGTTCTGATGGGATCCAAAGCCAGTGAGCCTCCAAAAGGCCTCGTACTTAATTAGGGACCAACTCCTACTTATATGGGTCTCAAGGAATCCCCCGCTTTCCGATGTGGGATGTTTCATCCTTCCCCCCTTGGGGAACCGACGCCCTCGTCGGCACACCGTACTTTGTGGAGTCCGCTCTGATACCATTTGTAACGACCCGGTCCCACCTCAGTACGATATTGTCCGCTCTAGGCAGCGTCCAGCCAAGCCTCAGCCCCAGACCATCACCTTCCCTCATGGCTTTGTTTCTGGGAGCTCACGACCAGCTTCCCAGAGGGTCACCCATCCTAGGATTACTCTGACCGCCTACTCACTTAACTTCGGAATTCTGATGGGATCCGAAGCCAGTGAGCCCCCAAAAGGCCTCGTACTTAATTAGGGACCAACTCCTACTTATATGGGTCTCAAGGAATCCCCCACTTTCCGATGTGGGATGTTTCACTTTCTCATGGGATTTAGAATTTCATAGAAATTTAAATGACATGGAAATTGGTGAATTTTTGGATTTGTTGGATTTGGTTTCTCACTCTCATGTTCCTAAATTTGAAAGAGACACAAGATCTTGGGTGGGGGGGAAATCGAGGATATTCTCTTGCGAATCATTATTTTTCTTGCTCATTAATTCACCATTGGACCTTATTTTTGTGCCACACAAATTTATATGGAAGGTTGGTATTCCTCCGAAGGTGAAAGTTCTTGCTTGGTTGGCTTCTTGGAAAAGAGTCAACACTTGTGATTTAATCCAAAAAAGAACGCCTAATCTAACTATTTCTCCTTCTTGGTGTATTCTTTGCAAAAAGGGAGGAGAAAACATTGATCACATGTTGGAACATTGCAGCTTTACCCACTATATGTGGAATAAAGTCGGGGAGGACTTCGAAATGGTTGGAGCTATGCTTAGCTCTTGGCATGATTTACTGAGTATGGAATGGCAGTTTAGAGGGAATAAAAAGAAATCAAAACTGCTATGGAGATAATGCTGCTTGGCGTTTGCATGGTGCATTTGGCAAGAGAGAAATGCAAGGATCTTTGAAGATATATTGTCTAAAGAAGCCGAAGTCTAGATTAAAATCAAACAATTAACTTCACTTTGGGCTAGCTCTTCGAGCCTGTTTGGATCCTTATCAATTTCAGATCCATGTGGAAAATGGGATGCAGCTATCCAGTAGTGGAGTTGTACTTCACTATTTCATGGTTCTTTTTGTAATATTTGTGTTTTGCTGTATGTATTCTATAATCTTCTTTGTAATGCTTTGATTTGTCTTTAATAAAAACGTTGTGTTTCTGATCAAAAAAAAAAAGTAACAAGAAAAACTTTTTAGTTCCCAATTGATCATGAAACTCAGCTGGGTGACACAAAGTGGAATCTAGCCTCTTGTGATTGCTTACTGGGACTAGACTACTCGAATAAGAAAACTATCATTCGAATCAGGAGAAAACTGTACAACCACTAGATAAGTGAACACCAGGATTCTACATCTAGAAATTACCCAGGCTGTGATATTACTCTAAAGTTAACCGCGTTCATATAACTGAAGAGACAAATGCAACCAGAGGATTTTTTAAGATAGAAGCAGAGATCCGGTGGATATTTGGGAGCTTGCGTGTTTTTCTGGTTGGGCAGTGGGCAGAGGCCTTGGGGATTTTTGATATTTGAGATCGGTTTTTATTTTCTTTAGATTGTTTTAGTGTCGTAGGGGGTTGATTGATATGTTTTCTTTGCTCTGTCTGTCACTGTTTGTTCTTGCACAGGTTGTTAGAGCTTTCGGAGGATATCTTATCCTCTGTTCTCTAATTACCTCGTTGATCTTGATGTATTTTTTTTGGCTTATTAATAAAGTTTCTGTTTCCTATCAAAAAAAAAAAAAAAGAAAGATCATCAAAGGCCACGTCGAGTAATTTTTTTAAAATCTCTGAATACGTTCAAAAGAACCCAATTGATAAGAGTGACTTCTCAACAAGGCATAAAGGAGTAGCATGCAAGCGCACTAGAATACTACAATAGACTGATCAGCGATCACACTTGCATGCTAATACTTTTCCAAATCAAAATACTCTCACCTGCATACTTATTTGAAGTTAGATCCACGAAAGAACTGTCTTCCTCGCCTGTGCTGAAAGATAAACTATCGCTATGGCTCATGTTCTCTATATGAGGAAAGTGATGCCTAATGGTGTAGTCTGCCAAAGTGCGAACAATTTCAAGGTCCTCTTTCCCTCTAGTGGCGTGTATTTGGTATGAACCAAAACGCAGAAAAGATTGAGCAACTCTGCAAACAACAGCACCCGGTTCGTCCTTTGGATTGCCACTGCATGCATACAAAGCTGAGGAATATCACAACAGAAAGTAACGAATCAACTGAAAAAAGGTAGCGTTCAGAGGCACCCGACTTATTTGTTGTAAGAGTTGGACTTGCTTCACAACCATCCTTAAATTTTCCTTGCACAAAAATCATCAATCCCATGATTTACCCAAATTAAGATTTTAAGAGGAAACCTTGTGGAGCCTAATTTTCAGAAAATAATACATTGGAAATTATAAAATCAGAAGTGTCTTTATCGAAACGATATGTTCCGGATGAGAAAATGGGTTGTAAGGGCTAGTTCCATAAGTATATTCAAGGGAAGTACACCTTACTTTTCCATAGCACATGGAGTCCTCCCTCCACAATTTTTTTCGGCCACAAGAGCACCTTTCAATGTTTGTCTATTACAAGTACAAGCCCCTTCTTTTGAATGGTCAATCAATTAAACCCTTGCAACAATTTTTTTATACCCTTAATTCCATTGGTGATGCTAGGCCTCACCAATCCCCACCCCCACCCCCGCCCACTACCAGAGCTCCAGTGAGTTCTCCGGAGGTCCAATGAGTTCTCCAAAGCTGGAACAGTGGTCCGTAAGCTAGCAAGAGGTGGCAATGGGCGGTAGCAGCTGGCCGGAAGTTATTAAATATAATTTTTTTTAAAGGAAAAAGATGGAGGAAGGGTATTTTAGGTAAAGAAAAAGGAGTTTCCTTATTTTGAAATGGAACAGGATATAATTGTGGAAGGAGCCCTTCAAACCCATCGCCTCTTTCCAGTCCAAGAACATTTTTGGAACTTCAGGTAACAAACGAAAAACCAAGGGATTTAGCAAGTGTCCACATGGTACAACATGCAAATACTAATAAAATATCGTAAACATACTCGTAGAACATATCCCGAGAGACAAATTTTCCAGTAGTCACAAGAGAAAGTGCTCGCGTTGTCGGAATTCCTAGACTGTGCATTGCTTCACTGCAGAGGAATTCTCTGATACTACTACGTAGAACTGCAAGGCCATCAGCAAAACGGCTGTATGGTGTCTTCCCGGCACCCTTAAGCTGCATTTCCCACCTTTCAGACTTTGAATTAACAATCTCTCCAAGTGTTATTGCTCGACCATCACCTAACTGACCGGCCCACATCCCAAACTGATGTCCTCCATAGCATTGAGCATATGGCAAGCTATAAAAAGCAAAGATAACATGGAAATGAAGACGATGAATGAAAGTGCACTAGAAAGGATCTACAAGAGTCATAAAGTTGAGGAATTACACTTACCCTCCCACCAAAGGAGATGCCCCAGAAAATTTGAGTGCAAAATCGGGTCGTTCAAATCTAATAAAATAAAGCAGTTAGTCCTGCAGACAATAGGACCATATATGACAAAAGAGATGGAAAGACATAGAAATACAGGAAATGGAAAGACAAAAATTGACGAAAAATGAGAAATCAATTAGGATTGGGATTGTTAGGAACCATCTCTCCCAAAAGCTTAAGCTGTTAGAAGAAGGAACCGCAATGAATATCATGCTTAACACCCTCCCTCACGTGCGACCCCATACTTGCACGTGGAGAGTAGACGTGAACAGAATTTCGAATTTCGCAAAACAGACAGATTGAGGATTAACAAATGGGGGATGGAGGTGCCAAGGATTGAACCTTGGACCTCCCAGATAATTACACTATGATACCATGTTAGGAACCATCTCTCCCAATAGCTTAAGCTGTTAGGACAAGGAACAGCAATAAATATCATGCTTAACAGGGATGATTGCATGAACCAAATGCTCCATTACGAGTAGGTTGAGTCGTTTTATCGTAAGCCTCGTTGAGGTGAGGCCTAAAGCCTTTTCAGCAAAACATTTTTTAATTAATGTTGAAGTGTCTACGTTATTTTTATTTATAAGCTGTTATTTAGATTTAGTAGGTCTTACATGTAAGGTCACCAGAATCATGGGATTGCGTAGATCTGGTACATCTTGCCATATTTTCTATTCTTGGTTTGATTTGGTTTCCTAAATTGTACCCTTTTTCTTCTATATTAATAGAGATCTTTGGCCCTCAATTGAGTATACCAAAGCCAATTACATCATTCTACAAATAAAAATACGAAGCAATTAGAAAAGAACTCCACTGATACAATATGTCGCCGACATAAGTTCACATGTTGCGTATTATTTGCCTATGCCCAGAACGGTTAGATTGCCTAGATCCGACTAGGGCTTATGTGTGCATAAAGAAAAGCAAGTAAACCACAATGCCAAAAAGTAACACGGGGGTTCGGCATAAAAAAATACCTACATTCATTTACTAGTGGGGTTCCTAGTATGATTTTCAGATGATCTAGGGTTGAGGAAGTAGGAGCCCCTACGTTAATGGAGGTGATTCTCAAGTAGGGTTCCTAGTATGATTTTCAAATGATCTAGGGTTGTGGATGTAGGAGCCCCATATATAACAGGCTGTACAAGAGCTAGATAGGGCTAGACAATTTAGTAATGTAGTACAAGTCTAGTAGCTAGGAGAATATTAAGAGAATAATTCCCTATGATTTATCTTGGGGTCATTTGGTCCAAAGTTTTGTCATTCTTGAGTTAAGTCCACAGTTTTCGTTTCTTGGGCTTTGGGGTCCAAAATGGATGATTTTGTTAGTCAGCGATTAGTCAACACCAAATTTAAGCCAAAATTCCTAAAATGCCCCTAATTCCTCATCTTCATTCATTCATTCATCTCCTCCACCCAAAAAACCCAATTTCAACAAACCTTAAAACCAAAAGCCCTAATCTAAGAACCCTAAAAAAAATACAAAATATAAATATATTTATATATACAGAGACTATTCCCCACCCCATCAGCTCCGGAGAAGAACCAGTCCTCCGCTAGAGGCACACCGTGGATGTCTAACATAGTGGCGGAGTTTTTGAAGGGGACGACCGAGAAGCGCTCGTGGCTGCAGGCGACGGGGTTGGCGGAGTGTATGTTGTGGTCAAAGGTGACACAGAGGGCCACAGCATCGGCCTTGCAGGTGATAGCAGCCGGCGACTGCTCGCAAACCTCGCACATCGACACTGATGGAGGGTGGTGGTGTTTGCTTTCTCCAAACCCCAAATCATCCAGTGGAAGTCTTCTCTCTCTACCTTCTTCCTTCTCCCTCCCTCCCTCCTTTTCCTCCCTCTAATTCTTCTACATCTACACGCATACTTCTCTCACAATATTTTATCCAAATTCAAAAACCCCAATTCTCTCTTCACAAGTCACCCCTCGCCCATATATTTATATAATAATATAGCCTCCTCAACAATCACCATGTCCATTTCTTCTCTCTCTACAAATCCCCCTCTCTCCTCTTCCCTACTTCTCCCCTTCTTCACAAACTCCTACAATTTCTATCAAATTCCTTTCCTTTTGTAATTGGAGAACAAAACCCATTAGTCTACTCTCCACACAAACCCATTCAGCTCTGTCTTCTAAAGATCATCCCTAATTAGTGTGATTCGAAGGAAGAAGATGAAAGAATTAGGGGCAATTTAGGAATTTTAGCACAAATTTATTGTTGACTAACGCTTTTTGTCCGTTGACTAACAGAATCATCCATTTTGGACCCCAAAGCCCAAGAAATGCAAACTGTGGACCCCTAACTCAAGATTGCCAAAACTATGAATCCCAAAACCTAAATGACCCTTTATCTTGTGGAGCTGCTTGAGTAGGAGACTTTCTTAGTTATCCTCTAGATGCATTGAACCTGGTTATAGTCTTGTCTTGAGCATGGGCCCACAGTTTGGGCTTTATTATTGTGCAAGTGACTTTGGGCCCGATTGGGCCATGTGTAGATTTGTTGGCTTCAATGGACTAGTCTTGGATGGATTCCATCTGTCTGGCGTAGTGGGTATGGACTTCGTTTACTCAGGTCAGTCCTTAGGCCACAGCTCGCTCCATTTAATTTCGAATTCAGACCAGGTTGAAACTAGTATATACGGGTCACATGTCACGGTCAACAATACTCGATGACCAACCAAAACCTATAAAGTCTTCAGAAAACATAACGAAATGCAGAAATCAACACAAAACTAGAGCACACACCTGGCAATTAGTACACACACGTCCTCCTGTTTGCAAAGGAACTACAATTATACAAGGAGTAAAGGGCAATTATACAATGAGTAGCTCAAAATACAATGGAACTCGAGATAACATTCTCTCTACCGATTACAGTGGAGTAGACCTCGAAATAGAAAATGGAGGTCTCCTCTCTCCCATCACACGCCCCTCTCCTCTCAGCTTTGCTTCGTCATTTTTATTTTTTTGGTTTTTGACTCCTAGGGTTTCCTTTGAATCACGTATGTGATAGTAGATTTACCTTCTATACTTTAATAATCTGTATTGTTTACCCCACTTTTTAATCTAAATAGAGTTAGAATGCTAAAGTAACCTGAAGAAGAATAGATATGATCGAAGGTTGATTATTCAATAGCAAGCTCTTCACAAGATGTTGATCTCAAAGAACCACCAGATTCTAGGGAGGCAAGTTGGTAATAAGGTAGATTTGGCATGCACTAGCCCGCACAAGTTGTAGAAAGGGACTAGACAACTATGATTGAATATAAGACACAATTTCCAAAAATGTAGAAAGGGATTAAACAATGAGGATAGGCTTCAATCTCATCAACTGCACTCATTTATCAGGCATGTGAACACTTGATAGAAATATGTTCATTTATCAGGCATGTGAACACTTGATAGAAAGATGTTCATTCTATAATAACAAAACAAAACAAGCAGTGTGACTCAACATCAATTCAATAATACCACTTAACATAGTTGGCCGACAAATTAAATAGCTATTTAAACTTTAAAGATTCCACTACATAAGTCACAAAATGACTAATTACCTAAAATGTTCAAATCCCTCCAACCAAATTTTAAAATGAAACGAGGAACTCTTTCGATCCAGGAATGATTCTTTTTCAACCAGCCAGAAAGCACTATAAAATAACAATACTCACTCTTTGGGATCCAAATCAAGCAACTCAGCAACTGACTCTGACCAGACAACAAGCTGAGGATCTTCCACCTCAACAGTAGGGGATACTTTAGTATAGCAAGCATGCAGTACCTACACAGCAAAGCAATGACCAGTACATCAGCCAGTTTATTTTTAAGTGATATATGTACAGATACTAAGAAAATATAAATCTGGATTGTATAATATGCCCAGTGTTTTAAATTGCGGTAGCGTAACACACTGCGTTTTGGTTCCGGAATTGCTTAGTGCACATAAATTGCATAATAGCGTAAGCAATTCGGAAAATAAATAGAGTAATAATAATAATAATAATAATAATAATAATAATAATAATAATAAAAATTATATTAAAGAACATCAATAAAAATCCATTAAAAGACTTCAAATAACCAAAATATAAAAATCCAAGTATCATAACTTCAACACACATTCAAAGTTTCACCCACTGCCCTGAGGAGAGAAACGAGTAGGAGAGGAGAGGTACACAGGGCTAGGGTTCCACCCACTGCCCAGCTTCGTTCCAAGTTCCAACGAGGAGAGTAGCTTCGTTGCTGCGTTGTTTTTTGTGTCCGGAGAGGAGCATTCAACGGCTCAGAGGAGAAGAACGGCTAGAGGAGAAGAGAAAAGAAGGCTAGGGTTCGTTTTTCCCCTATTAATTTTTTAAGTTGGTCATCCCAAATAACATGAGTAATTCACCAATTGCGTCTAATAGCGTGAGTTTAGCGCAAAATAGCATAAAATAGCGTGCCACGTCATCAAGTAGCATAAGCAATTTGGAAAAGAGCAACTAGACTCATGCTAGCAGCATTTCCTGTCCCAAAAATGCAATAGCTCGCAATAGCTTTAAAACACTGAATATGCCTCACTGACCTAGTGAAATCGACATGTGCAATGCACGTTAACACAAACATCGTCATGCAGCAGATAATATGTCTCTTTGTCTTGGCTCAATGAAACTATATGAGGCTTTATGAAACTATATTACATACTTCGTTTTATGTGTCTAATACATAAAACTATATGTACATACTTAGTTTTAAGTATTTTGTTTTCAAGAACTGGATATAGTACTGAACTACTGATGTGGTGCTTTAGGCTAGACTCGTTGACTTGTAACTTGCATACTTTTATTTGAACAAACCTATACTATTAAATGAAAGGGCAGGAGTTAACTGCTTACAGTTTAGTTTTCAAGTGTGTAATATACTAATATATGAAACTCTACATGTAAATTACAGAAACATGTATTTACTCCCAAGTCCTCGCAGTATCATGCCCTAATTTTGTCAGATTCGCCGCGTTGTTGACGTGTTGGATACAACACCTTAACCCATCTATAAGCTTCAGCTTCATAGCTTAGCTGTCATAGTGGTTGCGACATACATAATGTTCGATATACAAACCAAAAAAATGTGAATGAATATGCATGTATGTTTATTTATTTATTTATTTATTTCTAGGGATATTGCATATACATAGTTACGGCCTCTACCTAATATTTTTCGTTAATAAAACTATTTACTAAGCAGAAGCTGCAAGGGGCTCCCAACTATCTATTCTATATTTGAAAAGCCCTTGTTCCTTCCAGACCAAATACACCAAAAGAGAGACGCTGGAGAAAAAAAAAGACTTTAAACTCTTTGCCACACCTCATTTTCCTCCTTAAATATCCAAGCATTTCTTTCTTTCTAGACACACCACAGCACTGCCATGCAGTTGCACCTCCATAACACTTTTGATTTCTTCTTATCTCCTCTCAAGCACCACTTTCCTGTCAACATACTGTACCACGAACCCGGGAAAGCTGAAATCAGGTTGAATGCCCTCCTAATGTTGGACCAAATGGAGTGTGCAAACGGACAACGGATCATCAAATGGTCAAAACTCTCATTGCTACCTTTGCACATTATGCAACAGGACATAGACAACTGTTGATACAGCCTTCTATCTTGCAATAAATCTGCTATGTTAACCTTCCTAAGTGCTGCTAGCAAGCCAACGCTCTAAGGAATACCTTTCTTCATACCATATTGCATGGCTCAAAAATTCTATCTTCATCAGAATGCGTAATTGTTTCGAAGAACAACTTGACCAAAAATATTCCCGTCTCATCCCCCTCCCATATGCTGGAATCTGACCCGTTTCGAGCTATCTCCCAACCATTAATTCTGCCCAGCAGCTCTATATAATCATTTTCCTCCTCTTAAGTAAAGTTCCTGCGAAATATTATGCCCCACCCATGATTATCATTCACGCCCCAGTTTATATAATTCTCTATTGTTGCATTTTTATCAACTGCCATCCTGAATAACCAAGGAAACTAATATTTTAGCTCTCTGTCACCCACCCAAACGTCACTCCAGAACCGAACTTTAGAACCATTACCGACCTTAAACCAAATATGTTTCTGGAACTCTTCAAGACCACCTAAAATTGCCTTCCAAGGATTACAATACGACCCTCTAACTACCTTATTGGAGTCCCACCCATTATCTTGTAAGCCATATTTACTTTCGATTATCTTATGCCAGAATGCCTCTCGCTCTCCCGGAAACCGCCATAACCACTTTCGCAATAGCAACTCATTCCTTTTCATCAACTGCCCTATACCCAACCCCCCCCCGGGGCTCTCTTGCTACTAGGCACCTTTTCCCAACACACTAAGTGTTCACCCTTCCCAAATGAAATTCCTCATAAATTTTTCAATGATTTTTGCAACCGATACCGGAATCTTGAAAAGAGATAAATAATAAGTTGGAATACCCTCCAATACCATAAGTATAAGAGTCAATTTTCCTCCCCTCGAAATGCATCCCCTTGACCACCCACTTTTTCAATAACCAGGTTCCAAAACCCAACCTCACCCAAAGGCAAAATTATACTTCCATTTCAGTATAACATACTATACATACTAGAATTGGTGGCACAAACAATGCATGTGTAATCTGATGCCAAATAATTCCTCACACTTTATAGATTTTTAAACATTTTTTAAACAAATAAGCACAACTTATGGCATTTGGTCATGTGATAATAACATACTAACATAGGTTCTGTTGTAGGTGTTGATCCTTGTTTAACCATTATTTTATTGGTAATTTCCAAAGCATGAAAGCTAATTTCATAATTTCAAACACTTACCAAAAGCCTTCCTCTCGCTTTACAGATATGAGGCAGTGGCACACGTGGTGCGTGTGCAATACCTAGTAATTCCTCGTGTTATGTATATATTCTTAAACCGAAATAAGCATATTTGATCGTATTTGGTCAAGTGGCAACGAGAGTTGCTCTCCACACGTAAGGCCATCGATTCAACTCCCTGTTTAAGCCTTCCTTTTATTGTAATCTTCAAAGCGTAAATGACATACGTAATTTCACAACCCTGCCATAACCACATATAGTATACATATATACATACGAACCAACAACTTTTATTGTAATCCTCAAAGCGCAAACGACAAATACGTAATTTCACAAACCTACCAAAACCACATATAGTATACATAAATACATATGAACCAACAAACAGCAATTTCTATACAATGACATTTACATATGCCTTTTATACTGTTAACAAAAACAAAAATCTCTACAAAAAAAAAATTCAAATAAGTTAAAATCAAATAAAACAGTCAACAAAAAAACTGCAAGAGAATCAAATCGACAAACCTCACGAGGGATAATATCAGTCCTCGGATCGCCAGGCAACTCTCGAACAAAGGAATGGTCCCAATTCAGATCATCGAGACTCTTCCTCAACTTAACCCTAACACCATCATCGTCGCTCAATTTTTGCTTCTTCAGATCATCGGCGATTGAATCGGCCGACAAATCAGGGTTATTATTCATGGCCGGAACCACGTCGCATAGAAGGGGAGATGATCGGGGGTGTGATTTGAAGGGGTAGGTGCGGAAGTATTTGAGGGATTTGGAGAGAAGAGGAGGCGGAGGTGTAAGAAAAGGGCGGAGGAGTAAGGCGGTGGAGGGCAGAGAGAGATTGTTTGACAAATGGGAAAGCATTGATTGCTACAAAGACGAGTAAATGTCGGAGACATTTAAAAAACATTTAAGACACGGCTATTTGCACAGTATAAAATAATTTCAATACGCTTTATTTATAGCCGCTGCTATTTACACATCAACAAATATTTGATAATATTTTATTTTTTATTTATCCGATATTAAATGAATGAGTATATGTTTATCGCTTGATGATAAAATAATAAATGCATCTTACTCGTTTGATGACAAGCGAGAAAAAACTTCATTGCCTTACCCGCTTGTCATTGAACGAATAACATGCATTTATTTGATTATCATTAAGCGAGTAATATATACTTATTCACTTATCATCGAGCGAATGAAACATGAAGTAAAATCAAATAATTGTTGGTGTATAAATAGCGGCTGCCTTATGTATTCATTTGTCCGATAAAAGTATATAGGGCCTGTTTGATGCACGGTTTTTTTTCTAAATTTTAAAATCTCAACTCAAAATTAATTCTATTTTTACACATTTCAAAATTTATTTTACTTTACTTTCTCTCTCTAAAAAAAACTTTTAAAACACTATAACTTTAAATCCAAAAATCAAAGTTAGATAAAAAATATATATTTGAAACCTACTCGTCGAGATCTAAAAAATAAGATCCATTGTGACTACTTTTTGAAATTTTTTTATGAGATTTTTTAGTTGGTTGGAAAAACTCAAACAAAAACCAAATTCACTTTTCAACATACTTTCAAATTCTACCAAATACCATATTTTGAAAACTTAACTCAAAACATCAACCAAACATCACCATAATATTCATTCGATATTAAATGAGTGAAAGTTTAAAAATATTTTACTTGTTTGTTATTTGGGGAGTACATTGGCTATCATGCAATTACTTGCTGGGGCAAATGAAAAATGGAATATTACCAAGTGTTTTGTAAAATATAAATAGTGATTACCTTTTAAAAGGATGCCATTACGTGCACGATGACTTTTTACTTGATTATACTATACTTTTTTTATGTGTTCGATGATAAGTGATTAAAATTATGTTTGATAACAATATAAAAAAGGAAAATAAAAATAAAAACACTTAATTTGGTAAAAAATTAAAATTAGTTGAGGCATGTGATAAGATTTTCTCCATTTCATACTGATTTTATGAGTATATGTCATTTATCCGTTATAATTTTTTGTGGAAAATTTTTATTCCTCAACTACCAAAGAAAATTTCTTCACGGAAAAAGTCACAAAGTAAGAAGATATATCACCACGTGTTTCAATTTATTGAGTAAACTACCCTAATAACTCTTGAACTATTGACCCAGTCGCATTTTGGCCCTTAAACAAAAAATTGCACCCCCTTAAACTATTAGCAAGTTTTACATTGGCTCTCCCGTCCTAATTGTCTATTAATTTAAACGTTTTAGCCTCGCGTGTGTTGCTCGTGGCCCTATATAGAGGATAGAAATATCAAACCAACACATCTATGCCAACAAGAGACAAAAAGTATCAGCTTTTTTCTTCCATTTACCAACTACCCACACCCACAAATAAGACACGGAGAGAAAGAGAATAAAGGAAAATGCAACAGATTTAAAAATAAAAGAAATCAATCAAATGAACACAGAAGCTAATGGACTGGGCATTGAAGGTGTACGACGATCCTGTTAAAGGAATTAAAGATAAATGCCATAAGTTCGTATTTCATTTTTTTTTCTAGGGTTTTTCAATGCAGTGAATACAAGTTCTGATTTTACTAAAGTGATTCATTAGAACATTGTTAGGGTTTTGGTTAAGTTTTTCTATGAATGCAACTGTATTATTGTATTTGGTTAATTTTTTAAGGTTTTTATTTAGATGCTTTATTTTTCAAGGCTTTTATTTTGAAATCTTTTAACGTGTGTTCCTGTATGATATATTAGTAAACATTCTTTTCCATTCTTATTTTCAGTAAAAGATTCATCTAAATTCACCATCATTATTCATTATAGTGGAACGTTCGAATATGCACCAAATTTTATTTATAGTGGTGGGTATGTAGCCTTTGGTGATAATGTTGGTCCTGATAGGATATCCATCCATGAGATTATACTAATGGCCAATGAATTAGGTACACCACATGTTTCATCTTGTTAGTATAGGCATCCTCAAAAGGACTTTAGTAACAGATTAATTCAACTAATTAAAGATAGGGATGTTTTGGAAATGACGAAATGGGTTCTGAAATAGAGTGATAGACATGTATCTAGACCATAGTGAAAAAGAAGGTGTAGTACAAGACTATGAACCACTAAATTTTGTGTATCCTCAAGATGAGGGCGGGATGAATAAAGTAGAGGGTAGGATGAATGGGGATTCTGAACCTGATTTAAGCAGTCGTTTGAGGTCTGATGTTGTGGTTGGTGATAATGAAGGTATTTGGGAAACATGAGGTCTTAACAATGTGAATGAAACAAAAGGACCTAGCAACGTGAAGGAGACACAAGGACCTAGCAACGTGAATGAAACAGCTGCTTGGTTTGACATGGGTAATTCAGATGAATTACTTAGTCTTGCATCTTTTGATGATTGGGGGGGGGGGGGGGGTTCACCAGCCTAGCTATCCATTGTATAATGCTGAAAAAACCTATAATAATCCTCAATTTGAACTTGGCAAATTATTTTGTTCAATTGAAGAGTTTATAAGGGCTATTGTAGAGTACTTCATTGCATATAAAAAGGACATTACGATGCCATGTAATGAAAATTGGAAATTGGCAAATTATTTAGTTCAATTGAATAGTTTAAGGAAACGGGATGACCTATACGCTCAGTAGGGGTAAGTAAAAAACGAAAGTACATGTGTAAAACACAAGTCAATTTAAAACCATATGTTCATTAAGCAATACATGCATATGTCAATGCAGGTTACCTCCCTTGTGTTAACCATAGAACCATGTAACATGAATACGTCAATACCGAATCAGAATATGACATGGGGCTACCCGCCTGAGAGAATAATCCGCCGGTGATCATAAATTGGCCCATCAGCCCCAAAGAATATCGATAGATCATAATCGAGTTGGACCACAAGTCCGCCAATGATATCATAACTATAAAATCATAAGTGTCTCGCCGTTGTCTAGATTTTTGGGCTACTCACCGCTGGCTCTAAACAGCAGACACTTTGCTTTCCACCGGAGGTTTAGGGATTTTCAACCCAAGGGCACCAAGCCCTACTTATTTTCCATACCGGCGAGCACCAACAAAAATACACAATTCCTTCACCATCGAAGGGTCACAATAGAATCATATCTGGATCCATATCAGGATCATACCACATCCAGAATAACATAGTGATCTAATTAGGCTTCCATCATCATGAATAAGAGATATACGCCTCACATCATGAATAAGAGATATACACCTCACATGTCAGGCCATAAGAATGATCCATATATGCCGAGAATCCTCCAAGCAGTTGGTTGACACAATGAAGATATATAGATATAGCATGCAAACATGCGATTTCATGTATATACTAAGCAATCTATGCCATATCCACTTAAACAATTCCCCTTCCATATCCCTTGGTGAGTATAAACCATCAACAAATTCATTTTATCCACAAACAACCTTTACACCACCAAGAGATACCTCATATGTCTTAAATAACACTTTATAGCAAGTGTATATGACATTTATCACCTCAAATCATACAATCCCAGCTTTATAAATCATAAGAACAACATGAACACTTTTATATTCAAGTTTCTCAAACGAATAATAATCAAAAACAATTATTTTTAAATAATAAAAGTATATTATCAAGTTTTAAAAGTCAGAGAGCCCCTACCTCGTGTCTAGTAGCCATATAAGAGAAAGAAATATGAGAACCCAAGCTCTCCCAAAGCAATCTCAAGGAATAAGGAGATGAATAGTGAAATAGAGAAGGATTTTGATGATTTGGAACTCAAATCTTCAATCGAAGGCGAAAATAAGCGAGAATTGCCTAAGAACTCTTCTCTTTCTTTCTCTAGAACTCTTTAGAAGTTGGTCGAAAAGTTTGGGTCAAAATAGATGAAGAAATAGACAAAAAACACTTAAAAATGAGCTAAGTCAGTGGACTGTTCCAGATGGCGGATTGGTATGCCAAAAATAGGGTACCGATCTGCAGTGTAGATTTTTCTAAATTTTTATACGCCGGACCGATATGCCAAAAACTGCATACCGGTTTGTAGTCAAACTTTGCCTAAATTGCATACGCCGAACTGGTACGCCAATTTTCCCATACCGGTTCGCAGGAAAATTTTTTGTCATGCTACCCTGTTTTTATTTTGGTCATAACTTCTCGTTCGGAACTCCGATCGCCGAACTGGTATGCCAATTTCCCCATACCGGTCCGCAGGCAAAATTTCTGTCATGCTGCTCTGTTTTTATTTTGGTCATAACTTTTCGCTCGGAACTCAGATTGGGATGTTCTTTATATCCACGAAAAGGTAATTTCGAGATCTATAATTTATGAAAGGAACTTTTCTCCAAATTATGAACAGATAATTTCTAAAATTATAAATTCCATACAAAATGAACATAGTAAACATAATTAGCACTAAAATAAACACAGAGTGTTACACATGTGGCCACATTCTTCAATGGAAGCTTTAAGAGAGTTCACAACTACTAAGGCATTGGTTAGGAGAATATAGGTACATTTAACTTTCTTGTTCAATGTAATGCTTATTTGTAATTAGATGTTATCAATATTCTTACTTATTTATGTAGGCTAAGAGAAAGAGATGACAATCAAATCAAAGTGAAGAGCAATTCACCGAATCACAAAGCCAATCAGCACTAAGATCTTCATTTACTTGATGATCTTGTGGAAAATATTAGTAGGCATAATACATGTGGGCATTTTTTTGGGTAAATGTAAGTAAGGGTATATGTGGGCATTTTTTGGGGGAGATGTAAGTAAGGGTATAGGTGGGCATTTTTTTGGGGGATATAAGTAATGGCATATGTGGGTTTTGTTTTGGGGATGAACAATGGTAGACTGATTTGAACACATGCCACTTAGCAATGCAAACTAAGGTTTTCTTTGTTTATTATTACTTCTGTTGTTGTTTGATGTTTATTTCTATCCATTATGGTGTTTTGTAATACCCTGTATTTTGTTTCCTTGTTAATCCTCTTTTTAAGTTTGATTAAGGCCTAATCTTTGTTGGAGGAGTCAATTTTTATTTGGGAACCTGTGTAGTTGATCCAACACTTTTAGTAAGTCATTTTGATGATATTACGTATGCGTGCAAGGTAGGAATGCATTTCGGGAAGCCGTTGTCGAATTTGGTGACTAACGGTGAAAATTAAACTTTTAGCGAAATGAGTTTTTTTTTCCCAACTTTGAGAGGACATAACTTTCTCATATGAAGTCCAAATGACTCCCTGTTTATGGCTAAAGTTTCATCTATTTCTCCTCTACAAGTTTCGTGTTCAGTATGATTTGAGATAACATTGTTTCAAGGGTCAACGGAGCAGGATAAAGTGGAAACTTTGTGCAAAATTTCCTCTGATCGATTAAAGAGGAGGCAACAGGTTTTTTTGGCCATTTTGGAACAGATATTTATGCCTCTTTCTTCCCCCTTTCATCCCCATTCGTCCCCACGCTATTAGAGAAGCTTAGAGAGAGGTGGGAGCTCAATTATAGTGAGGGTTTGAGAGATCTTTGACCATCCATCATCATGATAAAAAATCACCACCAAATCATCCTCAATATTCATCTTTTTCATCATGTTCTTCATTCTCCATGGCTAGGGTTCAAGCTTTTAGGGGAAATTCGCGGTTGCTTCAATTTGGCTTAATTCAACATTCAATCTTTGAGGATCTAGCTTTAATAAGGTGGGAATACTATTACTCAAACCTATTTTCAAATTATATTGTGTTGTATGTTTGATTTCAAATCAAATTGGGGGGTTTTAACTTAATTTCGAAATTTGGCTTGTGCATGGGATTGGGTTGATGTTCTTGCATTCTTTTGGTTGAATTGTGACTTATATAGCTCCATTTTAATGATTCTTAAAGAATCCCCCATTATTTGTTGTTATAATTGTAGATTGATATGAAGCCCATTTAAACGTATACGCTAGCAGATAAAAAATCGGAATACGCATATATATATATATATTAATAAATTAGTGGGTTTAAAGTATGTTTTGCCAATGATTATGATTGTTTATGATATTATTGATGTACTTAAGCTACTAGTTCATTCTTTATGAGATTTGTTGGAAACTAGCCAATCCGTAACTGTGACGAATAGGTTATAATGTACTTTTGAAATGACAATGTATGGAAACCATTGGGGGTAGTTTATATTGAATCTAAGTACTAAAATTATGAGTTATAGTAGGCTTGGTGCCAATTTGGAAAATTGTTGTGAAATTCTCCAATCGGTGAAACTAGAGGATAAATTTTTAAATTGAGCAACTAGTTGACGGACTTAGCAAACCTGACTTAAGTACAACAATGATATTTCTATATGACGAGTGGAGAAATATATGTTGTGATATATATATATATATACACAGTTTAAGGGTATGTTGAATATACATACTTGATTTACGTACTAAACCTTGTGGATAAATGTTTGATATATAAAATATGACAAAAGTTAAATATACGATTTGATATGTATACAATACTTAGTTTTATTATTATAGCGTTTGCTATGCCCATTAAGTAGCCTAGCTGACATGTTGATATTTGATATATGTAAACCATATACGTTTTTGGTAAACGTAATTACTATAATTTACTTGATATTTACTATTTTTATAAACTATGCTATTTTGAGTTCGGATAGGCACTAATGGTCAATGAGGTTGACTTAGCCTTGGTAGCTACATACCTTGGTCCACGTAAAGGGGTCTCGTAATATTAACATCATACTCTATGATCCGTGTAAAAGAATCCCGCTTTGAGAGCGGCATACTCTATGGTCCAGCTAGGGGGACCCCGTGAGGCGGCATACCTAGCACATCTAGGTGGTCCACGGGAGAACCAAGCCTTGGGGCTACATGCCCTAGCCTTGGGAGTTTAGATCACGATCGCTGTCCATAGTTAAAGAAATTCTAGATGTTGGATATGAGATAAATGGATATAAAACAGAGATATATGAGTTTATGATTAAAAGATTAGTGCCTACGTTTGTTTTACGAATATACTTATCTTGTAAATATACTTATAAATGTTATTGGTATTTTACTAGTATCTTGGTTATACATACTTTATCGTATTTACGAGGATAGGACATCACTTGGGGTGCATTGCAAATAAAATGGCTTTCATTACATTAATATCTATAAATCTATAGATATTTATAAAGCGTTATAGAAATGGAACATATGCATAAACTTAATGCAAATCAAATTACTTTAATTATCTCACGTTGCATGTGCATTCTTAAATGTATTTTCTTACTCGAAATCCTATAGTTCCCATTGAGTCCGTGTCTGGCTCACTGTCATTTTCCAAACCAGTTTTGCAGATACTTTCTCGTGGCGGCACGAACATGAAGTCTAAACACCTCTGATGACCTTAGACTACTTGTAGTCATCCGTAGACGACTTAGCTTTTATGTATTTAGTAGATTTGTATGATTTGAGTTTATGATTAAAAAATTAGTGCCTATGTTTGTTTTACGAATATACTTATCTTGTAAATATACTTACAAATGTTATTGGTATTTTACTAGTATCTTGGTGATACATACTTTATCCTATTTACGGGGATGTGACAGCACTTGGGGTGCATTGCAAATAAAATGGCTTTGATTGCATTAATATCAATAAATCTATAGATATCTATAAAAAGTTATAAAAATGGAACATATGTATAAACTTAATGCAAATCAAATTACTTTAATTATCTCACATTGCATGTGCATTCCTAAATGTATTTTCTTACTCGAAATCCTATAGTTCCTATTGAGTCCGTGTCTGGTTCACTGTCATTTTCCAAACTAGTTTTGCAGGTACTTTCTCATGGCAACACGAACATAAAGTCTAGATACCTCTGATGACCTTAGACTACTCATGGTCTTCTCTAGATGACTTAGCTTTTATGTATTTAGTAGATTTGTATGATTTGCATAATTAAACTTGTATTCAATTTTATTCATAAGAGATGTAAAGCCTTTTAAAATAATTGTTTGGACCTCATTAAAGGGATGGCTTTTTATAGATTTGTTCGAATTCTTTATAATTAATGACTTTAAGGATGCTGAGTTAGAATTCTGGTTACACTTTATTACTTATAGGTCTGGATTTATTAACTTTACGAACTCCACATGCCAATTTTTTTTTAAAATGAGGTTTTATTTATAGTTTACTATTAATAAGTTTTAAATTATGTCCTTTAAACTCACCATCGTGTATGGCACAGTGATTAACCAGTCCTGGAGGCCTAAACCTCCTAACGGGATTTGGGGTGTTACATGTTTTATGTATATTGATATACCTTTTCATTGCATTTTCTATTTATTGCATACACATTGCATAAACAGGGCATTCATTGCATAAATTGGGAATATCATTACATTAAAAAAAAAACAGAGCATAAAAATGCATTTCATTACAGAAAGAAAAAACTGAGCACTTCCATACATTACAAATAATAGAGCATTAGAGTGCATTTCAATACATTAGAAAAAACAAAGCATCAATTTAACCCTCTATTGGTACAAGCTTGAGTGGAACTATCCCCATCTTCATGGATAGTGTTGAAGAAAAACCCAATACCAATGCACAAACAAGTCCATTTTTTGATCGGTGTTCCCCTTTTATTCTTTCCACCTTGAGTTATTGTTGTGCATGATTTTGTGCCTATTTTAGACCTCTTACTTAACTTTGTTTACTCATTTTAGGTAGTAAAAATTATTTATTTATTTATTTTTAGTATATTGTAATAATTATAGAGTTAGTGAAGAAAAGATCAAAAAATAGTTGAATTGAGTGAATAAAGTATCGAAGTCAAGAAGAAACGAATTGAAGCAATTCCGGAACAAGAATCATATTTGAGAAAACTATGCAGCAGTTCGGTATTTTGATCATATCTTCTCGCTCAGAACTCGGATTTTGGAGTTCTTTATATGGATGGAAAGAAGATTCGAAGACCTACAACTTTCGTGTTTTGAGTTTTCTCAAATTTAGAGGTTTACCTTTCCGAAAACAGCCCCAAATCTACTGCCCGTGCACAATGTCGAAAATTAATATGTGTAGCCTCCATTTAATTTCTTGCTCCTTACTCTTCTACAATCCAATCCTTATTGAACCTCTTTCCATATTTTCCTCATTGAACTCCAACTCTTTTCCTCATTAAACTCAAACTCTTTTCCTCATTAAACTCAAACTCTTTTCTTATTTATAGAATCCTTCTTGATAAAAAAAAAAAAGCAATCCTTAAATTTAAGCAAAACTCCTAACTCCCATTATGCGATTTTTTTGAGAGATTGTCTGCGATTTTAGCAGATGTATCTTTCCTTGAGAGAAACATGGTAAGAGTTCTGGAAACTCCTAATTTTTATTATGTGAAGCCTCGTTTAGGTTGTTTGTGTTTTTGGAAGAACAAATAAATCTTTACAATTGAAGAACATAATGAGATTTCGAGTCTTGATTTTCGTGGTACGATATTAGGTGGTGAGGCTATTTGTGTTTTTGGAAGAACAAATATTCTCGTCATTGAAGTTGTATTGTGAAGGTTATGAAGGGAAGAAATTTCCACGTTTTGAGTTTGTGGAGGGTTCTCTGTAGCAGATGCAGTTCGAAGCAGAGGAGGATTTGGAATTTCATCCATCTATCTTAGGAATTAGTTTTTATTTTTTATTTTTTTTAGACTTGTTTGCAATTTTATTTTTCGATGTATTATTATTTTGCTTATTGTAATAAGTAAATTAGATTAGTACAAATTCTAGACTTTCATTCCTTGTGGATTCAATCCCTTACTTCCGCTATCTACGTTATTAATGTAGTGTAGTAAAATAAGGGTTTTTGAAAGAGCAATGTTTCCGTCGCAAGAAAAACACTAATTCAAAAACCCTTATTTTACTACACTACATTAATAACGTAGATAGCGGAAGTAAGGGATCGAATCCACAAGGAATGAAAGTCTAGAATTTGTACTAATCTAATTTACTTATTACAATAAGAAAAATAATAATACATCGAAAAATAAAATTGCAAACTAGTCTAAAAAAAATAAAAAATAAAAACTAATTCCTAAGATAGATGGATGAAATTCCAAATCCTTCTCTGCTTCGAACTGCATCTGCTACAGAGAACCCTCCACAAACTCAAAACGTGGAAATTTCTTCCCTTCCCAACCTTCACAATACAACTTCAATGACGAGAATATTTTTTCTTCCAAAAACACAAATAGCCTCACCACCTAATATCGTACCACGAAAATCAAGGCTCGAAATCTCATTATATTCTTCAATTGTAAAGATTTATTTGTTCTTCCAAAAACACAAACAACCTAAACGAGGCTTCACATAATAAAAATTAGGAGTTTCCAGAACTCTTACCATGTTTCTCTCAAGGAAAGATACATCTGCTAAAATCGCAAACAATCTCTCAAAAAAATCGCATAATGGGAGTTGGGAGTTTTGCTTAAATTTAAGGATTGCTTTTTTTTTTTTTATCAAGAAGGATTCTATAAATAAGAAAAGAGTTTGAGTTTAATGAGGAAAAGAGTTGGAGTTCAATGAGGAAAATATGGAAAGAGGTTCAATAAGGATTGGATTGTAGAAGAGTAAGGAGCAAGAAATTAAATGGAGGCTACACATCTTAATATTCGACATTGTGCACGGGAAGTAGGTTTGGGGCTGTTTTCGGAAAGGTAAACCTCTAAATTTGAGAAAACTCAAAACACGAAAGTTGTAGGTTTTCGAATCTTCTTTCCATCCATATAAAGAACTCCAAAATCCGAGTTCTGAGCGAGAAGATATGATCAAAATACCGAACTGCTGCATAATTTTCTCAAATATGATTCTTGTTCCGGAATTGCTTCAATTCGTTTCTTCTTGACTTCGATACTTTATTCACTCAATTCAACTCTTTTTTGATCTTTTCTTCACTAACTCTATAATTATTACAATATACTAAAAATAAATAAATAAATATTTTTTACTACCTAAAACGAGTAAGCAAAGTTAAGTAAGAGGTCTAAAATAGGTACAAAATCATGCACAACAGTTATCCATAGGTACATATCTTCCCATAAGAAAAACTTGCAACCGATTTGCTCTAGGCATATTAAAAACCTTTTACCCGGATTTTGTGGAGTTTTGGAGGTCTTGACAATAGCTACCTTACCACAATAGCAATAAATAGTCATCCTTTTGTTATTCTCTCTCTCTTTGTATATATATATTGTGCTTACCTGTTACTTATCTCTCTCTTCATCTGTTTTTCCAAGCTTTTTACATTATTATATAGGGCTTTGTTGTGTTTTGGGTGGCAATACATGGAGGGAAATCAATATTTTTGTGTTATAACATTTTTACGCTTTTAAAAATGGAGGAAAAGGTTGTTCCGTCTAAATTAACAAAAAATTGGGACGAAAGGGCCAATGTGAAACTCGCTAATAATTTAAGGGATGCGATGTAATACCTCCAGTTTAATTATTTATGTTCATTTTCGTTTAAATTCCGTTTAGATGGAAAATGTTGTTTTGATTATTCATATTATGATCCCGGTTACTTTTAGATGGTTTAACACCTTAGACATGCCATAATTGTATAATTAAGTTTGTATGGATGATCTTTTCATAATTCGGGTGGCCCGAATTGAGGCCAAGGCAATAATAGCATACTTTAAGTTTATATGATTTTTAAATTATTGGCCAATTTTAGAAGGCCATAACTTCTTCATTTGATGTCCAAACGACTCCCCGTTTGAGGCAAAAGCTTCATTTCTTTTCCCTCTACAACTTTCATGTTTGGCCCGGGACGAGATTCCAGCATCTCGGGGGTCTGAGAGCCTATGCAATAACCATACTAAGAACTGCAGGTCTAGGATTGATCCCGGGGAAAAATATCTGGGCAAAGAGTTCTTAGGATTGATCCAAGAGCTCCCCTAAAATCGAATTTTAACCCCATTTGACCCGTTTTTACACCATTCAAACACCCCTTCACCTCCATTTCGAGAAAAGAGCACTAAGGGGAGTGAGAGGGACTTGAGAGCTAGGTTTAAGAGAGATTTTTATGCTTGTGAACCATCCATTCCATCAAATCAAGTCTTGGATTCAAAGCTTGCATCTTCATCTTCATCTTTAATCTCCCACACCTCCGTTGAAGCTTGGTGCTTTAGGGTTTTGTGTTCTTGAGGAGAAGGCAACTTTAAGCCATCATATTCAGAATTAAAACTCCTTAGAGGTGGGAATCTAGTACCAAAAGCTAGTTTTCATCTTGTATTAACTCTATTAAGATTTATCCCTCTAGTTACATGGAAAAACCTAACTTTTGAAAAGGGGTTTTTGGGGTATATGTAATAGTTTTACTTTGTTGTTGGAATTGATGATTCAAATGGTTCTAATATCATCATTCCCACTACGTGAAATTACAACTATTTACCTAATTTATGTAAAAATCTACTTGGACCTCATCATATGGCTAGAAAACTTTGAGGAAAAGCTTGTTATGTACATTCAAGAGTCCAAGTAGTGAGTTTCTCTCTAAATCACTTATCGAAGGCAAATTATACACGTAAAATTTGTTTATATAAGAACTCCCTTATTAATTATACTATTGTTGGGTTGGTTATTAAATTGCTTATATATAGTAATATGGCACAATTATTTGTCAATGAGCCGGTTGAGGCCATGTTTGGGTTATACATTAGTACTAGGCCATGGTAGATCCCATGTTTGGTCTCAACGATTGGGACCAGAAGTTAAGACACAGTCTCCTGGGTGCATGACCTGAAACCGTGCACAAAAACGAACGGGAGGCCCTGCTGCCGCGTGGGTAGCAGGGCCCTGGCTGCACGCTTGGCTGGTCGCGAGGATTGCTGAAGTATTGGCTCGAATCTTATGAGATATACAGATAGTAAATTGTGCCATATTGGGTTTTACCAGATAAGGAGTTTACCTTATGGTTCTACTACAATGTTTCTAAATACCATTTTTCATAATTAACTCATTATATGTGATTCCCACTGAGTCCTTTTGACTCACCCCATTATTTTTCCTATAGGTACTTCAGCATGTACCACGGGAAAAGGGAAAGGAAATGATACATCTTCCTAGGTTGCCTTTGTACCGTCACTTACTCGAGGGTCCTTCACGAATGAAGGACCATTGCTCCTAAAGTTTTGTTAATATTATGTGTTCCATACATATGTTATAAGTTATTCTGAGTCAGTTAACCTAGTATGTTGGGACCTCGTTGGAGGCTTATCTGTATGTTGTTTGCTTTTATATGTAAGATTTGGTTTGCATTATAAGAATAGGTTATGCACGCGAAATTTTAACTAGGGCTTTGTTATCAGACTGTGGATTTTGTATGTTTATGTAGAATTTTATTAAGTTACCCACCGTCGAAGTACGACTTCGGTGATTAACTCAGTCCCGTAGGATTAATCCTTGTGACGGGGCTTGGAGGCGTCACATGTGTTTTTTGTTTAAGGGCCAAAATGAGATTGGTTCAATAGTTCAAGGGCCATTAAGGTAGTTTACTCCAATTTATTTTCCAACTTCTCACAAAAATCAGTTGTTTTTATTTTTCTTTTCCATGTTGTTATCAAACGGATCCTAAGAGTATGTTATTTATTTTATAAAAGCCGAATATAAGTTTAAAAATGCCTTACTTGGACCATAAGTATCGAGTATGTATATTTATACTAGCTTGTAATTAGATGAGTTACATCCACTTATCGCTAATTATTAGGCGAATGAAAAATGGAGTGTTACCAAATATTTTGTGGAATGCAATAGCAGCTGCCTTTTAAAAAGGGGGTGTTATTTACGCCCCTCCCCCTATTTATCACTAACACCCCTCATTTTTTTAACTAAAAACACATTTCAACACCCCCCCAATTTTTTGTTACAAACACCCTCTCACTTAACCCTAAACTAATTTACCCAATGGTTATAAACATTAACTTATTCATTTATCCAATTGTTAATAAACTAATATAACATTAACCCGAATAATCAAACCCAATTCTCCCATTTGCCCCCATTCATCATCATATACCTCTTGCATCAAATAAATCAAGGGAGAGATAGAGAGATAGGAGAGACTTGGTTCTTTATCATTTGAGCTCCTAAAATCAAGAAATCACAACCAAATCAAAGTTAAAATATGATTGGTGGGTAGTTTGAAGCTTGGATTATGACAAAAAATAAGCATTGTACTTGAGATGATGGAGAAATAAGAAGTTTAAGAGAAAGTTGGTGGTCACACTCCAATTTAAGATGAAGCCAAAGATGTATTGTAGTTGTTATTATTGGTGTATTATTGTGTATATAATCTTTCATACATCACTAAATTTGAAACATACATGTAATCCCTAAACATTGTATAGAACGGGTTCTATCCAAGCCTTACTCGGTTTATATAATGAGAGTAAGCCAACTACAACTTTCCCCAAGTAAGGCAAGTGTGTATAACCACACTCACCCGAAGAGAACCAAGTTTGTAGTAAGTTACTCCCCCAAAGTAAACCGAGCCAGCACTAACTTTGTATATAATTTCAGGATTTATCATTTCAATTTAGTATATAGGGAGATATATCAATGTTTGAAAATATTGATTTCATGGCAATACAATTACAATCAACTCTTAAACCGGCTTGTATTTTTAAATGTACTGAGCACATTGTTAAAGAAAATAGTCTGAAAGATCTTAATTATAAGCTTAGTTCTGCATTGAAAATCTAGTCAGATTTAATTTTTTCTTATCTAAAGCCAAAGACCCAAAACATTGGATTGTATGCCTGATGCAGGTTTTATCACAGCGTCGATGTATAACTATGTAGTTGTGTTTTTATCAAATACATGAAGTCTAACTTTCTTTCCCCATGCCGAGCAGCCAGTGGAGGGTAGTGAAGTTCACGTTATTTGCCTTGCACTTGTTTGAGGTAATCACTTTGTTAGCATCACTTTGAAAGATAATGCCTCGCTCACTAACATTGCTAACACGTGGAATGTACTTCGAACTCTTGAGGCAGCCGTTTGGGAGCAACTTTTTGCCGATGGACTTCAATTTTACAAAAAAGAATATATGATTGTCCCTAGAACAAAAAACTCACCAATCATAATCAAATGATTAATAATTGCTCAAGCTCTTGTTCATTTTTGTTATACGTATAGGTCGCTTAGTACGTGTTGTTTTTTTTGTGAAAGTGGGTAGAATTGAAAATGTGAAAGCCATTATATATGTAATTTTTGTAAAGTTGGCTTGAATTAGAAATGTAAAGGTCGTATATGTATTTTTGTAAAGTCGGGTTGAATTGAATGTTTAGCCCTCTTATATGTAACTTTTGTTAATGAATGAAGTAACTAGTCTCCCTTATTATGTGTACCTTTTGTTATATGGTGAATAAATGTGTAAATTTCTAAATATTGTGAAATCTCGCCTCACCATTCTATTGCCAGGCAATGGAGTGCAGAGTGCACTGGAGTGTTTTCCAAATTAGGCTCGCCTAATGAGAAGTGAGTGTAAACACACACTCGTCCCACATAGGGCGCGTGTATTGTTAAGCACTCACCTAACATAAAGCAATGGAGTGCTGTAGACACCCCGATCCGTGACCCCCGCAAGAACCCTAACGACCTCCGAGAAGTACTATTTTTGGAGTTCGGGACCCACCCGAGCACCCGAAAAGGGTTTGTTGGCCAAACAAACCTGTTTTTAAGAGGGATTGTCGCACGACATATCAGTGTGTCGCGCGACAATCACCCCTTATGTCGCACAACAAACCCCTCTGACCCAGACCATCCACTCTCTGACACATCAGTCTGTCAGACACATCACTTCAGCCATTTGTCGCGCGACATTGTACACATTGTCGTGCGACACTTTCCCTTTTTGGGGGAATATCGCGCGACACACCTCCCCGAGCACTATAAATAGGCTAACACCCCCCAAGTGTTCGGAGGAGAAAACTTGGAATTGAAGAATTATTGGCTTATATCCGATTTTCTAGTCTTCCGTCAAGTATTTTTCTGTTATAATCTTATTTCTGAGGAATTATCGAATCTATTCCCGACACTCGACGTGTCCCGTTTCTGGAATCGCATTCTCGGAATATCTGAGGAAGGAAAAGATCATTATCGCCGGAGATCTCTCTACCGCATTATATTTTCTTTCTTATTATTATTCTCGTCGGGAAGGTAAAGAAAATCTCTTCTAGTATTTAAATTATATATCTGTGTACTTGTTTTATTTCTATTGTTCTGTCCACATTTTATTGGAAAAAACTTATTGCCAAGTTACGAAGTAGTCTACTGTTTTCAAAACAAAAACCATTTTCAAAATCAGAAGAATAAGTACATTATCATCCGGATAAAATTCTGTTTTCAAAAACCCAGACTGATAAGACTTATCTAGGAATTAAAATCAACATATCCTGTCTTTTTATAGACTGCGACGTGTCTGATAAAACTCCCCTCAAAGAGTTCTAATTCCATATTAAATTAGTCCCGATACAAGATCCGAACTTTTATAAAAGTAATCACAACACGAGAAAACCGTCATTATCTGAGGAAATAATACGGGGAACTCTCTCAAAATAAAATGTTTTGTCATTTGTATTTACATCTTTTAATAATAAAAACAACGGATCTCAGAACACAAAGGTTTTCATCCCTTTTTCCGTTTTTCCCCAAAAATAATTAGGATTTTTCATTTGGAAAGTACTAGACTGTCAGTAAAAGCATCCAAGTTTTTCAACATAAAATAAGCATATAAGACCACTAGAGACCGAAAGGGCGGAATGGGTGCTTAACACCTTCCCAAACCATAATATAGTTTTCGAACCCTATAAGAATCCTGGTTTCGCAGACAAACGTGTAAAGAAAGGCTTATTTGTAGCCTTTTCTCTTACACAACTGTTTTGTCCGTTTTTTCACAAAACGTACTGGCGACTCTAAACGAACCCCCTCGTATTTAGAAATAGGATAGAAAGACACCCGATATGAATTATCAACACAGATGGAAGCAAATGGAACGACGGAATCCTTTCCGACGTTTCAGACGCCCAACAACGGGAACGAGACCCGGGGGTCGCATTTGCGGATTCTCACAGTGGCGACTCTGCTGTGGACACTAGAAAACTAGACTCTTATATGTGGACTTTTGCTTATTTGTTGAATATTTGCTTTTACTGCTTTCCATACTCCCTTATTGTTATGTTAATTGATCAAGAAGAAACTTTTTTTCTAAAAAATGGAGCTTTTCGAAAATACGTAATAAAGATAATGATATTTGTAAACCCAACCTTTTGAACTTTGCACGCACTTTCACAAATCATGAATTGGTTCTACGAGTGTGAATTTACCCCAAACCCTCGGAAGCATTATAAGTGAATAGGGAGTTGGCTTGCTTGGGCCAATATAAACTGAAAGCATTTACTTCCACTCTCCTTGGCCAAGTACACCCCCGAGGTATATCGAGTGACGAGAACACTCACGTACCCGGGAAGTATATCAAAAGATTCTTGCACGTACCCGCCCCTGGGGTATATCGCAAGGTCTTGCCAAATAGGAGGGAGCCTGAAGCCTTAACCGTTCATACACCTACGCTGCATATAAGATTGAGTTGGCTAAAACACTTATCAAACGGCCATAAGGGATGTACTACCTTACGGCTTACTTTACGCCACCTTTTAAAACCCGAGTCTTGTCTGGGTGATTTTTTTTAGTGTTTCTTTTGGCAAAAATCGAGTCGCATCGTAGTCTTCCTTCATCTTCGCCACGTGGTTTCGTTTACAGTCTGGAAGGTTGGGCCGGTCGAGATCACACCGGAAGATTAGTAAGACCAAGCACATTCGCAATGGCAGACGGACGTGAGAATCAAGAAATAAATCAGAGCCTAGCCGAGGTATAAGCAGTTCAGCCAATGTTAGCCGAGATGCATCGCCTACTTATGACTGTCAGCAAGAATTTGGCAAGCCTCACGACTGAGCAACAGGGTACCCGAATCCGAGTAGAAGAATTGTCAGCCGAGCCAACCGCACCACCGGGGTTTGAACGACTACCACCGAATCGAGATCAGAATCAAGGGTAGTCTTCACAAGTGCTTCCCCCGGTCCAAGGAACCAACCCACCACAAACAGGTCCTGTCACAACCGATCCCAACAATCAGAATCAATGGGCCCCAGACTCAGGCCACATTTATCAACAGAATCGTTTAATATTGCGTATAGACCGAACAAAATTTTTATGTAAAACCCTAGTGTGGAATCGGATTTTACCTTCGAGATCTCTCTGGTTTGATCTCGTCTCAGCACGAACAGGGATTGGTGGAGACAAATCGAGAACACGGGCTCGATAGAACCTCAAGATCTTCTATCGTATTCCTTTCGCCGTGCAATCCTGTACCGAGTGTGGGCTACGGTATCACCAAGATCTCCTCCTCTACTCTCTACGGCACAAACCCTAAATTCGTGAGAATTATTGTGTTAAGAGAAGAGGCAAGGCTGGCATATATAAAATGCTACGATAGGGACCCTAAGGAGAAATAAGTGTTTGGGCTTACTATGGAAAACTGGAATCCTAATTCGATTAAGAATTGATTCCTTCCATAAATTATAATTCACACCACTAAAGAATTATAATTGCACTCCCATCCTTATCTCAAAATTATATTCCGAGCTCCTTATTATTAAATACTTATTATTCTCCCCACGTTAAGGTTACAGATAACCGTCATTTAAATTAAATTACTGACAATTATATTTAAATGACTTCTTAATCCTTGAGCCTACTACTTAACTTATTTGACATGTCGGATTAACATAATCCACCTGCAGGGTTTGACATGATCAAAACTTATAAGCTTCTCAAAGGGTTATCATCAATCCCTGTACCGGGACGCGGATTCCGTCAATAATTAATATTCATCATACATATAGTGTCGCCATCCAATTCACGAAGATTATTGATCCATAAATGAATCTCACTTTTAATGAGTCAAAACAACAAACACTACATATATATGTCTATTAATTATTTCAAGATTAAGAGCATAAGTAATCATAATAACCATGGGATTTTAAATTGTTTTATATAGTCAGTATAAAAACAATTAACCCAAACTGGTCCTGTTCAATACACATAAAGTGTACTAGCACAACGAGTTAAAACTGCACCATTTCCTGTAGTCAAGATAAACTACTAAAACTTGTGCTACAATCCTACCGATGGTTGTCCAATTCCATCTAAGATCGTGAACCAATAAACTTATATTTCACAAGAACCGATGATATGATCCTCTGTGTGTAAGCTATACTCTACACACCAAATCATCTACTATATGGAATAAAAGACACACACATGCACAATATTTAAATAAATAATATCATGTAACCATTGCCCATAAAGATTCTCATTAAAATAGCAAAACCGAGTTTATATAGCATATCAAAACCAATAATAATAAAATCATGGCTTTTAGTATATCACTCTAACACAAGAGCCACTCATCATCTGGCCGCAACCTCAACCGGGCCTTGATCCCCAATACCTGCCATGGCCACAAGTTCCCGCAAGGCTTATTCCACCCCCGACCCCAGTAGCCCCTCCTAATGAGTACCCAGACATCAACCGACTTCGGGCAGTGTATGCAGAATCGGTTATACCTCGGGAACAGCCCGACGAGGTGTCAAAAGAGAGTGAAGAAATTAAGAAACTAAAAGAGCAGATGAAGGTTCTACAAAGGGGGATTTCTCTAATAAAAGGAGCAGACGAGATTACAGATATGAATGCTTTCTCCCTTTACCCAGAAGCAAGATTGCCCCAGGGATTCAAACTTCATTCCATCACCAAATTCACAGGAACCACACCCCCTAAAACCCATCTTCAATCCTACATCAGATCCATGCAAGTGTCTGGTTGTGGAAAACAGGAATTAGCTTAGGCCTTTCACATGACTCTCACGGGGGCCGCCCTGAGATGGTTTTTTGATCTGGAGAGACACCACACAAAGACTTGGGGAGATATTGTCAAGGAGTTCATGAATAAATACAGGTCCAACGAAGATTTGGAAATTACCTGCAAACACCTGGAAATGGCCAAGCAAGGCGAGAAGGAAAGCTTCAGCGATTTCGTCACACGCTGGAGAGAGATGGCCTCCCAAATGTCCAAACGGCCCAATGAAGAAGAGAAGTTGGAGATCATACAGAAGAATTTCACTCCAGCTGTATTAAGTTGCATGGGAAAGCATGTATTCCCACACTTCAGAACCCTGTTAAGCACGGGATCACAAGTAGAGGAAGAACTGGCCAAGAAGGCAGAGACCGATACCAAGAAAGCCTCATACACTGGGAGAAAGACGGCCACTCTAGCTGTAAACCAACTAAGCTCATACCCATATCAACAAAACCCATTTCAACAGCCACAACAAGCACCTCCGATGAATTGGCCCGCACAAGAAGACTCTTCGAACACCGAGGTCAAGAAAAGGAGGAACTTCTGCACCCTTCCCACTATCCTGGTCAAAAGCCTAGAACTGCTCCGAAAGGCTGGACTAATCACTCCGCTCAACCCGCGCCCCCCACCAAACCCTATTCCCAGCACCTGGAGAATGAATAAGAATTGTGCGTATCATCAAGCCGCGGGCCATGACATGGAATGCTGTTTGGCTCACCGCCATCGTATACAAGACTTAATCGAAGCTGGTACCATTCCCGCACCTGGCGGGCCCAATGTTACTAACAACCCCCTTCCCAACCATGCTCCACCTGTGGGAATTAACACCTTGACTACTGATGAAGAAAGTTTTGATCCCGTGGGACTCATCCGAGACGACCCAACCTACAAGTCACCCACTGTGCCGCTAGAAAGAACTCAAGTTGCCCCCGGCCTCAATCCGATAATTGATCAATGGATGGCTAAAATGAACTTCCTACCCAGGCAGGGTTTAAGAAAGGCAAATCAGGGGATCTCACAACCGCTTACAATCAAAACCAATCCTGGAAAATTTGGGATATGATGGACCCAGGACAAGAAGAAAGAACCATGGAAGCCCCGAGGCCTTCCCAAGGATACAATCTGTATGACAGAGACCTCCTCCAAAACTTTCAGTTGGTCTACGGAACCAGAATCATCAAAATTCTCAGAGGGACCAGACCCAATATCCCTTTGGATACAACAAATTACCCGTTCAGGGAGGGTATATCAGCCACCACCGATGGATACCGAGAAATCACCACCTCCTAAAGAAATAGGAGAGGATCGAATACTAGAACAGTTGAAGAAAACTCAGGCACACATCACCATTTGGGGCCTCTTGGTTTCCTCCAAACCTCACAGGACTGCCTTCATCAAACTCCTAGATGAGGCTGTTATATCACCAGACTCCACGCCAGAACAACTGCCAAACATGATTGGGTCGCTTACAGTCCAAAGAAGTCTGTCATTTTCAGATGAAGACTTGTCTCCACTAGGAAAGAAACACAGTCTGGCCCTCCATATTACTATCCGGACCCGAGGAAAAATTCTGCCACAAGTCCTCATTGACAACGGGTCAACCATAAATGTATGCCCTTTGAAAACCGCCAGATGTCTGGGTATATCGGATACAGAGCTGTCTCCGTCAGCTGTGATCGTTAGAGCCTATAACAACACCAGGAGGGCCGTTTTGGGTTCTCTAAAGCTTGATCTTATGGTCGGTCCCGAAAACTTTCCAGCCGACTTTCAAATCATAGACATTCCCTCCAGTTTCAACCTTATGTTGGGAAGAGCATGGCTGCACGACATAGGAGCACTCCTCTCCTCCTTACATCAGAATATCAAAATACCGTTCGAAGGGAAGATAATCACCATCCAAGGAGGTCCTGAGAGGACCTTGGCGGATCTAGAATTACCTGTCTTAGGCATCGGGAGTCAAAGCATACAGCTGGGAGGCTTTTCTTATGAGCCTCAAGTGCAAGCTCTCACCACTCAGAGAATTAAGTATCTTCCCCCTGATAATATCCCCGGTCTTAGCACCAAAATCACAAATATGCTAAGAATGATGAAGTACTTACCAGGAGCCAGTTTGGGAAAGGGACATCCAGGATTACTTCAGGCCTTAGAACTAGTAACGAGGCGTGAAAGAGAAGGTTTGGGGTACTAACACACCGAAGAAGGAGATCAAGAGAAAATGGGCCGAGTGCATCAATATTCGAGTTTTAGCTCACTTAATGGGTTTTTTGTCAAAGAAAGAGAGGACTTCCCTTTTTACGGCTTCCAAGAGCCTTAGAGAAACAGCGATGGAGATAACCTTCCAGGATGGGAAATCTTTTATAAAGAGGACCTTTACCTCAAGGAAAATGTTTTGCACAGCTTCTCTACCAAGTTGACGATCGGACCGAGAAAAGAAAATGAAGACAAGGATGATGAAGAGGAAGGAATGACTGGAGATCTCTTTGACGTCACGACTCTAGAAAAGGATGAACTAAGAGACAATCCCGTACACCTAATACACGCTGATCCAGATTACCAGGAAAAGGGGAAAATAGTGAAATTGTAAGGGTGAGAGATAAGAGTGAGGGTAAGACTAGGGAGGAGTCACTCCTAGATTTACTTTTTAAACTTGTACCTGTAAGCACTATTATCAATGAAGAAGACTCTGTTTTGTGTTATCCTGTTAGTTTTAATTATGTAATTGCCTATATGGAAATAGAAAGACTAAACGAACACCCTGAACGGGACGAACATCATATACAAGGCGAGGAGGGAGACACTCTTGTGATTAATCTTGGGAAGGAAGAAGAAAAGAAAGAGGTTCGAATTAGGGCGAATCTCAACGAGACTAAAAAATAGGAATTCATACAAACTCTGAGGGAGTATGTGGATGTCTTTGCTTGGTCCTATGCTGATATGCTCGGATTGAACAGCCAAATAGTCATGCACGAAATACACACCAAGCCGGAGTACATGCCTGTCAAGCAAAAATTGAGAAAGCTTACGCTAGAATGGTCCCTGAAGGTAAAAGAAGAAGTGATGAAACAATTAAGTGTGGGGTTCTTGCGGGTGATCAAGTACTCTTCATGGTTAGCCAACATTATGCCCGTTCCAAAGGCAAATGGGAAGGTCCGCATGTGTGTAGATTACTGAGATCTCAATAAAGCTTGCCCAAAAGACGATTTCCCATTGCCCAATATTGATTTGATAGTGGATAATACCGCCAACCATGCCCTGAAGTCATTCGTATATGATTTTTCCGGGTATAATCAGATCAAGATGCACCCGAATCACTAAGAGAAAACAGCATTTATCATACCATGGGGAACATATTGCTACACGTTATGCCATTCGGGCTGAAGAATGCCGGGGCAACATATCAGAAAGCAGCTACAGTTATCTTCCATGACATGATTCATAAAGAAGTAGAAGTATATGTGGACGACATGATAATCAAGTCGAAGGAGAGGGAAGGCCATGTACCAGCCTTACGAGCCTTTTTTGACCGCCTCCGCCAGTACCAGATGAGACTCAATCCGCAGAAATGTGTATTCGGGGTAACCAAGGGAAAACTCCTGGGCTATGTCGTCAGTAAAAAAGGAATCGAGGTAGACCCTACCAAGGTTCGAGCTATCCAAAACATGCCCGAGCCTCGTACCGAGAAAGAAGTCCGGGGATTTTTGGGTAATTTGCAGTACATCAGTAGATTCATTTCTCAACTTACTCAAACTTGCGAACCCATCTTCAAACTCCTAAGGAAGTCTTCACCAGGAGAATGGGACGATCAGTGCCAAGAGGCTTTTGATAGAATCAAAGACTACCTCTCCAACTCCCCCAGTATTAGCCCCACCACAAACCGGGCTGCCACCAATTCTGTACCTAACCGTCATCGATTCAGCTGCAGGGGCCATGCTAGCCTAACACCTGACCGATACACGAAAAGAACAGGCCATCTACTACATCAGCAAGAAACTTTCCCCATTTGAGATAAACTACACACCATTGGAGAAATCATGCACCGCTCTTGTCTGGGTAACGCAAAAATTACGGCATTACATGCTGGCTTTTCCAGTCATCCTAGCATCACGAATTAATCCGCTGAAGTACTTCTTCGAAAAACTGGCTCTCTCGAACCGTATGGCAAAATGGTTATTCCTACTCTCCGAATTCAACATCACCTACATGACCCAGAAGGCAATCAAAGGCAAGATCATAGCTGATTACCTGGCCCACAATCCAATATTAGGGGATATGTTGGAAGAAACCGAATTCCCAGATGAAACTATCATGAACGTTGAGATCGACGAAGACTGGAAATTATATTTTGATAGGGCCGCCAACCGAAACGGGAACGGAATATGCATCCTGTTAGTCTCTCCAGACCAAACTCACTCCCCAGTATCATATTGTCTAGACTTCTTTTGCACAAACAATATGGCCGAGTATGAAGCCTGTATAATCGGATTAGAGATCGCGCTCCAAAGGGGAATAAAGAGAATACAGGTGTACGGAGATTCGAATCTAGTAGTCCACCAAGTTCTAAAGAAATGGAAGATCAGAGATGAGAAGTTAGTACCATACCTCGCCCGACTAAAAGATGTCGCAGGAAGATTTGAGCATTTAGAGTTTTACTATGTCCCCAGGTCACAAAATAGTTTTGCTGACGCACTAGCAACCCTGGCATCCATGATCGATATCCCGGAGGGGATGGAAGAAATCACTCTCACAGTACAAAGAAGATTAGGACCAGCACACTGCATGGCCTTTAAGGTAGAGAATGAAGAAAACGGGGACTCGACCACTTGGTTTTACGACATCTAGAACCTGTTGAAAAACCATCAGTATCCCGAGCAACCGGACAAGAGAACATGGGTTACGCTCAGAAGATTAGCATCAAGATTCATACTTTGTGCCGGGAGGCTATATAAGAGGAACTACGACGGAGCTCATCTCCAATGTCTCACTAGAGAGGAATATGTCAAAGTGACGGACCAGATACATGGGGGCGATTGTGAACCTCATATGAGCGGTCATACGCTTACCCGCAAAATCATTAAACAATGTTATTACTGGTCTATCCTACAAAATGAATGCGTCAATCACGTGCGCCGTTGTCATAAATGCCAAATTTATGCTAAGTCTCAGAAACTTCATCCGAAAGAGTTGTACAACATGACTGCTCCCTGGCCTTTCGCGACCTGGGGAATTGACATCATTGGGAAGATTTCGCCCAAGGCCAGTAACGGCCATGAATTCATACTAGTGGCCATCGATTACTTCACCAAATGGGTAGAGGCCGAGTCTTTCCAAATCCTTGACGCCAGGAAAGTTGCCCGATTCATCAAACGGAATATCATCTGTCGGTATGGGGTCCCACACGAGATCATCTCGGACAACGGTACCCACTTCGAAGGAGAGGCTAATACAGTCATGGAGGAATACGGTATTACCCGACACAAATCTTCGCCATATAGACCATAAACCAATGGGGGCAGTTGAGGCCGCCAACAAAAACCTGAAGAATATCCTAAGCAAGATGACCGACACCTGTCGAGACTGGCCCGAAAAATTACCATATGCATTGTGGGGGTACCGCACCACCGAGAGAGTTTCTACTAGGGCAACCCATTTTCCCTTACATATGGGATGGAAGCAGTCCTCCCTGTTGAGTTAGAGGTCCCCTCTCTCAGGGTAATGCTCGAGAAACAAGTTAATGAGCTGGAGTGGGTCCAGGCACGTTATAACGAGCTGGCCCTACTGGATGAGAAAAGATTGAAAGCCGCGTACCACCACCAAGGGTATCAAAAGAGAATTGCTCGAGCATTTAACCAGAAAATAAAGACTCGGGGAATCAATGAGAACGACATCGTGTTGAAAGAAATTCGAGAGCCAGCCAGAGACCCAAGGGGAAAGTTCGGACAGAAGTGGACGGGGCCATACATCGTCAAAGAGATTAATACAAGGGGTGCCGCCATACTCACTGACTTGGACGGACAATTACTGCATTCACCAGTCAACATGGATCGTTTGAAGAAATATTACTAATATATATAACATGTATAGATAAAAACTATGTAAACCTGAGCCCCAACTCAAACTGGTGTTTTTGAAAAAATTAAAAGGGGAACGTAGGCAACCTGAGAAGTGACTTCATGCCCGGTTTAAACATTGTAAAGAAATTTATTTTTCATAAAACAGTCCTTCATATATTATTAAGGTGGTTCAGAACACCGGAAGTTACAAAGGAGATACAGCATACAGAAAAACCTAATCCCTAGGCCAAGCAGGGTCCTCCGTGGCCAAATCTATTCGAGCCTCAGCCAGGATTTGGTACGCAGAGACAATGCTCTCCTCTGTAGGCTCAAAATCTATGAACCGGAACCACTCCATTTGGAAGGGATCATCAATCAGCTCCCCTTCTAGAGACCCCCAACGAGAATGGATGATGTCAGCCCGGAGGGGCCTGGAAATACCAAAACGGGCATAGTTGAACTGACTAGTCAGTTGAGCGCGCCACATTCTCTCCACGGATAAGGAAACATGCTGGGTCACAAACTTAGACTTAGAAGAGAAGTTGTTCAGGCCGAGGGGAATATCCTGAGAAATGTTGAACTGCTGAAGAAGACGTCCTGGGAGATAAAAAGAGGTAAACCAGAGTCCATGGAGCCGAACGTAGTTCTGACCTCCTATACTAAGCACCATCGCCCTCAGCTTCCACCAAGGAATGTTCCACTGAATAGCTCAAAAATTCTCCGAAAATCACACCGTCCAATCAGAGGAGGACATGGTCAAAGCACCAAAAAGGGGACGATGGAAGAAGTGCGTCGGGTTGTCAAGCCGAACCCCGTTAAAACCCACCGATTGGAAATGCTCCAACAGCCATATGTATATCAAGCGAGGACTTCCTTTGAAAAAGGTTGAAGCTCCCCTTTGGAGGTCATCTAGGCCGTTCAGAGTCTCTACAAGAACGATTGGCACTATAGACTCTCCATTCCTAGCATGGTAAATCAAACTCAGAATAGTCGGATCGACACGGGAAGAGCCCGTCACCAATAACATATCAGAAACAAGATAGATCAAGGCCGCCATAGTACGCCCCATGCTATAAGAAGCTCTCTCTTCATAACGATGAAAGAACCTCACCATTTTGTGGAGGTTAAGAAGCCCGTCGTTAATAAAACCATCACAGGCCGCTTGGGGAATGGCTAACAGAGCAATCAGCATATCTCGAGGACCGATTTCTTCTATGGGAACAGTCATCGGGAGACGAACGTCAGAACGCAACAGCCTGGAAAACTTCTCGTAAGTTGGGTGAAGCTCATTTAGCCCGAAACGAAAAAGATGATCCGCAGGGCTCCAGAAATACAAAGCGCCTAACAAAAACGAAAAATCTACAGGACGATGGCACCAGCCCACTAAAGGACTGAATGCACCAAAGTTCAAACCATTCTCAGAAGATATCAAAGCATCTCGGGCTTCAACATAAGAAAATTCAGAATTTGTGCGATGAGAAGACATTTTGGGAAAGGTGTGGGGATGAAGGAAGGAAGATGGGTGTATTTATAGCAAAAAGAGGGTCCTGTACCTATTTGTCGCGCGACAAACCCATATCCAGGAGGGATTGTCGCGCGACAATCCTCTTTGCTGTACCCTGTTTTTGACATTTTCTTACACGTAAGAGTCAGTTTTGCCAAAAGAATCACTTTTGTATGCATTGTGCTCACTCTGTTCTTTTGTAGGGACCCTAAGTATCGCCACATCACAAAGGTACGAGTCCTAAATTATCGATTCATGTAAATATTAAGATCTTTCGTCACAGATAAGGAATAAATATATATTATTAGACACAAATAAAGATTTTCATAAATCTAATAAAAGAACAGTTTTTCAAAATTAAATCTCTGTCTAAAGGTCTAAAAATAAAAAGTACATATCTGTTAGAGCTAACTAAAAATGCAGGAAAGGAAAGCTAATCTATCCTAGCGCACTTCGACACGCTCCCGCTATCACCCGAACCCTCCTCAAGGGTAAGATCAACCACTGGAACGCCCTGAGTAGAGGGAGCTGCTGCCTGAGAAGGCCCCGTCGACTGAACAGGAGCCGTGGGGCGAATCACCGAAGACCGAGATCACTTGGAGGTCTGGTTACTACTCCTCCGAGACTTTGTCCGAGCACGAGAAGAAGACAGAGGGTCGTCCACCCGTAGAGATACGTCGATCGCCATCTGATAATCGCGCATGTACGCCATGGGGTCCCTACCAACGAACTGGAGGAGGTTCTAGTTATAGAGGTACTGGGCATGGAGAGCTCTCAGATCTGCTGCACGAACACTCACCTGCTGCACGAACACTCACCCGCTGCAAAAAGACATAAGAAAGGGAATTAACACATTTTTTTTAAGTTTAAACAGATATAAAAGAAACAGCAGTAGACAAAAAAGAAAAGATGTACCTCGTCACCCACGCGGCCGCCCAGATAATCAAAAGTATCATTGGGTAAAGGATACTCGGGCACGGTATATTGGCGAAGACCGGCACCAACGTAAGTAATATCCCGAGGAAGGGACGGGATGTCAACTAGAGGAACGGATGGACCTGTCGATATCGTCGCAGAAGTAGACCCACCCTTCTCACGGATCGGGAACAGGGGAGGCCGGGAAGAGGAACCAACAAGACCTGGAGATCGGGCCGGAGGGCCCATAGCAGCCAACGGAAGAGGAGTCAGCGTGGCAAAAGTACGGACGCCCGGAGGATCCACAACGGCCGTCGCTCTTAGAGGCGGGACCCCGCTGGAAGGAGTGGTCGCAGCGGCAGGAGGGGTCCGCCCAAATTGCTCATAATCAGCCTCGAAGTCTGCAGGTTCCCAGGACCGCTCGGAAAAATCTGCTCCCCCTCTCTCAGCAGCATCAAAAACAACCCCTAGAGATACTGACGAAAACTCAAAACCTTCAGCGCGCTGCTCCTCCATGGGTGTCGTCTGAGGCGGCTGCTCGGGAACCGCCGCTGTCCCACCTCCTTCACCGCCCTCGGGTCTATCATCACCGCCCTCAGGCCTACCATCATCTCCTTCAGCAGCAGCAGGGACACCCCTCTCACCCTCGGGGTCATCATCATCAGAGTCAAGAATATTGTCCCTCTGATCGGGGACATGCGGCAGATGACCAGGGACTGTCCTGGATAAATGGGTCTGGCCTCGTATGTAGTTGGGGTCGCCACCCAACACCCGGTACCTCTCGTAAAAGACCCGCCCTCGAGTCCCCTTCCGCTCCCTTATCAAGTAACGGGCAGCGAAGGCATTATAATCTCCCTCCTCGGTGAATGTCTGAAAACCGAGCTCGTAAACCAGGGCCTGCACTGTCACCGGGTCGATCTCACCAGTCCGTCTCATCAAAACTGGAAGAAACAAGGGAACTCGGGGCCATTGGGCCGGTGTATGCTGACGAATAACCCTCTCGCCCAAATAGAAGTGAAGGCCGTACTCATCCCTGATAAGCCGCCTGGTCCTCGAGGCGGTTAGAGCGCGGCCGTATCCAAAATGGAGACCTAGATCACCCCAAGGGGACCGCTCAATCTAAAAAAGAGAATAAAATTTTATTTCAGTTATTTATATTCTATTTTTATTTACTGAAAAGAAAGAATACTAAGATATTTACCTGCTCCTTTAGGAGGTCATAGACGGCAGTAGCTCCGGTCTCCCGAGTCCGGTATACATAGGGAGCCCTGTAGTTCCCCGCAATAAATCGATGGAGAAGGGGAAACTGATCCTCGTTCTCAACGAGGAGATCCACCTGGGCGCGACCCAGACGGGTATAAGCCACGAACCAACTCTGAAGAGGAAACATAAAGAATATCAGCAACAACAGATAATATATATAAAAGGACTGAAGCAAAGATAAGGGGATATAAGTATATACCTCCCACAGCAAAGAGAAGCCCTTGAGGTTCAGGGCTAAGTAGCAAGAAACTTGGTCAATAGCATCATATAAGATAGCCAGAATAAAGCCACCCCAGTCGTAATCGAACGTAATGCTGAAATCACGAAGATAAGGCAGCCACCAGAGATGGGCTGTATCCCCCCCACGGGCCTCGAACAAGTCGTGAAGCGTTAGCAAGAGAAGGACGCAGGCATACTGGCGTGCCTCCTGTCAGGTCATCGGCACCCTGAAAGCAACTAGCCGGGCTCTCTCTGTAGCCAGGCGCGTAACCAAAACCGCCTGAGGGATCATGTCGCCCGAACTCCGTCGCTCAGGAAACCACCCAAGTGCGCCCACGATGCCCTCTGCTGTCAGACGTAAAGGGACATCAATCTGGATAGGGACCCCCCTAAAGGAATCCCGGTTAGAGCAAATAAGTCTAGGGGGGTCATCGTCATCTCCCCCCAACTCCAATGGAAGGTGTGAGTGGTGTCCCACCAGTGAAAAGCCAGAGCCGACACCAACACAGCCGCCCTAGACACCGCTCCGGGAGGGCGTCGAAAAAGGACCAAATGGAGTCACAAGGAGCAACTCCTAGATAGGGGCTGGTGCCTGTCGCCACTCTAAGGAAATAGCGTTGGGAGAACCCCAACCTCGGCCTACCTACTACAGACAAAACGGAGATATAAATATCAGAAACTTGAGGGTACTTTGGTGTAATTATGAGAGTTATGGGATTATGAGGGTAAATTATGTAATTTTCCAAAACCTGAGGGTACTTTAGTGTAATTATAAGAGTTATAGGGTTATGAGGGTAGATTATGTAATTTTCCAAAACCTGAGGGTACTTTAGTGTAATTATAAGAGTTATAGGGTTATGAGGGTAGATTATGTAATTTTCTAAAACCTGAGGGTACTTTGGTGTAATTATGAGAGTTATGGGGTTATAAGGGTAAATTATGTAATTTTCCAAAACCTGAGGGTACTTTGGTGTAATTATGAGAGTTATAGGGTTATGAGGGTAAATTATGTAATTTTCCAAAACCTGAGGGTACTTTGGTGTAATTATGAGAGTTATAGGGTTATAAGGGTAAATTATGTAATTTTCTAAAACATGAGGGTACTTTGGTGTAATTATGAGAGTTATGGAGTTATGAGGGTAAATTATGTAGTTTTCCAAAACCTGAGGGTACTTTGGTGTAATTATGAGAGTTATAGGGTTATAAGGGTAAATTATGTAATTTTCTAAAACCTGAGGGTACTTTGGTGTAATTATGAGAGTTATTGGGTTATGAGGGTAAATTATGTAATTTTCTAAAACCTGAGGGTACTTTGGTGTAATTATGAGAGTTATAGGGTTATAAGGGTAAATTATGTAAACCTGAGGGTACTTTGGTGTAATTATGAGAGTTATAGGGTTATAAGGGTAAATTATGTAAATTTTCCAAACCTGAGGGTACTTTGGTGTAAATATGAGAGTTATGGGATTAAGGGTAAAATTATGTAATTTTCTAAAGGGTATCACAAGTAAAAGTATGTGTTCACTAAATCGGATGTTATTTCTAGGCAGACATGCATACTAAACACAAGAATTATTTAAACACATGCAGGAAACGACAGAAATAAATCAAACCAAGAAAAAGAAACACGAAAAGAAGACATACCAGAGACCGACGACGGATCTCATGAGAAACAGGCTCAATCAAGAGCCAAGGAACATCCGAGACTGGAGCAGCCCGGGTAACATCTTGGTAGACCACCGCCCGACCGCGGTCCACCCCGTCCTCACCATACCAGTCAAGATCCGCCCAGTCATCATGGTGAGGGCTGCACCGGAGAACTCCCTGGGCATCGGTAAAAGTGACCTCCTCCTGGTCACCCTCCAGTCTATCTGGCTGTGCAGGGTCCATCTGTGTATAAATGGAGTAGTGAGAAAGTCGAAAAAATCAGAAAAACAGCAGGACTTCTGCGCTTAAGAGAAGAGAGAAAGAGAGCTAGAGAGAGAAAGATAAAGGAGAGAATGAGGTGGAATGAGCTTAGCAAGGGGTTTATATAATAGGCCAGTTTGTCTCGCGACAAAGAGCTCTCCACCGAAATGTCGCGCGACATTTGGTCCCCTCCCCTGATTTTTTAACCTTTGTCTCATTTTGTCTCCTGCAGGAATGCTTCAGAGAAACAGTTTTCGAAAAACCTTTCTAAAATGCCACACACCCATGATAAAGATTTGAGGGAAATACTTCCAAATCATCTCTCTAAAAATGCGAGAACAAGATACATCGGTTAAAGGAATCTCAGAATAAGACGGGAATAGAAAAAATTGAAAAAGTTGAAAAGAGAAGGAACCCGTACAAGTGCCCAGAGCAAGCGAGAGAAATAGAAATGCAAAGTGACAGGGAGAGCCACACCAAAAGTGACAGCTAGGCCAAAACCGGCTCAGGGCTTCGTTTTGGGTGAGTAAGGCTCTTGATCATGATGAAGGAATAAAAGACTCCTGGTAAAAAACAGAGAAGGCCAGGAAAAGTCTTTCCCAAAAGAGGGAGAAATAAGAGTATCGAAAAACAGAAAACGATGTGGGCCCACAAGATGAGAAATGAGAAGACCATAGGTCAGAGATTGAACTTTCAAACAATTTTTCTTTTCAGCACGATACAGAAGAGATGATTTGGAAGTAAAACCTCGAATCAGTACTCTGCGAAGAACAGAAAAGATCCGAAAACTGCTTTCTAAAAAAGAGAGAGAGGCATCCTCGCTCGAGGAAAACATAAGAGTGAAATTTCAGAAAAGCGGGGAAAGGGGACATCCGAGTAGAGATTAAAACCCAAGAAGCTCCTTTCACTCTCATAAAATTTCTCTCTTTCACTCGAGCAGTCTAAAGAGAGAGACAACCATCATCACCAGAATACAACACAAGCCCTCCTCGAGGCAGATCACGAGCACAATCCCTCGTTAGAGGCAAAAGTACTCACAAAAGCCCTCCCAGAGGCAATTTTCTTTCTTTTTTACAGATCAAAGCCCTCCCAGAGAGGCACAGCGGAGCAATGGTAGTCCTCCCACATGAGGCGAGAAGAACAAAGCCCTCCCAGAGAGGCACAGTGGAGCAATGGTAGTCCTCCCACCTGAGGCGAGAAGAACAAAGCCCTCCCAGAGAGGCACAGTGGAGCAATGGTAGTCCTCCCACATGAGGCAAGAAGAACAAAGCCCTCCCAGAGAGGCACAGTGTAGCAATGGTAGTCCTCCCACCTGAGGCGAAAAGATCAAAAGCCCTCCCAGAAAGGCACAGTGGAGCAATGGTAGTCCTCCCACATGAGGCGAGAAGAACAAAGCCCTCCCGGAGAGGCACAGTGGAGCAATGATAGTCCTCCCACCTGAGGAGAAAAGATCAAAGCCCTCCCAGAGAGGTAAAATGGAACAATGGTAGTCCTCACATCTGAGGCAAGTGGAGCAATGGTAGTCCTCCCATCTGAGGCAAGTGGAGCAAAATAAAAGTCCTCGAAAGAGGCAATGAGGTAACAAAAGCCCTTTCCGGAGGCAAAACCAAACACAAAGCTCTCTCCGGAGGCACTCACGAACACTTTTTGCATACGCACATTTCTTTAGAGTTCTTGCGGGAGCCATGGATCACGGTCTCTTCCAGTTGCCTCAATTCCTTGTAAGCAAGAAACTTGACTCGAGAGGGTCTGTAGACACCCCGATCCATGACCCCCGCAAAAACCCTAATGACCTCCGATAAGTACTATTTGTGGATTCCGGGACACACCTGAGCACCCAAAACTGCCCCAAAAAGGGTTTGTTGGCCAAACAAACCTATTTTTAAGAGGGATTGTCGCACGACATATCAGTGTGTCGCGCGACAATTACCCCTTATATCGCACGACAAACCCCTCTAACCCAGACCATCCACTCTCTGACACATCAGTCTGTCAGACACATCACTTCAGCCGTTTGTCGCGCGACATTGTACACATTGTCGCGCGACACTTTCCCTTTTTGGGGAAATGTCGCGTGACACACCTCTCCGGGCACTATAAATAGGCCAACACCCCCAAGGGTTCGGAGGAGAAAACTTGGAATTGAAGAATTATTGGCTTATATATGATTTTCTAGTCTTCCGTCAAGTATTTTTCTGTTGTAATCTTATTTCTGAGGAATTATCGAATCTATTCCCGACACTCGACGTGTCCCGTTTTTGGAATCGCATTCTCGAAAATATCTGAGGAAGGAAAAGATCATTATCGCCGGAGATCTCTCTGCCGCATTATATTTTCTTTCTTATTATTATTCTCGTCGGGAAGGTAAAGAAAATCTCTTATAGTATTTAAATTATATATCTGTGTACTTGTTTTACTTCTGTTGTTCTGTTCACATTTTATTGGAAAAAACTTATTGCCAAGTTACGAAGTAGTCTACTGTTTTCAAAACAAAAACCATTTTCAAAATTAGAAGAATAAGTACATTATCATTCGGATAAAATTTTGTTTTCAAAAACCCGGACTGATAAGGCTTATCTAGGAATTAAAATCAACATATGCTGTTTTTTTATAGACTGCGACGTGTCTGATAAAACTCCCCTCAAAGAGTTCTAATTCCATATTAAATTAGTCCCGATACAAGATCCGAACTTTTACAAAAGCAATCACAACACGAGAAAACTGTCATTATCTGAGGAAATAATATGGAAAACTCTCTCAAAATAAAAGGTTTTGTTATTTGTATTTACATTTTTCAACATAAAATAAGCATATAAGACCATTAGAGACCGAAAGGGCGGAATGGGTGCTTAACACCTTCCCAAACCGTAATATAGTTTCCGAACCCTATAAGAATCCTGGTTTCGCAGACAAACGTGTAAAGAAAGGCTTATCTGTAGCCTTTTCTCTTACACAACTGTTTTGTCCGTTTTCTCGCAAAACGTCCTAGCGACTCTGAACGACCCCCTTCGTATCTAGAAATAGGATAGAAAGACACCCGATATGAATTATCAACACATATGGAAGCAAATGGAACAACCGAATCCGTTCCGACGTTTTAGACGCCCAACAATGGGAACGAGACCCGGGGGTCGCATTTGCGGATTCTCACAAGTGCTGAGTGTATTAGAGTGTTTTCCAAATAAGGCTCGTTTGATTATTAGGCTCACCTAATAATCACTCACCTAACATATGTGAATGCATTCACCTCTCATTAGGCGACCCTAATTTCGAAAACATTCTAGTACACTCATCACTCCATTGCCCTATGTTAGACGAGTGCTTTACAAAATACTCTCCCCATGTGGGATGAGTGTGTGTGTGAATTCATTCACTTCTCATGAGGTGAGTCAATGAGAAAATTGGACAACATTTAGGTCGAAAAACACCCTAGGGGGGTGAATAGGGTTTTTAAATTTAATCCAATTTTAAAATAGTTTCAAAAAGATTTTAAGTCTATATCAATAACTAAGCAAAACCAACAAGAAATCCCAATCGCAAGAATAATATAGCAAAAAAAATAAAGAGCTAGAGATAAAATGAATAAACTGAACAAGCCCAAGACGTTTTGTTCACGCAGTTCGGTTGTTTAGACCACACGTCAGCGTCTGAATAGTTCTCCCGAGAAGTTCCACTAAACTGATTTTCTTACAGGTAAAAATCAAACATCTTACAAATGTATTTGGTCATTACACTCACACAAGAAACCCTTTTTCTAATTTATGAGATAAATCTCTCACAATTTGATGAACAAAGTTTGTTTGGTGATGAACACCAATATACAATAACTCTCAAGTGTATTTTTAGATTACAAAATAAAGCTCACACTAGAGTTATCAAGTTTGATCAAGATATATAGCTCAAATAATGAATAATTGATCAAAATAATTTCTTGAATATTTGAATACTGAAGATTGATGAAGAATATAGATGAATAGTGATTCAAGGTAGTTTGAAAGTGTCTTAGATGTTATATATATAGTCTCAAACAAGATATGGCCGTTTTAGATAGTTGGTAGAAGTTTGGCGCCAAAAATGGCAAAAAGTCATGAATCTAACGGCTATAATTTTCACCATCAATCGACTGAGCAAGGCTCATCAGGCAAAAAATGCAATTTTTGGACTTTTGTAATTTAGCTCCAAATTCAATTATAATGCTTGGGGGATGTTAAAAGCATGTTCCCAAGATACCTATTTTCATGAGAGCTCAAAATATGCTAATTTGAATTTATTTGAAAACCGATTTTTGTAAAATGATGTTTTCAAAGAGATTTCAATTCAAACTTGTTTTTCAATCAATTAACAATCATATAGGATTATGTTTGAGCTATTAAAATGATCAATCAAGAAATTTTACAAAAACCTTAATAATTACTCAATTTACATTTTTAACGAGTCTTCGAGTGCTGAAAAAGTTTCTCGATTCTTCACTTGCTTTTGTACTGTGATCTTCAACAATTTGTGTATCAATGCTTGCTTGATAAAGGGTGATAAGTGAGGCAAGCTAATATGATTGGGATGCTTGTAGTGGATTGATCTCGGTTTCAGTTTATCGATTTTGTTCCACATATGATGATAATGGAGATGTGGCTATAAATATTTCAATACACATGTTAAATTACACATGATTAATATATTGTTATTATCAAAACAAGATTAATGCTGTTAGGTCAACATAGCACAAATTTGTACTTGTATTGTCCCTGGACAATCTAGATTTTGAACAAACCATCAATGCAAATCAATAATCAAGTAGTGTATGATGCACCAACGACAAAAACTTCATTAAATTAAAACTACCACCAAAGAGGTTCACACAAAAGTAACCCAGGTTTTTAAAATTTCATAATGTACTACCAAAATAGGTTCATACAAATACAATAAAAGTAAGAAGCTCACTGCTCTAGCTTAAACTAGCAAAATACAAAACAAACTACTTCTTTGACTTTTTCCTTGGAAGGGCTTTGGCTTATCCTAGAGCAAATGGAGTTAGCGATGGGTCATGTAATATTTTTGCTCTATAATCTGGCATACTCTCTTCGTAATCACCCTTTCTTGTAGCCTTAAGGATATTCTAGAATTCATTAGCAATCACTGACATGTCTTGGCTTTGGTTGCCAAAGATAACTCCCTCTAACAGTGATAATGCAGTGCCAACCCCCGCTTCCTGGTTAACACAAATAACACCATTAGTACTTATAATGATGTCGATGCTTAACTTAGTGAATAATGTACTTTGCCTGGAGAAGCAAATATAAAGAAATCAAAAGGATGGCCCTTATTGTCTGTATAATTGATAGCCAAAACAAAAGTTAGCTATTGAGAATTCTAAGGTACTTTTAGTTTTCTATTTCCATTAAGTTAACAGCTAAAAAAGTAGATATGCGGTACGAGTATGACATTATGCAAGTCATTCAATAAAACTTTTTAAGATGTATTATTTAATAATCATATATTTCAAAATCGGAAATAATTAAAAGATTGGACTCTACCCGCAATTATAGATCAAATTTTCGAATCTCATTAGGTACAAGAGTAGTGCCAATCTGACTTGATAGATGGAACTAATCTTTAAATCTCCATTCTTTTTCTAGCAGACAATCACCATGTCTGAGAAACCCTCCCAAATGACTAATTGAAATGAATCGTTTTAATTTTGCAAACAATCTAAAAAAGAGAGAGAGGGGTCTAGATTGGTGTTCTTATTTTTCTTCTTAATCTTAATTTGAGTTATTTTTAATTAATGTATTAAATTTTAATTGGGAGAGGGCGTTAGTGATTAAAAATTGACCTTAGGGGAGTGCTTGTGATAAGGGAGTGTTAGTGACAAATATGGGCTTAAAAAAGGGCGTTGCCCTGGTATGTGTATATTTGGACACTTGTGTATCACTGGGCACTTGTTGAAACAAATAATTCGAAATCATACCAAGTTAAAGTTCGAACTTCGATAGAGATATCCTGAGTTTAAATCCTCGCAAGTATAGAATGGGGTATGGGCACTTTGTGAGAAATCTTAAAAAATAAATGAGCGTTGCTATTTATACACCAAGTTTTAGTTGATTTAACTCAATTGCATAGTTTCATTTCACTCACTAATTTTTTTACTTACATACACTCTATAATGAACACCCGTATATTAATAACACTATATGTGGCTCACATACAACGAGTGTTTATTAACGCATTTCCTGCATTCTAAATGTGTTTTTTTGCCTAGCGTTAACTTCGCACATATGTAACGAGTATGTGAAAACTCATTCACTACATATATGAGAACACTTGATTTTGTGACCTTCTAAGCATATCCTTTATGTAAAGTCAGCGAAGTAATTGTAACCAGTAGCTCAAGCCATTTGCTGCAGACTAGCTCAATCACCATGATGGGAATTTGGATGGGACCTACTTCCCCATGATATCTATGATGACATGCATGGGGGTCGGTGTTCATCTTATGGACGGGATGAAACAAGCTAGCAGAGCTGTAGCAAGACGCATAAGGTGGAAGAAAGCAAACCCGAGGATGAGCTGTGTGTGACACCCTAAATCCCGTTCTGAGATTTTCACCTTCGGGACTCGGTTAATCACGGTGTCGTACACGACGACGGGTGTGAGTTATAAAAGAAAATTAAGTAAAATCCATTTAGAAAAATTTCGGCATGTGGAGTTTGTAAAATGCGATATCGGCCCTATAAATAAAAAGAATAATCTCTATTCAATCATTTCACAAACAACCATTAAATAAAAATACTCCACATCTAATACACTTTACCAAAGTTCGTTTAAGTATAAGATTATACAACAGTCCCAAATCCTTTTTAAATAAATACAAGTGTCTTAAAGTCTAATATAAAGATATGAATGGCCTAGTCCTTAACTAAAGGACTACAAAGCTGTTAAAGGTCATTAGAGCTTCTATGGACATATAACGTGTGCCATCCTCGAGTATGAACCTGCAAAACTGTTGAAAAGGAAGGAATGAGCCAAATTCGGGCTCATTGGGAACTATGAAGGTTTATAATGAAAATAAGGTTTTCATTTTAAAACATATGTATCATATATATGTTGCTTCAACAATACAATCTTTTTGAAAACCTTACTATGCAATTCACCATGCATGTGCGTGCCAAAACCCACTAATTGTTCTATCTTAGGTATCAAAATTGTTCCATAACTTTCATCATATAGCATTATACTCTTTCTAGCTTCCTAGGGTTCACATGCTATAAGAATCATTCTATTCTCGATTACTCAACTGCGTGTGAGGGATATACATCTCTTATGCAAAGTATTTGTAGTTATCACTTTGTTAACAGTACATTATAAGTTACATACTTGGCCAACTACTAAGCATTACTACCAGGCCGTCTAGCCATTCGTATACTATGTTTGTAAACCGACGGTCACTAGAACTTTTCACTTTAGATATTAATTTGTTATGGATGGTCAAATGGTTCTCTAAGTGTACAATGATCCAAACCGATATATATATATATATGTATATATTATCCATAATATACCAGAGACAATATATATAGTACAATATAAGATATAACACAATAATATATATATCGAAACCACCGCCACATCCGTCATTGTGGCGTATTAGTATCATTCGAGACAATGTCTCTCAAATGCTCTCACGGCCTCGATCACCACAATAATAATAATCGCAATCGTCCAAGTGTCACCAAGTCTGCATTTCGTGGCCTCTCACCCATGAGGCAGCAGGGCCTCCCGTTAGTTTTCGTGCACGGTTTTGAGTTTTGCACCCAAGGCACTCTGTCCCAACTTAAGGTCTCAATCGTTAGAGACCAACTCGGGACCTCACATGGACTATACAATCTCATCATTATCACACACACACACACATATATATATGATCTATACACAATCATCACATTCATTCACTTCTCATAATAAATGCACATGTATATATATATATCAATCCCGTATAGGTATGCACATATAGCATCATAATACACATGTGGCCATTCACATCAATACCATTATATACTTATCATAATCATAATTATCTCAGCCACTCGGCTCATTGTCATATACGTCATCAGTAAACATAGCTTGTAAAGGTTTATAAATACTAGGCAATTCAAGTATTACGACCTACAGGCTCATTAGTACTAAACTACATCCCATGTCAAGTTATATGTGTTAACTTTACCTATTAGTATCTTATTGTAATCTTCAAACTATATTGTCTAGCCAATCATTGGTTATCTGGCTTATTGCTTAATTAGTGTATCTACGAATCCCTAGCTGTAGCAGTACACGGAACTACGGCAACCCATCCCTAACATGGTACTTTAATTATACTACTAGAGATTAATAGGGTTGCACTATCACCATAAGTATCTATCACGCCCTAAATGAGACCCTAGACTCATTTGTTATCGTGTACCGATCCACTCTCATGAGTCATAATGTAAGTACTTTACATAATGCCCTGCCATCACTTACAATGGCTCAACTACGTATTTTTAGTGTTCGTAACCCAAAGTAAGTGATTTTACGCTTACAAACCTCAACCCACTAACTATCTCCTTCATACACGCACATATGGAATATGTATGATGTGCAAATGCCCGTAATAGGTTCGTAGCATTGACGAGGATGATTAATATGGGATATATGGGTGATAATATACTCATACGCATCGCTAATTTAGGATGAATCTAGCCCAATCGTGTGTAATCATAAAAACATAGAGTTTATATATATATATATAATAATCTCATTTTGTAAGAAAATCATTAATATAGTGAGTAATAAGTTGGAAAATAAGATTAATAGAGTTGTTCCCACCTTAGACATGCCAAGCCTTCGAAGTATTGTGCACTAGATTGAGCCATGCTTGCGTAATCGTAAAACCCCCAAATTTTGCTCAAAGCCCTAACAATTTTGGTGTGGTGAAGATGCGTAGATGAGGACACCTCGAACCCCTTCCAATTTCGTCACTATTTCTCTCTCTAAGAGCTCTCTAATGGTGTAATGAAATGAGGAAGAAGAACTAAACGTATACATATATATCTGCTGCTTTAAATCCCGCGGTTACTGTTCACGATTGGGGGAGTTGTAGCACTGAACTTTGGAAGGCCATAACTTCTCACTTGCAAGTCCAATTGAGGTGATCTTTATGTCCACAGAAAGCTTATTCGGAGCTCTACAATTCCGAGAAGGAAGTATCCCAAATTTTGGACAGATAATTCCCAAAAATTCGACGAACTCAGCATGTTGGTGTTACCGAATGAACAACTGATAGTGATTGACCTATTTCGCGCTCAGTTTCGACCTAGTAGAAGTCCGAATTTGCCTTTGGCCAATAGACAAAGGTTGTAGATTGCCTAAAAATATAGGGTCTTTTACAAACAAAAACTCAATCTGACGAGGAACGAAGGAGTTACGCTTCCTCTAAGTTAACCAAAAATTATGAAGTCGGGTAAATTGAAAACTTGCAATTTACATCTCGATTTTAACTCGAACCACCCGAAATTACTTACGGACATTATAATAAGCTTAAATACACCAACATGACTTATTGGAAGTCTCCAAACCCTGTCTCTCCTTTTAGAACAGTATTTCAATATTCGGAGCTCGAAATCGCCTTAATCCCGATTTTTGAACGCGCTAAGCTTGAGATTTAGGAACGGGGTGTTACACGGTGTGTGGGGGCCAGACCTATGGGGCCATCCCCCATCGACATGATGGGATCCCAGTAGAAACAATGTGAAAACCAGAAGGAACATATTTCACCTACTAGACCTAAGGGATTTTTCTTGATGCGTGAAAAACACAGACACCAGGACAAGACTTACGTGAAGAGCTTAATGGTAGGAGTGATTGAAAGAAATAGAAAGCAATAAAGAGATAGGTGGAAGAATCACCAAAGCCCCTTTCAATCGCCTTCGAACAGAGAACCCCCGATGCCGATTCTAGCGTTGGAGCTGATGGAAGAGCTGATTAGGCGACTTGAGAAGGTGGAGAATGGCAAGCATGATCACGCGTAGTGAGTGGAAGATTTTAGTTCGCCTTTAACTTGCTGTATGGAAGACACATCTTTTCCTTTCAGGATGTCCTCATTAATTAGATACCTACGATGGGACGAAGGACCCTCTTGATCACTTAATGACTTATAAGTCTGTTATGAAACTACAAAACGTAACAGATGAGGGGATTTGTAATGTTTTCGTAAGTACACTAAGAGGGTTAGCAATATTGTGGTACCAAGGCTTAAGGAAAAAGGTTGATCAGTTCATTTAAACAGCTTAGCACGCCTTCCTCAGGCATTTCTTGAGCAAGAGAGCTTGGCGGAAGCAAGCAACCATAATCCTGATAGAAAAGCAAAAGGAAGGAGAGACCCTGCTGCTGGGAATACAACACCAGATTCAACAATGGGGTGATGACTCTTCGTGCCCTAGATGATATGGTTGCCGTTACCGCTCTCGTCGATGGGGTTACCAATGAAAAAGCACTTCAGTCTTTTGCTAAGAAAATGCCAACCTCTATGAACGAAGTTAATGATCAATTTCAGAAATACATTGGAGCAAATGAAGTCCTTGCATCTCGGATGGGTTTGGCCAATGAAGATAAAAAGAGAAAAGACCCCCGGGGACAAGTTGGTGGCAATCCAACTTGCTTGGTGATGGCATGGGTGAGGTGAAGTAAGGCTAGTTGTACTTGACATGTGACAAAGAAAGTATCAGGTATGAGAAGTAGCGGAGATAGAAATTTGTTCAAGGTGGAGGTACCCGAGCACAATAATGTTTTATGTTTTTCTTAAAAAAAATATTTGACTTAACATTGGGGCACCTATTTATCTAAATGAGCACATCATGAAAAACTAGTGGGGCACTCTCTGGACAATTGTGTTCACAAATTAGTATATAAAGAGTAAAATAATATAATTGTTTTTGGTGGGCACATGCTTACATAATATTGGGCCACATCTGCCCTGGGTATGAGGTCATATGCAATTATTCAAATATTGTGTTTAATACATTATTGTTGTTTGAAAGATTATTTCATTAAAGTGTTTCATTCTTGTGTACCGTGTATTTCCCATTACATTTCTTCTATGCAGGTAATTGGACTAAGAATGGTATTTAAGGCGATACATGAAATTTTATAAGAATTTTGGAATTAGACTATTATGTGGTACGTTTTAAAGGAATTGTAGCGTGGTAGGAGCTAATCTCATTCCGTCAATTGGTATGAAATTTTATGATTGTATGTTGTACTCAATAAATTTTGGACGGTTAATTATTTATATTATTTTTTATGGTTTCTCACCCCGAATGGTACAAATCGGGTCGTGACCGTCACAACGTACTCCTTCTTAATGAGCCCACTGGCCTAGTGGATTTTTTGTTAAGTTTTTGTTATCGTAACCCGTTCGATGCACGGGGGTTTAACTCCAACATGTGATTAAATAAATGATAAATAAGTCAATTTACAATATTATGTTTCCACGACTATAAGTATTCACATAAAAAAGGAGACATCATTCTAGTCTACCCCATCCCCTTTCAACTTGAACCATCAGATCATTCATTTCCACTTAAATAAATATAATAAAAAAATAAAGAAAAAATGAAAAATGAAAATAGGTTTGAAGCTTAATAAGCCATAAAACAATAGACATTGTTTGTGGGGTGACTTTTTTAAAGAAAGAATGCACACTAGCGCTATAACAAAATTATGATATATACTTGGTATGTGCTACTATTATATAGTACATTCTTTTTAAAGAGAAATTTTATTTAAACCCAAATTTAAGCTAAGTTGACCCACTCTTTTTAATTTCTTTATTCTTTTAAAACACTTCTTTTATAAAATTAATATTAATAAATTAACAAAATAAAAAATACATGATATATCCTATAGTATTATCTAATTTGACCCAAAGTTTTAAACCCTCAAGAGATCATTATCTTCAACGTAAAATTAATAGGAAAATCGTGAAATAGTAGTAAATACCCAAATGCCAATGCAAACCTTTTCCAATATCATATACAAAAGAGTGGTTTTTATCGACATTAGCATTATACCATTATAAGTAATAAAAATGCCATTAAAACTTTTATAGCATTTTTCTTGGCATTTGTTTAAGTACCTTAAAAACAAATGTTGTAAAAAATTTCTGGCATTTTTAGCCGGAAACATTAGTGGCATTTAATTTCTTTTACGGCATTTATATAAATGTTGGGAAACTCTTTAAATCCTATAATTTTTCTTTCCAGTAAGACTCGAACCTGCGACTAAGCAAAGTTTAGTTATACACATCCTTTGTCCTTTACCCATTAACCACGGTGCCAAAATATCAATTCGTTAGTTAATTGTAATTTTTTTCTTTTAATACCTTTTCCTTATATATACACATATATATATTGAAAATCCAATTAGAAAAATGAATCATTGGCACCATTATATAAAAAGAAGGATCGAAATTTACATAATTTTTTTTGTTGTCTTAACTTTTCAGATTTGTTTTAATTGTTTCGTGGGAGGTAAAAAAAGGGCTTTTGGCCAAACCCAATACTGGTGGCCTATTTTATGGTCCGATCAACAACCATAAGCATGCAAGCCCACCATTTGGATCCCCTTGGAAATCCATGTCTACTTGAGAAAAGATATACGGGCCAACCGTATGGATCATCTATATTAGCCAACCATTGACGACGCTGAGAAAATTACCCGACTATATACATGGCTGAACACAACATTGCGAGAATAATTTTGACCAGCCATGTTGGTCGGCCAATAGACAAAAAGTAATTGAGCTGGTGGATGACTCGCCAAAGGAAATAACCACTTTTGCAAGTATGAGGAGGGGACATTGCTAAATGAGCATTGTGGATAAGAATTACGAAAATTGTGATTATAGAGTAGTGATGCAATCTCGGATCGTTTTCCTAACCAGTTTGATGGATTCTCAACCCTTGGACTATGAACGTAGCAAGAACCTTGAAATTTTGTTGAAAAGATGGAAGGTGTAAACTTTAACTTAACCCTTGTGAAAAACTATGAACGCGTGCGGAATGAATTAACCTAGATGTATTATTCTCTGGTATATGCGGAAAACCAAATTTATCAACGTAGCAGAAACTAAACTTAAGAGTCTACCAATTTTAATTCCGAAAGTTTGCTTAATCTTGTCTAGCATGCATACGAAAAGCAAACAATCAATCACAAATAATCAAGACAAGATATAACGAGATATCCCTACAGTGCAGGACTAATCCTCAACAAATAATTCCACTATATCAAAACACAAGATGTACCAACTCGATTAATCACTAACTGACTAGATGTACAAGTCTTGAATCGTTTCAAGAACAACTTTAGAAGTAACCTCTAATGCAGTAGCTTCATCCTCGAATCTCTTGATTTGAAACACAGCGTATCACACGCATTGGACTTGCTCCGATCTCCTTGATAGCCTCGCGCTTGAGTAACAGGTTCGGGATTTGTGACGCTCCGAATCCCGTTAAGAGGTTTAAACCTCCAGAACCTGGTTAATCACGGTGCTATACGCGACGACGAGTTTAATGTCCACAATTTAAAAGTTCTTTAATAGTAAATTATATATAAAGCCTTATTTTAATGAAATTTTGACGTGTGGAGTTCGTAAAATAAATAAATCCAACCCTGTAAACGATAAGACAAAGTTCAATAAAGAATTTAACTCCACATCTTTAAAGTTCTCAATCAATAAGAAATTGAACACATTCATATAAAACAATCCCTTTAACGAGGTCCAAACTTCAATTATAAAAGCTTTACATCATTTATCAATAACCATATAAATGTTATCAATTTACAAAACTCATAAAACACGAGTTGTCTATGGACGACTAGGAGTGTTTAAGGTGATCAGAGGCTACTATACTCCGTACTCGTACCATCCCCGATGAAATACCTGCAAAACTGGTTTAGAAAATGGGAGTGAGCCAAACATGGGCTCAATGGGAACTATACAATTTTTAAGTAAGAAAATACATTCAGGAATGCACATGCAATGCTATATGAACTTAGTTTAAATCATATTTGAATGCAGGCGCCATTTACATACATATACATATATACCACCTTTACATTTAGAAAACACTATATCGATATGCTCGAAAACCATATATATGCAATGCACGCCAAGTGTTATCCCAACCCGAAAGTACAATAAGAATATATCATCAAAGTACTGAAATATTACGATAACAAAATATCCTCGAGATAAAGAAACTGTAGTAATAAAATAAATACTCTCATGATATAAACCATCATAAGAAAATATAATCATAGGACAAATGTAGGCACTAATCTTGTAATCGTCATCTCATATTCACTTTTTCTCTTCTCAAGTCATACATATAGAATTTTCTTAACTGTGCACAGCGATCGCAATCTAAGCCCCCAAGGCTGGGTCCCCCCGTGGACTACCTAGATGTGTATGGTATGGCGCCTTGAGCAGTCCCCCTAGCAAGACCATAGAGTATGCCGCTTCTAAAGCGAGGTCCCTCTACGCAGACCAGGGTATGTAGCCAACAAGGCTAGGTCAACCCCATGCACCATTAGTGCCTTACTGAATCAAAACATCAAAGGAAAGTATTCCACAAAGAATATACTCAAACATAATACACACATATAAATATACATAAACATAAATAACTCAATCCAAATTGTATATGATATTATTATTTTACTTTGAAATATGCTCGTCATGTCTGTAACTAGTGGTCTGATTAAAAATCTCGTTTACTAATCCTTCTAACAGGAAGTTTTAGATTGATTCATTATTCAAGCTCCAAGTCTCATATAAAACATAATTTGTAACAATTCAGATTCATATAAACTCTCCCACATGATCTCCATACATATCTAGAATCAAAAGTATATTAAAAGTCTGACTAGTGTAGTTATGGACTGGCTGGTTATCTAAATAGGCACATGAGAATCAATTGGTAGTTCATGTACAACAATAATATCATATACAATATAATCTTGCTCAATTCACACCTTAAATTTAATAATATATAAATACATGTGTATATCTATAACCTTTATCAACTATAATAACTATATATGTGGGTTTTGCATCCATAATCATCAATCTTAGCATATAATTTGGGGTTCTTGTTTAATCACCAATCTATAATGATATTAAGTGCGAAACAACCAAAAATCAAAAGAGATCAAACCCAAATCCCATGATAATGCATAATTTTAAAATTATACTAAAACCCCCTAAATTTGGTTTGAAATCAAATACACAACACATAATAATTTGAAAATAGATTTGAGTATTAGTGTTCCCACCTTATTAAAGCTCTATCCTTGAAGGTTGAGCGGTGAATTGAGCCGAATTGAAGCAATCACGAATTTTCCCTAAAAGTTTAAACCCTAGAAATGGTGGATTAAAGAAAATGATGAAGAAAATGAAAATTTAAGGTGATTTGGTTGTGGTCTTGGGTCATGATGATGGATAGCAAAGGATTTCTCAAAAACACCCTATAAATTAGCTCTCAACTCTCTCTAACTCCCTCCAATGGTGCTGGGTCGAAATGGGAAAGATAAGGGGAGAAAAGGGCATAAATATCTATCCTAAAATGGTTAAAAAACTCGTTGCCTCCTTTTTGATCGATCAGAGCATTCCTCTGATCGATCAAAGAAATTTTGCACAGTGTTCCCATTTTGTCATGCCTCGTTGACCCTCGAAACGATGTTATCTCAACTCACGTTAAACACGGAACCTGTAGAGGGGAAAGAGATGAAACTCTAGCCATAAATGGAGAGTCATTTGGACTTCATATGAGAGAGTTATGGTCTCTCAAAGTTGGCCAAAAACTCATTTCGGCAAAAGTTCAATTTTGATCGTTAGTCACCAAATTTGACAACGGCTTCCCGAAATGTGTTCCAACCTTGCACGTATACTTAATATCATTAAAATGACTTATTAGGAGTGTTGGATCAACTACAAAGGTTTTGGAACGAAAATCGACTCCTCCAACGGAGGTTTGGCCTTAAATATGCTTAAGAGGATAATTGGCATGAAAATGAAATACGGGGTATTACAGGATCTTTCTTCTTGGAGAAGAACAATCAATTTGGCATGAGGATAGATTCAAACCCTAGGTGGTGATGTAATGGAAAAAGCTCTTTGAAAAGTTTGGTTCTTGATTAGAAAAAGAGCGTTAATGAGTTCTGGGCAAGGGGTTTAATTTATAAGAGAAAATTGAGTAAATTTCTTTTTTGAATTAGGAAACATAACCTAACAGATAAGATTTTACGATAAAAATTCAATGCCTAGAAACCTTGCTGAACCAGTACACATAAGCAAAGTGTGTACTAATCCACCATTAAACGCCAGATCGATCCACCAAGCGGTATGTGTACCAGTCCACCATTGCGGGGAAAATAGTTTTCCATGGAAACTATCAAATACATCCAGACCGATACACATAATCATGGTGTGTACTAGTCCACCCTATGAAACACAAATTTCCATGGTTCTTTAATCACCACTTAGGAATGAACCTAAAACTTTCTACCAAACTTACCATATAAAAGAATTGATTGCAAGATCTTCATAAGCTCTTTGGATTGATGCAATCTCCATGATACACAATAACGCACCAATGATTACATATGAAGATGTGTTTTCGTCGAAGGAATTAAGTCAATACATTTAAGACCTTACACCTTGAAATAAGAATTGAACCTTGGTATAGTAAAGAGGCCACAATTAATTGGTGGAGAATTGATCGATAAGTTAAAAATAATTAAATTTAATTAATTCAAATTATTCAACAAGTTCGAATAAGAACTCAAATGTGTTAAAACACTCAATAATAGCATATCATGATCTTCAATAATGTTTGACAACCCCCTTTAAATAGGAAGAAACTAATCCTACTTAAAAAAGGAAAATAATACTCCTAGAATGTTCCTAAAGCAATAAGAAAATTAATAAACACCCTAAGATAAGCATAATACATTCCAAACATGATAAAACTCTAAATAATAATTATTCATAATCTTTGGGCTTTAAGAAATATACAATAAATAAAATGCCATAAAATAGTTTTATTGCAAAGATGACTTTACAGTGAAACGCCAAAAGACTGTTTTACTGCAAAGAAGAGTTTTTAGTGAAATACCCAAAGAATGTTTTGCTACAAAGAAAACTTTGCAGTGAAATACCAAAAGACTGTTTTACTAGAAAGAAGACTTTGCAGTGTTCCAGTGAGCAATTATTTCACTGTAAAGATGACTTTGCAATGTTCTCTATGAGTTCCAATATGCTCTAATTAATATCCAAGCTTTGCACAACTTAAGAACAAGATTTTGAACTTCATTGGCCGCTTTCAAACATAATTTCACCTTTAACTTTCATACCCAATCTTTAAGAACTCCATGGAATGATTGATTGGCTTGGAATCTATTTATAGCTCTTGGAATAAGCAATTTGATAGTTTTTCCTATAAATTTCCATGCTCTATCCTTGAATCTATGCATATTCAAGCCTTCATTCAGGAACTCACAATACTCTTAGGTTGAACCGAATAGAAGGTTAAGCTGGATCATATCGATTATACCCCTCATCTTCAAGAAGATTCGTCCTCGAATCGTGGCTAAGCATTGTTTGATTCAACCAGCATCCACCAGTTTCTGCATTTGAATAGAATTTCGGTACTTGAAAATCTCCTTGATGGTAGATCATATACTTGAGTCTTTGCCTCTATCGGAACCTAGATAGGATCGAATTAGATCCTCCGGGCCATGAATTGAGAAGAATGTTATGCTTTCGCTGCTTGGGTTTCTTTGACAAATGGAATTGTTCAAACTTAAGATCATGCTTTAACTCGATCCTTCGTAATTCTTTGAACAAACTTCTTAGCTAATGATTCGGATGTAAATTGTCTTTGTCCACTCCAATCAAGTCTACATGCTCCACTTCATCAACTTTCAACTCCAGTTCTTTGGCTTGAATCTCTTTTCTTCCTTTTACTCTTCGTCGTTTCCTTGGCTACCTTTGGAAACCCTTGCCCTTCTCCGCAAATAATTTATGTATTCCTTTCACTCTCTATAGCCTGCTTACCTACAGCCCCTGATATAGAACAAATAGACATAATCTCATCTGTACCAAAAGTGCACTTTTTAAGGTTAGCGGTTTGCTCCATGAAATACAATAACTCATGTTCATTCAAGCTAATGAATAAGCAACAATTTAAATTATTGATACAAGACAATGAACCACTCAAATGATCAAACCCCCTTAACATAGTTATTCTTAAGAATGGATTCACTACAGGTTTCTTTATACTTATAAAGCATCAGGCATTGGCCAAATCAAAATACTTAGTTACCTATTCAAATAACCCATGCTTCATTTTGAATCCAAATAATTTTTTCAAAGAACAACTTACTAACCCCAACTTTAAAAACTCACCAAAATCTTGCCTAAAAACCTGCTTATCATGTTCCAACTCTACTTATCTTTAGCTTTAGTCAACAATTTCTTCCAATGAAGACAAAATAGAAATATACAAATTTAGGTTAAGATTGTTAGTATTTAAAAATAATTTCTTCAATTCGCTCTGTTTTGTACAACCACTCTTTTGTTTCCCTCCAAGTCACCCTCAATGGAGACTACTAAATTTTATTTTTCTCTCTCTTTTACCTTAGTCTCTCACAAATTCTCACTCAACCTTTTTCTTTTCTCTCACCCTTTTTCTTTTCCTCACTAGCCTCACTAACCTCCCCAGTCTCTTTCTTTTCCACTCCTTTACCACTATTTTTCTTGTTTTGCTCATTCTCTATTTGCAATCTCAACTTGATCTTCGTGAGCTTGATTTGGTGGCAATGGAAAAAGAGTAATGTTCTGCTCGTTCATCCGAAAAGAGTATTTTTTAGAGATGCCGTCGTACTTGACTTACTTATTGAGCTGCCATGATTGGCCTAACACTTATGCTTAGCACACAAAATATTAATAACCTCACATATTCACCTTTGGAACTTGACAAACAAATTGAATAATCTGAATTTTATCGTAAGTCCTCAACACCTAATCACATACCCAACAATTAGGTTGGATGTATTCAACAATGTAATTTACCAAAAAATTAAAGAAACAAACTTTTAGCAATAATAAGAAACCAAACTAATTACTAGAATTGCAAGAGTATGCAAAGTAGAATTCCAAAGGATCAAACAAGTAACAATCCTAATTAATAAAGCAATTCAAGTGTTCATATGGGTCTCTAGAATTCCCAATAGAATCGAGTTTAAAAACTGTTCTCAAGATTAGAATACCACAATAATGATGCAACAATGAATATTTAAGCTAGGGTTTTTGAAATTTTTAAACTTCCACAATTGAAAATTCAATGCAGCAATATTCTCAAACAAACCCTAACAACAATCAAAATTCGATTCTAGGTTCTTCCAACGAACAAATTTGTTTTTAGAAACATTGTTCACGGCTACTGTTCATTTTTTTTATGTAGACAAACCCTAATTGAACAAGATATGAGATAAAACACAAATCTTAGAAACTAGGGCACGAATTGAAAGAGAATAAAATTAAATGACAGATAAAACATGGATAAAAAAATTCTTTCTCATACCAAATGATGTGATCTCGGATTGTTTTCTTAACCAGTTTGATGGATTCTCAACCTTTAGACTATGAACGTAACAAGAACCTTGGAATTTTGTCGATAAGATGGAAGGTGAAAATCTTAACGTAACTCTTGAAACAAGAATTGAACCTTGGTATATAGTAAAGATACCATGATCAATTGTTGAATTGATTAATAAGTCAAGAACAATTGAATTTACTCAATTCAAATTATTCAACAAGTTCGAATAATAACTCAAAGGTGTTAAAACACTCAATAATAACATGTCATGATCTTTAATAGTGTTTGACAACCTCCTTTAAATAGGAGAAAAAAAACCTTAGAATCCTAATGCAATCAAAAAACTAATCATACTTAGAAAAGGAAAATAATATTTCTAGAATATTGCAATAAGGAAATTAATAAATACCCTAAAATAAGCCCAATACATTCCTAACATGACAAAACTCTAAATAATAATTATCCATATTCTTTGGGCTTTAAGAAATATAAAATAAATAAATAAATAAAACGCCATAAAACAGTTTTACTGCAGGGTACTTTATAACTTATATTGATGTTGATACACTCAGCACATGTTCTTGACCCATTTAGGGTGATCATAGTTACATTATTCTAAAAGTAAAAATTGGTAAACCAAGTGTAGAATAAGTTCAAATGAGTCCATCATTACAACAAACATTGGGGGGACTATTTTGGGGGTATATATTATTCTTATATGCTGCACTATCACATGGTTTTTTACTACATTGCATTGGTTGAAAATTACTCATTTATTTCTTAATTTTATTGCCATTTTGGACTGCTATGTTGGCTGCATTTGCTACTAATTTTGCAACAAAATTCTATTGAATTGGAACAACTTTGGCTGTTACAATTGCTGCGAATTCGCTACATGTGTTGTAGCCAAATGGTGCCAATTCGCTGCAATTATACTACAGAATTTTAAGGAAATGGCTGGGCATTTGCATGTATTGTATAAATTAAATATTGTTATTGCTAGTACTATTTATAGAACCCTTCTCTCTTAAAAGTCTATCATTTCATCTCCCTTTTCTTTTTCAAATATAACAACTTAAAGAATAGGAATGCACACTTGTATACATAAATCTTATCCAAATGGTGATTATAAATTCATTATATTATGAAAGGTAGTATAATAAGTTAAAGTTGAGATGATTTAAGTACTAATAAGTTGTTCTAAATACAGGTTATGACTTAGGATTGAAGATGAAGCGTAGTGTGGAAAAAAATAATTTGAAGGTTTAAGCGGATCAAAGAAGAAGCATAGCGTGAAAAAAGTAGTTTGATGGATTTGTTACTAGTTTTCTTGCCTTTTTGGTGATCCATTAGTCTTTTGCTAGTAGTTCCACATATTTATTTTATTTTAGATTTGTTACTTTTGTGAAATACAATTAAATATATATTCTTTATTTAATTTATATTTTGATGGTTAAAACAAAAATGCTCTATTAAAAGTGCTATTATCAATTTATCTCTCTTAGTCTTAGTTTAATCCTATAAATGCAAAAAGATTATTGTGAAGAAAGGATTCAAAGTACTAAGACTAGAAGCATTGAGTACTTGAAAAGGGAATGGACCCACTCTTTGTTCTCATGAAGAAGACAAGTCTTTTTATATCTCAAGAGAAGAAGATATGTTATGAAAGAACTAAAGAAGAACAAATAATTGAAGGTTCAAGCTAGATTGATGTATATAGGTTCTTTTGTAAAAGTTTCACAAATACAATTTATTAGATAAATTCTAAAGAAAGGCTTATAAGATAAGAACAAACCAACTTGTTAAAGTTGACATAAGTGTTCAAAGCTAAAAAGGTGACTAGTCCACTAGTCCTCCTTTTGTTAATAATATGATTTTCTAAGGCTCAAAAGTGACTAGTCCACTGGTCCTCCTTTTTATAAGTTACCCGATTCTTTCAAACTTCAAAAAGGAGCTTTTTGCTTTTAAAGATTAAAACCATCCTATCTTATCTCTCTCTCATATGGCAACGGCTCTTTCCATAACGGCCATATTTTTATTTCTATATATAGTGAAGAAAGAAGAAGAAGATTGTCACAAGAAATTACACAACTACTTTGAGTTTTCAAAAACTATCCCAAGAGCATCATTATCTTATTCTTAAGAGCTTAAGAGTTTTATCTTATAAGTTGTTTTCTGATTTGAAAGCTTTCTCATTGTTTATCCTTGAAAGCAATCTTAGTGTTTGATCACTAAAACCTTAATTTTTTATTTTGTGATTGTGTACGTATTATCACACTTGTAGAGATTTGATCTCGTGTGAGTGTGTGGGTATTATCACACTCGTAGAGGTTTGATCTCGTGTGAAGTGTGTGGGTATTATCACACTTGTAGAGGTTTGATTTTCAAGAAAATTGATGTAAAGGTGTTTTGATCTTGACCAGCAAAGACGATTATATAGTGAAATTTCTCGAGTACTGACTTTGGGCGCAGAAGTATGGCAAAAACCGGAACTGCGTAAATCAAAACGACTTGGATTAGTGGTTAAATCTCTCTAAACTCAAACTCCTTTACATTTCAAGTATTTACTTTATTTTGTTTGAGTTCACTGCTAGTTATAATTTCTCATATTCAAAAGAATCTATTAAAAATCAATTATTTGCCATAAACCCTGTTCACCCCTTTCTAGGATTAATTCTCTACCAACAACTTTAATAGATTGGTATTGGGACAATTGTTGGTAAACTATGTATTGATAGCATGTTTTTATTATGAAATGGTAATTGGAGACTTTTGTAATTGATTTTAGACTTTTAGTGGTGAATATTTTTTATTTTTATATTTTGTAGCAAAATTATTGGTACGGATTTATTACTAAAAGATAATAATTTGTGGAGATTTTATTTTGTTTGCCACAAAATGTTCCGTTGTTTGGCAATTAATTTTATCATTAGTAGGAGCACAATTTGCCACTGAAATAACATTATGTGCCAATTCTATAGTTTTGCCACAAGAAGTTTGTTTTTTGTGGGACTTATTTTATAACTAGTGGGAACACAATTTCCCACAAAAGATTATCTTTTTTGGCGATTACCATTACTTCCCCACAAAAACGTTATGGTGTAGCAATTAGTTTTTATCATTAGTGAAAAAATATTTCCCTAATAAAGATGCATTTGGTGGCGATTTAATAAAATATCTACTAAAGATGTCTCTTTTATAGCAATTTATTTTTCCCCACAAAAAAGCATATTTAGTGGCAAAATAGCTTATTTTTGTAGCAAAATTGCCTTCTATTAATGGGGAAAAAAAATACTTACAAAAAGTGATATTTGGCAGCAAAATTATTTTTCTACAAAAGGTAAAAATTTGAGGGGAAATATTTTTGTTCCCCACTACAACCCTTTTTGGCTCGTTTTTAACGGGAACTTGGCGGGAAAAAAAAGTTCCCCACAAAAAGTATTAGTGGGGATATTTGGATGTTTAGTGGCAAAAATATTTCCTACTAATACATAATTTTCTTGTAGTGCAAAGATGACTTTGTAATGAAACGCCAAAAGATTGTTTTACTACAAAGAAGACTTTGCAATGAAATACCCAAAGATTGTTTTGCTACAAAGAAGACTTTTCAGTGAAATACCAAAAGATTGTTTTACTACAAAAAGACTTTGCAGTGTTCCAGCGCCCAATTGTTTCACTACAATGATGACTTTGCAGTGTTCTCCATGCATTCTGGTATGCTCCAATTAATATCCAAGCTTTGCACAACTCAAGAACAAGATTTGGAACTTCATTGGCTGCCTTCAAATATATTTTCACCTTGAACTTCTACGCCCAATCTTTAGGAATTCCATGGAATGATTGATTGGCTTGGAATCTCTTTGTAACTTTTAGAATAAGCAATTTGATAGTTTTTCCTTTAAACTTCCATGCACTATCCTTGAATCTATGCGTATTCAAGCCTTCATTCAGAACTCTATCTAAATCCTAATGTAAATAACCCTAATGTAAACCCTATCATATATTTATAAATAAAAAAGGACTATCCTCATAGAGGAGGGCTCATCTTCTTCTTCATCCTAGCCAAAACTCTATCTAAATCTCTCTAAAAAGCTTATTCAGGCTACCCTGTAACCATTTTTGGTATCTGATTTGAGCAAATATAATTTACACACACACACACAAAAGGAGGACGTACTGTTGAATTTGTGATGCCCCGAATCTTATTCTGAGATTTTCACCTCCGAGACCCTGTTAATCACAGTTGCCGTGCACGACGGCAAGTTTAAATATAACAATCACAACCTTTAAAAACTTTTCCTGAATGAAACACGATCTGAATAAAATTCCATTTTATAAAATTCTGGCATGTGGAATTCGTTTAAATAACAATCCAACCTGTAAGATTTAAAACCATGTTCATATAAATGCAATCACGTTTCAAATCCCACTCCATATATAAAATATTCATACAAGTTTGATATAAAGACTGTTTGTACATCGAAACCGATATCGAATACTTAAACAAAGTCTATTTACAATATAACAAAACCAAAAGATTCATACAACTAGGGGTGTGCATAAATCGACCCGGACCAAACGGATAGATCGGATCGAACCGAAATATAGGATTTTTTCGGATTTTATAAATACAACGGTCCGGTCCGAAAAATCTTAGACCGTTACTATTCGGTCCGGTCTACAGTGTGACTAAAAAAAATACCTAAAAACCGGACCTGACCGAACTATACATGAGTTTGTTATATTTTGGGCCTATATATTTTGGTATCAAGACTTTTGAAATTTGGGCCTATGTATTTTTATTTGTATGTATAGAATGCATTGGTCCATTAAAATGGGCTTCATATATATATAAATATTTTATGAAAAATGGGCTGAATAAGTGTGAAAATTGATAAAAAGTCCAAATTAAATTGGCCCATTAAAAAAGCCCAGACTGGTTGGACCGATTGAAACTGGACCGGTTAAATTAGTCCAGTCCAGTCCGGTCTTAGCTAGCAATTCAGTCCAGTCTGGTCCCAAAATTCCTAGGATCGAAGTGCTCGGTCCGGTCTGGTCCAATGGTTAACCGGACTGTGCACACCCCTACATACAACATAGTCCTTTCCTGAAAAGGACCAGAATTAGTCTAAAGACATCATAGGCCTTCTATACGCGGATATCACGTGCCACCCCAAAAGCTGAACATGCAAAACTGGCGAAGGAGGGAATGAGCCAAATTCGAGCTCAGTGGGAACTACATAGTTTTATATACAAAATATACATTGCAGACATAGGCGCATGCATCTTTATTTAAAAAGTAAACACTTTACTTTAATACAATAGTTTGAAAACCATGCAATGCAATCCACACACAAGTTCATGCCGAACCTCACTAGGATTCCTATCCTAGCCACCGGAAGCTAACTACCCGATTAACCGATCCCGTTCCTCGACGTTCCATGGGATACTCTCTACCAATTCCCAACTCACTAGAGAGTCGTTGGTATAAAACCATCTCATCATAAACACTAGCTTCCTAAGGTTCGTCATGCTACGTTGGATTTGCTCTCAAGTGTAATTCCACGCTATACTACACTATCCGGTACCTATATCGTAAGTCATAACTATAGGCCAAGTATTCATTGTTTTTTATTGAATTATAGTTCATTATGAATTCCATACTTGGCCGACTATTAGGTTTCGTCCCTAGATTATCCCATTAAAGTATTACGTTGCGGCATTCTCTCATAGGGCTATTCCATTAGCTATGGTTACCACTTTGATTATTAGTACCTTATGTTCGTTATGATCCGGACAACTAATCTCATAGACCACAGGCATTCCCACGTATGTATACTATTTCTCTAAGGCTCAATTGCTAATGACGTTTTTCACTTTATGTATTATTACATTATGAAGAGTTAGGCTATAAAGAGGGATTCCCTCACTTTAACAAAAAGAATGGATGATCATTTAGAGGGGTAAATCGATGATTTTTTATATGAAAATTTGTAGAAATGATCTATATAATGAGTAGATTACCTCCACAAAAATTCATAAAAAAATTCAACCTATAAGTGGGTGTTTTGAAAAATTGATATATATGTACATTTTCGACCGTTTAATTTTTTGATGATTATCTCACCCACTTATAGGCTGATTTTTTTTTTGAAATTTGGTAGAAGTGATCTACTCATAATATAGATCATCTCTACAAATTTTCAAAAAAAAATTCATCTATTTACCCCTCTAAATGATAATCCCTTCTTTTTATTAAAGTGAGGGAATCCCTCTTTATAGCCTAGCTCCATTATGAAAGGCTAAATACTTTCCTATATGCAGGATGATCCGTTTGATAAGTGTCCGCGTCCATCCAACATTATACACAACTCATCTGAGGCATTATATATAAAACAACACATATATGATACAACAACAACAACAACAACAACAACAACAACAATAATAATAATAATAATAATAATAATAACGTTTAGCCACATCACATCAGTTTGTATCATGTCTCTTGCATAACGCCTCAATTTCATCCCGCGGTAGTGTGATGTGCCAATAAATTGCTACATTGTAGTCCATTAATATATATTTTAAAAAGCATATATTATTACATTTATTGTGTTTTTAGAGTTTTTCAGGTGTTTGGAATTAAATCGAGAAGCTTTTGAATGAAGAAAAAAATTTGGCTGCGTGCAATACTTGTATTAAAATTTTTTTTGGCACTAATCTATACGGAATTTAAAGAAAACTCCAGAGACAAAAGTTCTAAATCTTTGAGTTAGCTATGCGTGGATGAAAATCTTGTGTCATTCGGAGTGCAAAGTTATGGCCGAAATACGATCAGTGTACCAAATAAATTAATTCCAGCGAAAATGTGTAGTTTTTTGAAGATGAATTTTTTTTTTTTAATAATGAGCCAAAGTCCAATTAGCTTATTTTATCCCACAAGCCCAACCATCCTTATTGAAGCCCATCTACTAGCTGGCCCAAGCTCTTTAAAAAGCCAAGCATACAATTTATTGAAGCCCATTAACCAGCTGTAATTCTTATTTTTTTTCTCCTTTCTTGCACGTTTATCGATACACTACAGCCACAGCACTGCTCTTTCCTAATTTTTTTCTTTCTTCTACGGATCTTTTTCTTTTCTTTTTGCTCGGCTATTGGGATTAATTTTTGGATACTTTGTGGATAATCATAATTATTTTTCTTCTTCAATTTATTTATACGTACTCAAGTAAGTACACAATTTATTTATTTATGTATTTTTTAATTATTTGTTTTGTTTTATTTATAAGCATGCTAGGCTAAATTATTTTTTATAGTTGAGAATGAATATATTTGATTGATTTTCTTGCACGTATTCATAATAATTGACTATGCCAATTTAAAGCTTTAATGTTAAAAACAATTCTTCCTATTGAATGCCTATTTTAATTGATAAAAATAAAGTTGGATTCTCATTATTTTTTGTTTGATTCACCTTATAATTTGTTAAGAGCGGATATAGGGTGTGTTTTGACGGATATAGTGAGTATTTTGATTTTATACACGCATTTGGCTGTGGAAGAATTAATAATTGAATTTTAAAAATTAAATGTGCTTAATTAATTTTATTTTTCGCATCTAATAGAGTCGAGAGACCAAATTAGTGCAAGACAGAGAATAGAGTTTGTTAAGCATGAATATTAGAAATATAATATCAAATATATGACTCCGCCATCCTAATATTTCATTAATTAATTATTTTACTAGTATTTTATTAATTGATTATTTCATTAGTATTTTATTAATTAATTATTTTATTCGTATTTTTAGCTAATAAATCATTTCACTTAGTTTTTAAGTTAGATTAGGAATTAATTAGAATTAGTGAGAGAGATATGTACGTTCCATCCATCAAATCCCTAGGGTTCGACCCCGCTCTTACCTAAGCTATACTAGTATTCTATTCGTGCACTTGCAAGTATATAAAATATTTACAACAAGTTTTTGGCGTCGCTGTTGGAGACTTGAAAATTCGTTTTTCCATCATCTCACTAATTTAGATTATTTCATTATACTAGTTTCCTTTAAAAAAAATAAAAAAAATAGGAGTAGAGTAGTGCATGAGCATTGTTTAGAAGCGTAGTGTTAAGAGATTGAATATGATAGATAACTTAGAATTCAATCCTTTGTTTGAGGAAGGAACAATGGCTGAAGAACAAGAAGAAATGAAAACTTTGAAAGAACTTTTCTCTCCTATCACTACCAACCTACCATCATGCATCGTTTTACCTGCCACTACAGTAAACCACTTCGAGTTTAAACCGCAAGTAATGCAACTTCTTCCTAATTTTCATCGAATTGATCAAGAAGATCCTTACCTCTATATTAAGAATTTTCTAGAAATTTGTACCACTTTCAAGTTTCAAAAATTTTCGGATGAATCAATTCGCTTACGTTTATTTTCTTTCTCCCTAAAAAGGAAAGCGAAGGCCTGGCTTAATTCACTACCGTCTAGGTCCATCACTGGTTGGGAGACTTTGTTTTCCAAATTTTTAACTAAATTTTTTCCCATGTCAAAGAAAAATGAACTTCGAAGGCAGATATCTGATTTTTGTCAAGAGGATCATGAAAAATTCTACAAATCTTGGGACTTTTCTTAGTCTCACAGAAAATGAAGCTTATAATTTCCTTGAGAATATTTCTGAGAGTTCTCAGCAATGAGATTTCTTTTTTCATAGAAATTCATCAACTCAAGTTAAGAAAGAAATAAAAAAAAGAGGTCATCTATGAGCTATTTGAAAGCGTAGAGACTAGAAGGCAGTTAAATAGTCTCTCAAAGGAACTTGAAGCATTAACTCTGCAATTAAATAATAATTCTGTCAATTAGATTCAAGCTGAAGGACTGTGTGTGCTTGCCCGATGCATATGTCGCAAACTTACCCCTTTGACTACGCTCAGAAAAGCGTAATTAATACACCCAACTGCAGGAGGTCAAATTATAATATATATACTTGAAAGTCCAATGTTGAACCACATGGAAGGAAGGTAATTCTATTATTCTAGCTAAGCTTTCAACAGGGAGAAAGAAGAAAATAAAAATAAAAATAAAGAAAAGATAATATATTTTTTAGAATGAGAAATAATATGATAAGAAATTAATTTTTTAACTTAAAAGAAAATAAATAAATAAAAATAAATAAATAATTAAAGCAAGGATAAAATAGACGGTAACTAAAACAAATATCTAATAAAATGGGGAAAGAGCGTTAGGGGTATCCATAGCTACGACATTACATATAGTATGACCAACCGATTCAAGATATGACTATATACTTGAGTTCCTATTAACAGTGAATGTCTTTATCTTACTAATTATTAAATACTAAAGTTCACGAGCATATCATGAGAAGTGCATAACAAGACTCATATAAGTTGCATGTAACTTTAGTTTTCAATAAAGGAACTTATGATTTTTTTTTACAAAAATTGATTTTCACTTAGTAATGCTAGTGCGTGACAAAAATAAACTAAGTTTAATCAATTTTAGTAAATATCAAAAGCCTAACTCATTCCTAAGGTTTGATTATGCATATGCATGACATCTGACAAAACCGTTCTTCAAAAGTCATTAAAATCTAAAATTGGCAGTATTTTGGTACCGATTCTGGACTGACACCAAGATAGCGCCCGAAGCTCTCAAATTACATGGGTAACTAACTTAGCTCAATAGGGGATAAGGACCGTCCTCTATTCAGCCTTGTTAGAGTTTTAGTACAAAAATTCATAATTTGAGGTTTTTTTTGTTCTTTTGTCGAATAATCGAGAAATAATCTTAAAAATCTATGTTTTTATCGCATGAAAGGTTACTATATTTTTCAAATTTATTAATTAACTTATAACTCATGAGAATTCCAAGCCACAATCACAATTGAATCAGCTAATGTTCCACGATAGCAACCACTTCCTAGTTTCCGCCCTCCAGTCAATTTTTATCCACCATTTCAACCTGTTCCATCACCCCATGTTACTCCACAACAATTATCATCTTTGGAGGACATTCTCAAACAATTCATTCAAATGACTACACAAAACAATCAAACTTCAAGCCAACTTTTGCAAGAAGTTAAGAATAACGGCCTCATGAATACTCAAGCCATCATTAGGTTAGAGAGTCAAATGGGTCAATTGGTGAATCAACTGAGTGAGAGAGAAGGGTAAGTTTCCAAGTTAGCCAATTTCGAATCCTAAAGGTGTTTCCTCAAGTGGGACAACTCCTAACCCATAAAATGCACCAACACAAAGGCAAGTTCAAGCCATTACCACGCTTAGGTTAGGAAAGGTAATTGACAATAAAGTGAGAATATCAAAAAGTGAGGAGGAAGAAAAAGAAGAAGAGCAGATTCCAGCTGAGGTTGAGCCTACACCTCTAGTTATGAGCCAAGCTTCTCTTGCTAAGCAAGCAAGTAAATATACCTCGAGTATGACCTTTGTTCCTAAAGCCCCATTTCCTCATAAGCCGAAAGACAATAAGAAGGGTACTCAATTCGAAGAAATCTTAGAGGTGTTTAAGCAAGTTTAAGTAAACATCCCATTACTTCATGCCATCAAGCAAGTAGTTTCTTATGCTAAGTTCCTAAAAGATTTGGTAACTCAAAAGAGGAGAACAAATATTCCAAAGAAGGCATTCTTAGCTGAACAGGCAAACTCTATTATTCAATACAAGATCACTATCAAGTATAAGGACCCTAGCTGTCCAATAATCTCATGTAAGATTGGGGATCATCATATGGAGCGAGCTTTAGTAAATCTGGGGGCTAGTGTGAACATATTGCCATATTCAGTTTTTAAGCAATTGGGTTTAGGAGAGCTGAAGTTTACACCAATGACAATCCAATCAGCTAATCGATCTGTTAAATTTCCTAGAGGTGTCATTGGAGATGTTTTGATATAGGTAGAGACATTTTACTTCCCAGTGGATTTCGTAGTCATTGACACTTAACCTGTTCATAACACAAATGGGCAAATTCTTGTGATCCTTGGTCTGCCGTTCCTCGTTACAGCTAATGTGTTAATCAACTGTAGGACTGGACTAATGAAAATAAGTTTTGGGAATATAACAGCCGAGCTTAATGTCTTTGATACAAGTAAACATCTCCAAGAAGATGAAGTTAGAGGTGTGGACATGATTGGTAAATGGATTTTTGATGGAGGCGATGACGAGCTTGAAAAAGATTTTATAGCTTTATTGGGAGATGAAATAAATGATCCCAAATTTCTTCAAAAAGCAAGAGGAATGTTGATAATAAAAAAGGAAGAGTGGGAAGCAGAAGTTTATAACTTTTTATTTTCAGAGCTAGATAGTGAGAGAGATGGATCATTTGATAGTGTGAAGCTGAGCAAGAATATCCCATTTGATCATGTGAACACCCCAATCCACGACTCTCGTGTGAACCTAACAAGCATTCCACATCAAGTCTTGAGTCGTCATGCATATAGAAGACTATTAAGAAAAATCCTGATTTTCAAGCGCGTCAAGAATCTACCACAACCAATGTCGCCACTTCGCTTAATAGGACGGGGATCGACCTATTGAGTTTTTTGATAGCCAGCCGCACGCTCCCCAACTGCACGGTTGGCCGTGCCCGAGCCGCACGGTTGGCACCAAACCGTACGGTTGGCTTCAAGCCGCAAGCCCTAGCTGCACGCCTTAGCCGCAGCCCTCCTTAGCCATACGGCTGGCTCGTAGCCGCGCGGCTACCCAGGCCATTTTTCTGCTCTTTTTCTTTATAAATAGGACCTTTGGGCTCTCATTTTAGGGATGAACACTCAATAGAGTTTTTAGAGAGGGGAAGCTTTGTCAAGATCATTAAAGAGAGTTTTTAGAGAGAGAAAATTCTAGAGAGCGAAAGTTTTTAGAGAGAGAAAGTTAGAGAGAGAAAATTCTAGAGAGAAAAGGCTCTAGAGAGAGAAAGAAGCAAACAAGCAGTCGTCGGTCTTCTTCAAGCGCTTCACGTAGGTCTTTCTATAACCTTTCTGAATTTCAATACTGCATTTAAATATTAGTTTTAGTACAGAAAATTAGATAACTTGCAAAGAATTCCACTGTTTTCAAAACAAATCCTTTCTAAATCTTACAAGAAAATTAAAATCCGTTTTGACACGTTTTCAAAACAAAATAAAAATACAAAAATAGTTTCCAAATAAAAGGAACTACGAGACTCTGATTTCATTCTACGAATGAATACGTAGGCGCTCGCAAAGCTCGAGTTTGATTTTAAAATACAATTTTAAACTAAATTTATCAGGAAAGGACTATTATGAAAACTATTCAAACTACTTGCAATATATCTAAAATAGGAATTAAATACATGATCCATTAAGAGACCGAAAGGGCGAATTGGGTGCCTAACACCTTCCCAATTCGTAACGTAGTTCCCGAACCCTAGCAAAGTATATTTTAAACTTTGGTTTTAAACGTACGAAAAATAATTCATTTTCGAATTGTTTTTCGTACAATCTTTTGTTTGTTTTCTTGTAAAATAAACTGGCGACTCTACAAAACACATTTTCCTTCAAAACAAAGAGAACCGAGAACGAAAATTCCTCTCTCGGGCCAGAGATCCGAATTCTCACAGATCCTGGTATACTTGAGTTAAAATCTAGTGATTCATCACCTTTCAAAATTCCCTATTCGCTTATTAATTTCATGCTTCCATCTGTCATGCCTCATGAGTTAAATCATCTTATATCCTCTGATCTAGAGCTTGACATAGGCCATCAAAGCGTGGAGGTAAGTGGTTGGTTTTTGCAATTAAATTGGATATTCTGCTTTTCTTTGTTCTCTTTCTAACAAAAGTGCATGTTTACCTTTGTCATTGATCTTCATCGACTTCAGGTGATATCCCTCATTTTCTTATTTACTTGTCTTTATACATTGAGGACAATATAAGATTTTAGTTGGGGGTGAGGGGGATTTATTTGCCTTATCATTCCATACACTTTAGTTATTGCACTTTGTTAGAAAATGAGCTAAAATTTTTGAATTTTTTTTAAAGAACAAAGAAAAGCTTTGCAATGGTTCTTTGATATTGATTGAGATTTTTTTTCTAGCCAATGGTGATGACGCATTTGTCTTAATACTTTACATATGCATGTTTAGGTCTCCTACTATCATTACTAAGAGAAATTTTATAATTTTCAATCACCATTATATTTAAGCACATATGACAACTTATGCATGATTAGATGGAAGAGTGAGCATAATTGAAAATTTCTGAAAAACATAAATGTGGTGACTAAATAACCCGTGAATATTTGAGCCAATCTTCATATTTGAGGGTTTTTACATCAACTCTTAATTTTTGAAAAGCGTATCTCGTTGAATAGTCTCATTGTCTTTGCTTTGATTGAACACTAGAAAGGTACGTCCATGAAATGCAATTTATTTTAAGGATTCTTGATATTACTTGAACCGAATAACTATAAATCTTAGGAAGTGACTTAGGCTATCTTTGATTACCTACATATTAGCCTAATCCTATCTTGAAATATATATCGCTAATCACCCTTTTGAGCCTTATTTATATAGTCTTTCCTTAGTAACTCGATATTCTTACCCTACTCCAATTAGGAGTATAAACCATATTTATGGCCAAACGTTAGGGAGAGTGCTTCTCGGGGAGGAGCACGATCCTAGTGGGAGTGAGGGAACCCCTCATAACCCTCTCCCTCGAGAACCCAAAAAGTGTCAGGGGGAGAGGGCATACGAGGGAGAGAGGGAATGACTCAATGTACCTGAGAGAAACTCAGATAGAGCATGTATCTAAGAATATATTAAGATAGTATTTTTATGTATGGGCAATAGTGAAAAGCGAGCTTAAAAAAATAAAAAAATGAAAGATGAATGAAAAAAAAGAAAAAAAAAAGTGAAAAAGTGATGAAATCTCCTTCAAAATATCAAAGTGAAAAATTTGTATGAAAAAAGAGATGTGAAAAGGAAAAGATTGAAAAGAAAGAAAAAAAGAAACAAGCTAAAAAAAAACAAAAGGAAAGCTCAAATGAAGTCAAATTTAGCTCGAAGCTAGTGTTAATTTTATTTCTCATCGTGTTTCTTAGATTTTTGAATCCGTATTTAACTCTTGATTTGATTAGCCATTACCCTAAGCCTTGCATTACAACCCGAAAAAGTTCTAAAGATCCTTTGGAATATGGTTTTGAGGTGAGAGTGGTGGAGGGGATCCAATTATGCGCGCATTTCGCTTTTTTAGTGGGATTTATCCTTTCATGAAATTCTTATTCTTTCATTTATAGCGTTTTTCATATGTACATGTGAGAGACATTTGAATTTGAACAGATTTACTCTTTATAGACCGCATGTAATGAAAGCAAGTACACCATATTCTTGAGTGTTTCATTTGATGAGTGTATGCCATGTGAAGAGTTGAGTCAAAGCATAGTTTGGATTGGATTTGAAAGTTTTGTTTACTTAGATATCAATGATGTTATGTTGTTGTCAATTCACACACGCAATGAGATTGGAGAGAAAGAAATATTCTTATTAATCTTGCTAATTTAAGAATTTTGATGTTGTGTGTGTGTGTCACATTGCTTAGCTTGTGGGTGTTTTGATATCTTTGTTGAGTTATTTGCATTGGTGGAATAAAAGGGAATAAATTTTAAAAAAAATCGTTGCATTCAAATTTTGTTGGTATATTCATTGCAAACTATCACGAGACTTCACTCGTCCTCTTGGGGAAACCTTGGGGTTAACAAAAGAATTTATTTTAAGGTTTTTGCTTTGCTCGAGAACTAGTAAAATATAAGTTGAGGAGAATTTAATGTGCTAATAAATTGGTACATTGTAGTCCATTAATATATACTTTGGAGATGACTCACGCAAGACATTTTTTCGGGGATAACACTCTAAATAGTTAAGAAGGAGAACACCTCATACAACCCAACTCGACACTCGAAAAGAACTACACCAGGAGACACATTAGCAGGGTGATGTTCATTAGTAGTTCACTATCTTTCGAAAAACTCACCAATTGGATAGTAGTAGCACACGAGACCTACTTCGCTGTTGGGGAAACTCTATAGCCCAGGGACACATAGTCAGTGACTTGCACTAAAAATAAATAAAATAAATAAAACAATGCTCTAATTAAATAAAACATAATATTAAATGGAATTAAAATAATAGGAAACAAACATTAGGAGTATCCGTACTTAGGGAGTACGAAACTAGTCCAATCGGGTAATCCAAATCTAAGTTTAAACAAGATTTTTCTTTAAGATTCAGCTCATAGAATTTCCTACCATCCAATTATATTACTACTTCCCACGCTTGACAAAGACTATATAGATTAACTTTGAGCAATAAAATTCAACGGTGAAGCTTTTGACTTCGAAAAGGCATAATTTAAAACCTAGTATTGCTGGTGCATGACAAAAACAATCTAAATTAATTAAAATTCTCAAAAATCGGTAGTCTAACACTCTTATAAGATTTGAATAGGTTTGAATGTGATTTAAAGCAAATCCGACTTAAAAAGAATGCCGAAAGTCAGAACCAGCACTTTCTCAGCACTTATGTGAATAAATACCAAAATAGCGCAAATCAACCAATTCACTTAAGAAACTAACTCAACTAATTAGAGGATAAAGATTGTTCTCAAATCAGCCATGTTAGGGTTTTGGTGCAAAAATCCGTAAATCGACGTTTTTGTGGTTCTTAATCAAATGAAGATTTTGAGCTAACTTATTGAAACATGTTTTTAATGCATGCAAAGATAAAAAAATACTCATTTATTCAGTAGGTGATCTATAACCAATGAAAAAATCAAATTCAAACCTAAATTGGATTACATTCAAAGATTAATTATGCATCTTTCACTATGGACTCCTAACAAAATATTTAGCTAGCCATAATCAAATCAAACATGGAAATAATCTTAGAAACCATGAAAAATAGTAAACACATACCTAATAATGTAGAAAATAAGATTTGAAACTTTTGGCTTTGCAATTTCGCAATTCTGATTTAAAACGAAGATTTTACGGAAAAAAACAGTAAACAAACTAAAACAATCAACCCAAACCCTAAGAAAATTAGATTCTTAATGATCAAGGTTGAATCACACATGAATAGAATGGAAAAACTATAAACTATTTGAATATAAAACAAGAATCAAGCATAAATCGACGAAAAACTAACAAAATAGATCTATAAATCGTAGAACTAGCCCAAAAAATGTGGGTTTAAAGTTGATTTCAAAATATATATGATCTAAACTAACTAATTTATGAATAGCAAAGTAAAAGAACAATTAAAAGCAATCGAATTGAAAGAAAACAGAAAACTAGGGTTTACCCGGTATGCAATTGAGACTTGAATTGAAAAATGTATCGAATAAAGAATTGAATGTTGATTACAACGATGTTCCAACCTCAAAAGATCATAAAAAAACTAATCTAACAATTGTTTTAAGGAATTAAATAATAAAGCTCTCAAGTTCGATTTTCAGATGCAGTGCAAAAGCTCTCAAGAATGTCACGGTGCTTTCAGCCTCTCTGTTAATCGATTCTAAATCGCTGCATACCTTAAAATATAAGATATATGACCTTTTATATGGTACACAAGTATCTCAAGTCATGGCTTGAAAAATTCTTGAAGAAATGGGCCGAAAAGAACTTAAATGGGCCAAAAACTGGTAAAAAACTTGCCAGATTTAAACCATGATCGATAATGGGTGAACTATGATCGATCATGAACTAAGAAAAATGTCTACTGGAGGACCATGATCGATCATAGTCTTCCATGATCGATCATGGAGGTCACTGCATTAATATCTGACTTTCTAAGCCCGAAATGGACCTTGGAATAGTCGAATCTTAATTCGGCCCATACACAAAAGTTGTAGAAGGGGAAGAAATGAAAACGTTTCCATAAACGAGGAGTCGTTTGGATGTTGGATGAAGAAGTTATGAAATCTCAAAGTTGACCAAAAATTGAAGAATCATGAAAAGTCGAAACATGCGACTTTCACCTCAATTTCAATTCGAACCACTCGAATAATGAAACGATTATTTTGACAAACTTAATATGTCCCTTATGACATTCTAGAAGTATCGGGTCAAGTACAAAGGGCTCTGAACCGAAAAATTAAATAATCAATTGAGTTTTTTCTTCTCTTTGAATCACTCTTGAACACTTGCATTCACTTCATTCATGCTTGGGAACTTTCTTATTCTCTTTTTACTAGTGCTTTGGGGGTAGTTTGCAGAGTTTTTCTTGCCTCAGGGCTCGGAATGGATATTGACTTCTTCTTCGGGTCTTCTTCTTGCACTTTTCTGCATTTAACTTTTTTTCTTGCATCCAACCTTAGTTGCTTAATCACTTTAGGGCAAAATGGTTTAGTAACACATGAATACAATGTAATGCCTTATTTTCATGCTTAAACTAAATTTACATGCAATTTTCGGTTTTAGGTAGTAACTAGAAGCTAATTGAGCATTGTTTAAGAGATTAGAAATGCAGTTTCTTGGCTTAATCAGTTAGCAGGAAAGCAAAATGCACAGAGTGGGCTCTCCTTTGTGAACATTAAACCAGGGGTGGAGTCACCCCCTTAGTTTTTCCATGCACGGTTTAGGGAATTTCACCCAGGGGCGACAATTAGGTGGCCCATCTTTGAACCACGATAGCTACCGTGCACTCAGTCAATTAATCAAGCCCATATGTGTGATCGCATAACTAGGAATATATCATTCATTCTTCAACAATATATATATATATATATCATCAATCACATCATCATCCATCACACATATGGCAAACCACTTATAGATACAATACACAATCGCCCACTATTCATTTATTAATATTATAATCATCATTCATCATCACTATAAGCGTTGTAATCACGCTTATACTTCACGTACTTATCATTTAATTGCTATTCATATTATATGGCCAACAAGTTCATTATTGGTGCCGTATATTTCACTACGTGTCAATTGTATGAAACTAAGGCCGTAAGAGTTTTATGATAGTACTGAAGCCATATAATCAAGCTAAACATTAATTATCATGCTTCTAGTTTAACCGGTATATAATTACGACCCTCCTAACTATATACAATCACGGCCAAGGCAGCCTATGCCCCATCAACTATGTTCACTGTATTATTAGAGAGTATCAACGTTGTATCCTCGTTATTAGTGCCTACCATGTTCCATACAAGGCGTTAGACTCAAGATTTAGTGCATATCACTCCGCTCTAGTGGGTTCTTAGTGCAAATACCATAAATAATGCTCTACAAACGCATCTGATGGTATACACGTGTATATCTATCATTAATAACTCATAATCACCCCTTCTATGTGCACAAATCCCAAAACCCCACAGTTTATAGGTCAAACATGTAGCTACAAGATGGGTTCCTGCTAAATTTTTAAGTATATAAGTAAAAAACATGAATTTAATGTTTAAAACATGCAATAGAAGTAATAACCCATCAATATCGACCACTAATCAAAACTTAGTCTAGCCCAAACCCCATGAAATGCAAGTAGCCTAGGGTTTTCTTAAAAATCCCCAATGAAGTTTAAATCTCTAATCCATCAAAAAACATTTGTAAAATAAGTGTATTAGTAGTGTTCCCACCTTAGTGAAGCTACATTGTAGAGTTGAAGAAGCGTAGAAGCCGTATCACGAAGCCCTAGCTTGCTTTTAAGCTTTCATGGAAGAAGACCAAGGTGGAAGATGATGAATAGTGACTTGGATGAGGGTTTGGATGATTTGGAGCTTGAATCTTGGGTGTGGTGGGATAGATGTGTGAAAATCTTTGAAGAATCTCACTCATTTCTCTCTCTAGAACCTTCTAAGGGTGGTGTTTGGCTCAAAGTTGAGGTAAAAAAATGAGTGAAACTCGCTTTAAAAGTGACTAATATCGGTGCACAACAATTTGGCGGATCAGTATGGAAAATTTGGAGATCGGTCTGTGCATACCAATCCTCAGGTTTCACAAAGGGCGGACCGGTATCGCAATTCTTTAGACTAGTCCACGTGTAAACTTGGCTTTTGTGCACTGTTCGTAATTCGGCTAGAACTTTTCGCTCGGGACTCCAATTGAGGTAATCTTTATGTCCACGGAAAGGTAATTCCAAGATATACAACTTTCTAAGAGGGAATTTCTCCAAATTACAGATGGATAATTCTCAAAAATCCTCCGAAGATAGTGCTTTGCCGACGCACTACCAAATGATCAGAATTATGCGATTGGCTTACTTCGCAAGCTGATTTGACCAATGAGGAGTACAAATTGGCTTTCGGTTAAAATAAGAAAGTTGTAGAATGGCACGAAACCTAGGCATAGGTAAAAATCGAGGCTTGATCGAATAAGGGACGGAGAAGTTATGGAGCTCCAAATTTGGTAAAAATCAAGGAATTGTGTAATACCGAAACGCATGATTTACGAGCCGAAATCGATTCTGACCACCCAAATCACGAAATGATCACTCACACAAGTTTAAGCGTACTAATATAATTAGTACGAAGCACTAGAACACTACGAGACTCCATAATCCAAGACTTCACCACTCAATGTAAAATAAGCGGACGAATAAACGCGATTGCGGTGGAAGGAGAAAACGGGATATTACAGGATTGATAGCCATACCAACCAAAGGAATATACCTACAAAGAAATTTTTGGTCTTGTGGTGGTTTTATAGTGGGTATTTTCTATTTTGGTCACTGACTTTGTCGTAGAACTTCCACTTTGGGCTCAGTTAATTTTCTATTTTTGCATGTTTTGGGCTGGGTTAATTTTTTTTATTTCAAGTGGAAAGAATTAAAATTCATGAAATAAATTTGATCACAATGGATTCACATAATTACATAAATATTCTAATTATAAAATAAGAAATTATTTCAAAAATATTGAATTGTATTAAATCACTTGTATTATTTTGGTAAGTATTATGAACTTAAAAATATTTCCTAATTTAAATTTTTTGGATAACTTTTTGGCCATTGTCAGAAAAGTAATTAATATTCCTAACATTTGTTAAAAATGCTGTGAATTTGCTGCATCTTTTGTAGAATCCCATAAACTTTAGACGTTTTTTAGAAAATGCAGAGAAAAGTATTTATATTGTTGGAATTTTTTGGAGAATACCACCAATTTTTGGCATTTGTTATAAAATGCCATAAATTCCTTGCATTTGCTAAAAAGTGGTGGAAAATTTTTTTATTCTTGACATTTATTTATAGTGCCGCTAAATAAATACCATAAAAAATAATAATTCAATTTCTCCTACTATACAATATATTTTCAAATCTCACATCGCTTCCTTTGGACCATTAAATTTTTAAATATCTTCTAGACCATTGAACCCAACTATGAAGGATTTCATGAACAAATTTTATTGCAATAATTCTATTTTGGGAACAATTTGATGCATCATACTTTTAATCTTAACATGTATATGCTATTAAATGGTTATTGCAGCTTTATTTTATATATATATGTATATTTTTTTGGGGGTTGGGGGGGTTACATCTACGTGCCTACTCGTTGGTGGATGATTTGGCATGAAAGGAATCATGTGGCTCATTGGGTGCAAGCCATATATCATATTGAATTATTGGATTCCTCCCGGAGGCGAATGACGGACTTTTGTTGGATTCGATTAATGGATTCCTCCTCAAATGGGGTTTTTGAAAATTAATTGAGTAAACAATTCAAATGGCCACTAAACTTTTAATCTAGTACCACTTTGGTCATGAAATTTTAAAATGAACCATTTTGGTCATCAAACTTTAGAGTGAGTACCAGTTTCGCCATTCCGTTCAATTTGACTCTTGAATTTGATACATTTGCGTGAGACATGACTTTGTACAAGGTCATTTTTGTCATACTGCAAACAAACAGCCTTTTCCTTCGATTATTCCCGCCAAAATGAAACACAAAATATATAAAGTATATTAGTATTTTCAACAAACAACACAATTTGGTTATATTTATAACCAAAATAATCAATATATATTTAAATGAATTCATGTGTCTATCCTATGGTTTCATTTCGTTCAATTTAACAATCAACTTAGAAGGAATGACCAAAGTATTACTCACTTCAAAGTTAGATGTCCAAAGTAATTTGTTTTAAAGTTTGATGGCCGAAGTGATACTTGATCAAAAGTTTAGTGACCCTTTGAATTGTTTACTCAAAATAATTCCGAGACCATGGTTGGGTTGTTAGCTGTATAAGTTCAGGGGGGAAAATAGAGAAGAAGATGATGTAATGAAGAAGATGTAAATTGGGTTTATGAATTAGAATTGAAGATTACTTCTAAATTAGCAAAGGTTAAATTAGGTATAAGAAACGAGTCAACTTAACAAAATAATTTATTTTTATGGGATAACTTAAAACACGGGCCAACTTCATTTATATTTGGGTTAAATAAAATTTCCCCTTTTTAAGTGATGCACACTATATTGATGAGACAAACCAAATGTAAAATTTAGTTCTCAATTCTTTTCAAAAGCTAGAAACATTTAAACATTAATATTTTTTTTTCAAGTGGTAAGCAAAATTTCAACAGTATATATTGTTTAGAGTATGTAGCTCAAGTGGAAGCGACTTGAGAGAATTTATTTGGATGTCATTTGTTTGAGTACGTCATCTAGAATATATATATATAATTTAAGGTCTTTGATTGAGCATTTGGGATCCTTTGAAATTTCCATTGTTTTTGCTATTCAATTTTTTTTTTTAAAATTTAATTAATTTCGATTAATTAATTGTGGATAATTGTTGACTACTTCTTTGGAGACGTTGGGGAGTCGCGTGTTGTGCGTAATACTCCCCTGTCCCCTCGTCTATTCGTTAGAGCACTGTTATACATATTAGCCATATTTATGAGAGAAATATCACAAAAAATTACACATATTCCTTTTTCTTCTGTCTATTATTTTTTATTGATCGGTGTATTTTGAGAGTTCCATTAGGAATTCTACAGTTGCTGGTAGAAACCCTAAGTTGTTGAATCCTGAAAGGTGTTTGCTCATGAAGGCTAATGCATCAACCGCAACGGGCCATTTTCACCTTAAAAAATTGTGTTTACACGAGTTTTAGCCGATAAGTTTTTCTATTATTTAGACATTTTCGTTTTTTTCACAGTAGAATAATCGATCATTATCTTTCCAACATATATGTCATGTCTTAAAAAAACTTGATTCCAATGTACTACAATCCTTGGAAATATACAAAGAACTACATTAAACATTTTCTCATGTCTTAAATTCCTCACTTTTCTTATGGGCTCAAGTATTTCATGTTTGTTTCTCTCTTAACTACTTCCATTTGTGCTTTTGCAATTTGAAGATCCAAGCACTCTTCAAATTTTGATAAATAATTTTGATGAATGCTAGTTCATATTTTTAAACTTTAACGTAAAAAGTCATTCATTTTTCCTAAGTGGCTTTTTTTTTGTATCTCTTTGATGTCTCCAATTTTTTAGAGCCTTTGCACCAAGTTAATCAAATGTTTGGCATAAAAGTTAACCCTCCAAATTTAAAAAAGAAACTAATATAAAATAGTTATAAATTCCAAAATACATTTTTAAAAAAGTATATATTTTTAAAAGGGAAAATTCCAAATTGAAATAAATAAACGTAAATAGAGGAGAAGAGAAGAAGAAGAAGAAGTAAAAACTGCGTAAATTATATATGGAATTTTGAACCATATAAATCTAGCATCCATATCTCTTCCTTCACCATGGAAAAACAAAATTTTCCGAAGAAAGAAACCATTAATATAAAAAAGGTCAATCAAAAGTTTAAAAAAGGTAAAAAAAGTGACGAGAAACACAAATACATAAAATGTACCAGCCAGATTAGGCGTTGGATATGCTCGAAGGCCTCAAATAATAAAGACGAAAAATTGAATGATTCCGGTGAGGAGTCGAGTATTTCGAGATGATTTGGCGGCGCATGCAAATGATAAAGACTTTTGCTTAAACGAAAATTTGAAATTATGCCTAAATATACATAATTTAAACTGAAACTTTTGATTGCCAAAATCCTTCAAAATTACCGCACATAAAATTTTGTTTTCTCCTACTTATTATCCCAAACAACGAACTTTGGCTTTTTCGGAAAAAAGGGTGGAAGTTCTAATTTTTTGTTTGGTACAAAAAATACATCAAATTACTCCTATAGTCACGAGGATTTGATATTGTCTAAAAAATTGTAACCACAAATCTTTTTCACACCCATGCTTTTTGTAAGGATCAATCTTACAACCTTTCAGAATGAAGGGATTTATAGTGGTCAACTCAACTTAGCCCAAAGTAGTTTGAAGTCTTGAAACTCAAAATTTAGATGTTAGGTTTTATTGATTAGAATCAATTTGAAGTGTCAATGCGGAAGCAGACCTTAAGTCTAAATTACTTTTAAACCTTGTCAAAATCTAATGTTTTTTTATTTAGCAGATATATCAATCAATTGCATTAAAAATCACATAATAACAGGAAGTAACAATGTATCCATGAAGCTTAACCCAAATAAATGCATGTTTGAGGTGGCCTTAGGCAAGTTCCTCGGTTTCATGGTGACCCATCATGATATCGCGGGTAACCTAAAAAAGATCCAGGCCCTCCTAGAGACAAAATCGCCAAAACCTAACATGACGTATGGATCCTACCAGAGAGGGTTGCAGCATTAAATCGATTCGTATCACGGGCAACTAACAAATGTTTGCATTTCTTTAGTTCTACGCAAAGTTACCAACTGGAATGCCGAGTGTGAAGTAACTTTCTAGGATCTGAAAAGGTACCTAGGTGAACCCCCACTCCTCTCAACGGCTGAAGAAGGCGAAGCCTTACAACTCTTCCTGGCTGTGTCTGAGTCTGCCATTATTTCAACCTTAATTAAGGACAAATATGGAGATTGAAGGCCTCTATACTATTTTACTAACTTTGCCGAATTATTCACTTATCTCGAGATTAGTGTCTTAGCATGTTTTGTATCTAATGTGGCCCAAGTTTGTGTATTTTTTGTAGTATTCTACGTATTCGTAGGTGTGAAAATCATCGACCTTTAAAAGATTGATCAAAAGCAAGTTTAAGGCTTGCAAATGCTTGAAGTTGAAAATTCCAGACCCATAATCGATCATGGAACCAAAATCCTACAACAGAACACTCCGATGATCGATCATGGCCTGGCGACGACACCAACTGTTTTATACTTTTGGCCTTATTTGAGGGGTTTTAGGATGGTAATAGCTAGACATTATATTTTCATCAAGAACAAGAGATAAAGAGAAGGGATAGCTCATATAGTTTTTCTTCAATTTTCTTGTAAGTTTTATTAATTGTAAGAATGGTTTATTCTTCTATAATATTTGTTTTCACATTTATTATGGAATAGTCTATTACTAATGTTACGGAAGTTAATCGCGATATAGTTTCTTGTAAATACTGATGGTGCAAATTAGTAACCTAATTTACTCCGCCAACCACGAGCGGACACGTGGCAGTCCACGGCAACGACCTAACCTGTCGCGATAGGAAGAGCTCAAGGGAGCTTTGTTCAAGTACTACAAGGAGATCGGAGCTCTTCATGGTTTAGATATCTGTTCCAAGAATTGGTTTTGCACAACGAATAACGAAGCTTAAATGCCAGAGCTCTTTCAGTGAACTCTGGAACTCTCTTGCCCAACCACTATGACAGAGTAGTTGACAGAGGCATGGGAGACTGCCACCTGCCCTGCAGAAGACACAAAACCTCCCTCACATTCATTAAATGCATACCAACTGCATTTAATGCACCAGAATTAATGGAGAAGCATTCCTCTCAGTCATATATAGAAGAAGTATTTATTTCTCTTAACAACCAATAATTAACAAATAATAAGAAATAATTAAGCATTCGAACAACAAACAGTGAGCATCCAAAAAAGATAGAGAGAAATAGATCTATAAAGCATACATTAGAGCCTCTAATATTGGGAATTTAAAACTCGTGTTGCTCAAGTATACTCCTATTGTAATCTTGTGATAATAGAATAGCTAGAGAGACTTTATGAGTTTGTAATAGCCACTAAGTTATTTCAATAACAAAGCAAACCAAGCTCCTAGCTTTATTCCACATAGGAGGATTAACCCATATTTTCATATAAGTTGGACCTCCTCTATATATCTTTGACTCCCTTAGCTCGTTGCATTTATGATTGATAAGTGCCCACAATTGTTATTTTAACCCGCAAATAATATTTTGTTATAATATAATTACTGCTTAAATTATGGAGGATTAATATTTATTTTGACTTTTTGAAGTGAAGAAGTAAATTATAATAAAAAGCCTAAAAAGGTGGAAGAAGTCTATTGAAGATCAAAAAGGAAGATAAAGAAGAAAGAATATTCCAATTCAATATTCTCTCATAATTCGACTACAACTCATTTTTCTCTCTCTTAATTAAAATCCTAATTGAACTCAAAGTTGTTATTTGTTCTACAATTCTAGTTTCCTAAACCTTGTAAACTTCTATCTCTCATTCCTATATATAGTCCCATTCTCTACACCTAAAGATATAGAAGAAAAATATAGAAGAAAATATATAGAAAATAGATAGGGAAAATAGATAGAATATAGATATTATTAAAGAGTTCTAGAGAGAGAAAATCCTCCATATACTAGTTGCCGTGCGTCCAAAGTATTGAAGGAGAAGAAGTGGACAGCATAAAACCGTGCGGTACACGCTAGTTCGAGCATCACAAACATGGACGCTTTCTAGCTTTCTGATTTTCTATAGTTTGTATTCAAATACTTTAGTTTTAATTTTAATGATGAATTATTATTTTGTTTTAATGTGTTATTTATTTAATATACTTGGCTAAATTATCTCCCAAAGGGGAGGGATGAAACCGCCATGGATGTAATGGGCTTCATTTAATTCTAATTGATTTTTAATTATTCATCCCGAATTAAAATATATTTTAAAATTACCATTATTATAACGTGTGTTTTCTTTCTATTACTTTAATTGTTTTTAAAATAAAGAAAGGATCTCTTGTGATCACCAATTTGGGGATACAGACGATGCCTATTTTTATTTACATTAGTTTTAAAGAAAGAATGATGATGATTTTGAATTTATTTATATAGTAAGGATGAATATTAAAAATATAATTAGATATTTTTTGTTTTTATCCATGGTGATGGATTTTCTTTCCTTGGGATTTCTTATTATTGATTACTTGTTGCTTAATTTAATTTAATTAGTTTATTTTAATTATTTTAATTTCTTAGTTTAGATAATTTCAAAATCAAAATTTAAAAACTGTTTTAATTTGGTTCTTAAAATATTGGATTTCGACAAACTCTCTTACTTTTATAACTTGGATTTGGATTGACTCCTACTTATTCACTATACTAGTTTAATTATTTTATACAAAAGTAGGGTTTTATTGTATTTAAGTGCCGAATTAAGCAAAGGTGCCAATGACTTTTAACTGCCTTTAAGAAATAGTAGGTAATTTTTAGTTTATTAATTAGATTTTAACTTTGCTTTGATTTTTTTCAAAAAAAAAAAGTATTTCCTTCATTAATTTTTTTTTTGTTTTTGCTTTTAGGTTAGATAATTTAGACGTTTTTAGGTTCCCTCTTGTCATTAGGTTAGATAACTTAGACGCTTTGCATTTAGGCCCTTATTTTATTTTATTTGCTTCTTTATTTGTGCATATTTAATTTAGCATTTGCATTAAGATATTAGTTAAGGGCAATTTTCCTATCAAGATAAGAATTGGATTTTATCACCAATTCTTGCCCGCCTAGGTTAAAAACCACCATGCACTTGTTAAACTCGAGCCTTAAATTCTTAACCGGTTGTTAGATTGGAAGCCTTAACTGGTAAGCTTACAATTTTCTCGATAAGGGTAGGACAAGTCTAGCTCATTAATTATATTAAAATACTCAGCCCTCACTAAATTCATTGCTAAATTAGATTGCCCTTAGGATTTGCTTGCAACTATGATTTTGCATAGTTTATGCAACTTAGAAGTGGTCGAATAATTAGAAGACAATTAATCTTTCTATCTGAAAATCTCACAATGGCTAATAATCGCACATTAAATGACTATTTCGCTCCTGTCACTGCTGAGCCACCTATGTGCATCACCCTTCCAACCACTAATGCAGCTCAATTCGAAATTAGGCCTGCCACCATTAATATGCTACCTAAGTTCCATGGCCTTGATAGTGAACAACCATACATTAACTTAGGGAAATTCCTTACAATTTGTCGCACCTTTAAAAACCAAAACCTAGATGATGATGGTGTCAAGCTTAGATTATTTCCTTTATCCTTAGAAGATAAGGCAACTTCGTGGTTGAACTCTGTTCCTCCTAATTCAATCATAACATGGGAACAACTCGCTAGGAAGTTTATGTCTAAATTTTACCCAATGCAAAAGACTGAATCAATGAGAGATGCTATTAGCACATTTAGGGGTAAAGTATATGATAGGGCTGGGATAATAAACCGAAAAACCGAAAACTGAACCGAAAAAACCGAAAAAAAACCGGTTCGGTTCGGTTCTTATTATTAAAGTGGACTTTTTTACCGGTTCGGTTCCTAATGGTTATTAACGGTTCGGTTCTCGGTTCCTTGGTCAATTTAATTAAAGGAACCGTTAGGAACCATTCTAAGGGTTTTAAACCGGTTTTTTAGCAATTTTAAGGGTTTTAACGGTTCTAACGGTTCTAACGGTTCCCCGAAGAACCGTTAGAACCGTTTTTGGCCGGTTCCTATGATTATTAACGGTTCTAACGGTTCCAACGGTTCCCCAAAAAACCGAACCGTTAGAACCGGTTCGGTTCCACTTTCGGTTCTTGAAAAAAAAAGCTCAAAACCGAACCGTTTTGAATTTTCGGTTCTCGGTTCCAGTTCTTATCATTTAGGACAAGAACCGAACCGGTCCCAGCCCTAGTATATGAGGAATTCCATAAGACATGGGAGCATTTTCATGATCTATTAATCAAATATCCACACCATGGTTTTGATAAAGCGAGTCTTGTCCATTTCTTCTATAAGAGTCTTTCCCCAATGAATTGTACAATGATTGAATCCATGCACAAAGGGAAATTTAAAGACCAAACTCCTGATCAAGCTTATACATTTTTAGAGGAACTAGCTGAGAGTGCACAAAACTGGAATAGTAGTAGCGAATACGTGTCTCGTAATGAATATACTGCACTTAAGAAACCCGGCGTGTATGAAGTTAAAACTGACCCAGACCAAAAATCTGTCATGGAGAGTCTAGCTACTGGTGTTCAAAACTTAAGCAAAAAATTTGATGCATTTACTATCTCGACTAGAAACAACCCGAGCCCAGTTTTAAATGTCAGTAACCCATGTGGGTTGTGCTCTAGCTTTGATCATATTACTCAAACCTGTCCTTTTTATTACTCTGATTTTGATGCACAAGTGTGTGCATTTAATATTTTTGGCAATAGATACCACCTTGATATGCGATTTCACCCCAATTTTTCTTGGAGTCAAAATGTTTCTTCGCAACAACAAAATGTAGGTGATCCACCAGGTTTTCAAGGCTCCCAAAATAGGCTAGTCTCTCAATAGACCGGACCAATGGTCCCTCAACAACAGTTCTTCCAACATCAGGTCAATAGTAATAAGGAAATAGTTCTTGACCCTATGCGCAATTACAATGCTCCAGTCCCATCCACTAATCATTCACCTAATGTTGAAGATAATTTTAAAATGCTGGCAATGACCATAGATCAATCCACTCAACAAGCGAATCAGAGGATGCAAAAGTTAGAAAATATTATTGACATTTTAGCTAAGACTCAACTTCAATTCCAACAAACTATTTAGAGTCAATTAAGCCAACTCACCTTTGTCTTAGCTGAAAGACAAAAAGGTACATTACCAAGCTAACCTGAGCCAAATCCAAAAGGTAGAACAAACTTTAATGTAGGTGCTAATGTGTCTAATTTAGAACACCAACCTGAACAGGCTAATATTGTTAATACACTTTCATCTAATGATAAGATTAAACAATAAAGGAAGCAAGAAAACATTGAGCTCCAAGACAATAATTCACAAGAAAATGAGAAGAAAAAAAAATGAGAATGAAGAAACTAGGACGAATTTACATAAAACTAATAAAAATGATCAAGCTGTAGGTCCTCAGATTGACAGTACCCCAAAAGAAATGATTCCACGTGCTCTTTTTCCATCTAGACTAGTCAACAATAAAAATGATTCTCAATATAGTGAAATTTTAGATGTTTTTCAAAATCTTCAAATCAATATCCCATTTCTCACTGCCATAAAACAAATTCCTTCTTATGCTAAATTTATTAAAGATTTAGTCAAACGAAAAACTAGTGTTCCCAAAGAAGCCTTTATAGCCCAGCATTGCACATCCTTCTTACAAAACCAAGTTGTGATTAAACATAAAGATCCTGGTAATCCACCTGTCAAATGTAAGATAGGAGAAAATTTTGAGGAACAAGCTTTATTAGATTTAGGAGCCAATGTGAACTTACTTCCATATTCCGTTTATCAACAATTGGGGTTAGGTGATTTGAAAAAACTCGATGTCAGGTTAAGTCTAGCAGACCGTTCCATCAAAATTCCAAGGGGTATAATAGAAGATGTCATCGTAAAAGTTGTAGACTTTTATTATCCCGTCGATTTTATCGTCCTTAATACCCATCCCACCCAAGGCATGCATATTCCGATCATCTTATACCGACCTTTTCTAGCCACGGCTAATGCATTAATAAATTGTAGAAATGATAATATGACATTAACATTTGGTAACATGAAGGTTGAAGTAAATATTTTTAGTCTCACTAAACAACCCGATGACACTGAGTCCGTTGAAGAACTATACTTTATAGAGTCATTATCTTCTGAAACATCTAAAAAAATTCACCCCGAGGACCCACTCCTCCATTGCTTAGCTCATTTCGGATCTGATATCGATGAAGATAATATAATTAATGAAGTCAATGCTTTGTTAGATTCTACATCACTTATGAATATTGACAGTTGGGCCAATCGTTTTGAACCCGTTCCGCCTGAGTCTCCTATAGCTATTGCGAATGAACCGAAGCAAGTGTCTATTATTAGTTCTGATTGTGAGTTTTTTACATGTAATTCTGAGTCTAAGTCCACTTATACTAATAATTCATCCCAATTTGTTTCACTTTCCACGATGCCTTTTGTTAATAGTGACCTCACATTTGACCCATGGCCTCCACCCATCAATTGCACACATGTGTCATCTTACCAAAATAATAATGATTATTTTTCTAATGTTAAGTTGTTTCCTGCTGTTGTTGAGGTTTTATTTATAATATCATCCGATTTAGAGCCTGACATAAATCATGAACCATTACTTCTTGATTTTTGCTCACGATTACTTTTCTATATTTGTGCACTGTTAAATTCTATTTATATATCAAATCCTTGCTATGATATTATGATTATTATTTCTGTTGATTTGCCACCTGATATACGTGTTAGTTATTCGCAATATTATATCATACATCTTTTATTGCATCTATCTGCTATAACCCATGTTCACTAGGTTGATCCCCAACTATTTCGATTATTAATTTTTGACAAAAATAATTTATCTCTGTTTGGGGTGTTCTTGTTTAAACACTGAGGACAATGTTTCGATTTGTTTGGGGGTGGGAATGTTTTCAAAAATGCAAATTCATTTTTTTTTGGAAAATATTAAAATAGAGTCGTTTTGGTTTAGTACCCTATCGATGATATAAATGAATTTACCGATGACCCACCTTATGAATGCTTAGAATTGTTATTGTCTAACTCTAAGTTTAGTTTGTTACTCGAATATAAATAAATTTAGACATTGCACTATGAGCTCTATTCAAAATATTTTTTTTAACTGCATAAACAGCCGTCTAGTGTAATGTAAATTGAAAAGTAATCGAGTTTCTAAGGAGCTAGAGAAATAACAGTGGAGACCTAATAACCCTGTGAGACTTTGAGCCTTTTATCATTTGTAAAGGGTATATACGGAAACTCGGAGTCATAAGATAACTCAACTATTCTTCATACCGTATTAAGTCGTTGCATAGTCTCATTATTATTTTTTCATATTTTGATTAATTACTGAGAATGAAATCTCTTTCGAGTTAAGAGAAACATAGGCTTTGTAGTTTATTTGAGTCGTGATCATCACGCTGACCCATAGAGAGGATAATAGGCCTTCTTTCTTTTCCACAATAAGCCTTCAACCGTCATATATATTTATCGCTAGCAGCCTTTTGAGCCTATAAAAAATAACCTTTTCTTTGTTTACCCATATCCCTAAAACCCTATTTATTTATGAGAAGTTCTGCTACTCAATTTTCACCTTTTGCAATTGTGTATGGATTTAATCCTTTGACTCCATTAGATTTATCTCCATTACCTTATTCTCAATATACTAATCTTGATGGAAAGAAAAAGGCTGAGTTTGTTAAGCAGATTCATGAGAAGGCAAGGCTCAACATTGAAAGGAGGACGGAGCAATATGCAAAGCAGGCGAATAAAGGATGTCAGAAGCTGGTTTTTGAACCTGGAGATTGGGTATGGATGCACATGCGGAAAGAACGATTTCCAGAGCAACGTCGTTCTAAGCTACTTCCTAGAGGAGATAGACATTTTCAAGTTCTTGAGCGCATCAACGATAATGCTTATAAACTGGACCTCCCAGGATAGTACAACGTTAGCGCTACTTTTAACGTTGCTGACTTAAGTCCGTTTGATGCCTGTGATGATTTGAGGGCAAATCCTTTTCAAGAGGAGTGGAATGATGGAGGCAAGGCTGTCGTGCACAATGAAGGCAATTCAAAGGCCATCCAAGTTCCAACAGGCCCAAGTACAAGGTCACGGGCTAAGAAGTTAAAGGTAGAGCTTAATGGATTACTTCAAGCTATCTGGGCTCAAGAAGAAAGCACAATCAAGCCCATTGGAGGGAAAAAACGTGGAGGACAAAATGGAGGCCGGATTACACTTATTCAAGCCCAATTGGAGTGAGAAGACTATGTCTATGCGGCCCAAGAGTGTGGAGTCAAGCCCACACGTTTTTTATTTATTATTTATTTATTTATTTATTATTTCTTTTAAAGACTAGTTCTTGTTTGATTAGGATTTGTTTTGAGGATTCCTTGTTGGATTGGTTTCTTGTTGCCTAAGTTTTCTTCTCCCTATTTAAAGGGGGTTCATTGTTTTATTTTGATATCTAAGACATTATTCATAATAGTATTAAGTGATTTAATCCTCTTTGGTTCTTCACAAACTATTTGAACTTATCGGTTTGTCCGTGGCGTTCATCCGACTTATCAATCGGAATTTCGCACCCGATTGTGGCGTCTTCGTTTTCCACCAGAATCTGATTATAAAAACGGTCCGGGTCATTAATTTGCTACGATTTTCGTGTGTATCTGTGTCGAGGTTCGCACAACCAATTGATTGTGTTGGCGGGTTTTGAGTGATATCACCGTAGGTCGTATCACTAAGTAATTCATCCTGTTTTTTTTTAAAAAAAAAACAACGCGAAAATATAGAATACTTCTCAAATCCATTACAATTCAAATTTGAACTAACATAACTAAAAATGCAACGAGTACAGGCATTTAAGGTCTAAAGTTCTCAAACTTAATTTAGATTTACAACTCCCACAAATCAAAATAATATAACGAGCTAAATCCATAAGGGCATCAGAGAGGGCTCTAAGATGAACTCGGACCTGGTTCACGACCTTTTCCTGTACCACGGGGTCTACCTGAAAGATAAATGAGGGAATGAGCCAATACTGGCCCAGTGGGAACTATAGGGGAAGGGAATATGCAATGAAATGGACGTTCCACAATATGAAGGATCATAATTTTAGTCATTAAGAAAATTCCCTAATTGTTAATAAGTCATAGAAAGAAAACCATTTATTAAGTACATTATAATCCAATTATGGTCCATATGTAACACATACAATATATATGGATACACGTCCATCCACCACCTCCTCCTCCTCGACCTAAAACCGGTACTAGACGGAATAAGATACTCACAAATGCACCCCACCTTTCCGTGAGTCTATGCACTGGTAACCATATTTTTGGCATCCCATCTTTACCATGGGTCTGTGTAATAACATAACTCAAGCATTTCTATACCGATGCTTATCCGGTTCCAACAATCTCAATATTTCACAGCAATATATACATATATTTAACTCATGGTTTTCATCAAAAGCTGTGTCAAAAATTACTTGACACAATATATCTGCTTCAAAACAATATAATAATTAAGTTTTGATATGTATATACCATGCTTTACACAACAATATACAGCAATAATATGAAATCCAACGGTCTCGTCATCCAAAAAAAATTTAAAAGTAAATGCTAGATTTATTAGAACCGTCATCAAGAAATCAATACATGTCTAATAAGAAGTTAAAATATGATTCAAGAGTGATTTATATTCTGGAAATTTAAGAATTTTAGTAAAGATCCCAAGTATTAGACATGTATTTGACGTTTCTAGCCATTTCGGTACCAAACTCTCAAATAAATGCTTAAATAAAGACATGCAGTACGATCAGCCTCCAAAATCATCATATATAACCAATATACCATCAACAACAAGGCTTAGAATGTTTTATCCATGGTTATACATCAGGCATGCAAGAGAAACAATGAACTTGGTACCGAAAATCTAGTATTTCAACTCAATCAACTATGGATTATCAAGAATCAAAGAGAGAATGGAAGTTCCCACCTAGAAACTAGAAAAACAGAGGTTGGATGACCTAGAGTGAGCTCAAATGGTCCCCCACATCAAGCATGCAAGCCCGAAAATGAGTTGAGAAGGCGAAGAAGATGAAAAATTTGAGTTTTCGGTATGAAACTCTCAATTCTGAGCTATGAACCCCCGATATTACTCCAAGAACCACACACTCTCTCTCTAGAATATATCTGAGCTCACTTGTGTTAAAAGTGGACTGAAATGGAGGTGGAAGATGTTTAAAAACGGGTCAAAGTTGGTCAAGGCGATATAAACGATGTTATGGAGTTACTGTTTGTATTTTGGTCATAACTTTTTACTTGGAACTCTGATCGGGATGATCTTTATATCAACAGAAAGGTAATTCAAAGCTCTGGACATATTAATATCATAATTCCGTTGAAGACAGCGCTGTGCCGAGATGCTACAGAAAATCAGATTTGGTTGATCGGCTAGTTTCGCACTCACTTTTGACCAACGAGAAGTGTGAATTAGCTTTCGCCCAAAACATGAAAGTTGTAGACGGATATATGATGAAGCTATAGGAGTTGGCGGAGTGGTATTTGGATAAAATATGAGAAATTTACGAGTCTCCAAAATTGACTAATCTAAAACGTCGAGCAAATATTCCCGATTCTAAAAACGCCTCTGAAATTGCTTATTTCAAATCTGAATGTGAAGAAACGCTCCAGATTACTTCTAAAACATATTTATGACATGTTGGAAAAAACAGAACTGAATTCGGAGGTCTGAATATTCCGAAACCACAAACGAGAATTGTAGAAATTGTTAACGTTTAAGGAAAGAAATTCGATTCTACTAAATACTTAAAAATCCTTAAATGAAGTCCGAATTTAAAGAAACTTTACATGATGATTTAATGACTATTATATGATGTAACGAAAAAGACAAAACTCAATTCGGATCTTCCTAGGTCAATGAACCGAACATAAGAAAAGTAGGAAAATTAGAAAATTCAAGAATACACCAAATTCTCCAAGTAACACACCAAATTACTCAAACTAGTTTCGAATTAAATCAAAATTTTCAGATTTTATCCGTAATACTAGAGTGACGTGTGGGAACATTCGGACTTGTCTAAGTCCACGAATGAATTGGAGAAGTAACTAACTAAATGAACGAAAATTCGCCTATCAAAACACGGGGTGTTACATGCCCATTGGGGCAGGAAGTGCTCCAGGACTAAGAAATGCGTGAAAAATTATAGCAACCATCCCTGGATCCATCAATGCCAACTTGGGACATCTAGGTGAGTGGCTCCTCCAACCAAAACAGAAGTGGAGCGGGGGTGCTATTGTTATATCCTAAAGGAGAACAATTATAATAAGCATTTTCTTAAATTTAAGGCCTCCAACAATAAGGCTGAGTATGAGACCTTAATCACTTGAATGAAGTTGGCCAAACACATGGGAGCCAAACAACTAAGGATTCACAATGATAGCTAGCTCGTTGTTAATCAAAATAATGGCAAGTATGAGGCCAAAGGTGAAAATAGGAAAATATACTTGGAATGAGCCCGAGCCCCTCTCAGCAAATTCTTCATGTACTTAACTGTAAATTTACCTTTGTCTGAAAATGCAGACATAGACAGGCTCACCGTTCTAGCCACTCAACCTAGGGAAAAGTTAGAACTGCTTACCCTTGTCAAGGATTATAGAAGCCTAGCTATGTTTCGCCTCAAATAAGCTATGTCGAGTAGGAAGCTTTGTGGATGGATCCTATCGTTTACCTGATAACTAATGAGCTCCTAAAAGACAAGGTCGAGGCTCGAAAAATGTGAATACACACTGCCAGGTACCTAATGATGGAGGGAAGATTGTACAAACGAGGCTATTCATGACCATTACTTAAGTGCGTTAAAGTCACGGGCCGAACCCCTTGCCACCATCATGGCTAAAAAAATAGAAAATTTCATATAGAGGAATGTAGTTTGCTGGTTCAGGGTCCCATGTTGTTCTACAAGTGACAATGGGAGAAAATATGATTTTAGATGCTCAATAACTTATGTTCCAACCTAGGAATTAGGCAAATCTTCACCTATGTAAAGTGCCCCCAAGGAAACAGCCAAGCCATAGCAACAAATCGTATCCTACTCCACGACCTCAAAACTCGACTCCAGGAAAAAAAGGGATGATGGGCAAAATAATTTCCCGGGATCCTATAGGCATATAGGACCACCCCAAGGGAGCCAACTAGTGAAACACTAATTTAATTAGCCAACAGCATCAAGGTTGTGGTACTAATAGAAATCGGCCTACCCAACCCCTTGGTTGAAAACTACAACGAGGAGGCTAATGCAATTGGATAGAGAACAAACCTCGACGTCCTAAAAGATTGAAGGGAGGCTACCACTTTCAAACTAGCTTTATACCAACAAAGGGTTGCCTAGCGTTATAGCAACATAGTTAGGCCAAAAGAGCTCAAATAGGGTGATTTAGTCCTAAAATTTGTGAACCAGTCTTAAAACTTGTGAACCTGTCCACAATGAAACCTAAGCATGTCAAGCTAGGCCCAAACTATGAAGGGCCTTGTAAAATAATCGAGATAAACAGGCTAGGCACATGCTGGTTGGAAAGACTGGTTGGAAAGACTGGATGGGACACTAGTTCCACACTCATGGTGAAAGTTTGTAATTTGTTACATCTACTTACTCTAGATCAATTATTTAAGCGTTATTTGAAATAATTGTCTTTATAATAGATGTAAAGTATATTAGGTAATTTAATTTTACTTCGAGAAAATAGTTTGTTATTATCTAGATGTTATTGCGGATATCTATGCATGTTGAATCATAAATTAAAGCAGTAACTAATAACGTAAAGCATTCAATCACACAACACCAATATTTAAGGAGGTATCGTTACAAATATAGGACTAATCCTCTTGGCAATCACTGTAAACATCCATTAGAATCAAAAAGAGTTTTACAAACACATACTCGAACTTACTGATGGAGACATAAATACAGGATCGTTTGATGTTGCGTATAGATTGAACAAAATACTTTTGCTAAAACCCTATAAGAATAAAGAGATTTCACATTTGTGGATCATGTAAAGGATCCATATGAGGAGACTAGGGTTTGAAAGCATTAGATTGCTATTTGGTAAGATTTTTTTAATTCTCGCTGGGCTGCGAAAATCGATTGTTTTCGCCACTAAAACGACTTCTAATCGTCCTAATTTTTCTCACAACAATAGCAACTTTGTGTTCTGAATGACATATCCAAAAATCAGCCGGATCCAATGGGGCGATCAAAAGTTACGATTGATTTACGACTGCAGTACCGAAAACCTAAAGATCTTCTATCGTATTCCTTCCGCCATTAAATCTTGCACCGAGTGTGGGCTACGGTATCACCAAGATTTTCTCCTCTCTCAATAGAACAAACCCTAACTCATGAGAAATATTGTAATGATGAGAAGAGACAAGGCCGGCGTATATATAAAGCTACGATAGGGACCTTAAAGATAAATAAGTGTTTAGGCTTCTTATGGAAAGTTGGAATCCTAATTCCACTATGAATTAGTTCATTCCATAAATTATAATTCACACCACTAAAGAATTATAATTGCACTCCTGTCCTTATCTCAAAATTATATTTCGAGCTCCTTATTATTCTCCCCACGTTAAGATTACAGATAACCGTCATTTAAATTAAATTACTGACAATTATATTTAAATGACTTCTAAATCCTTGAGCGTACCACTTAACTTATTTGATATTTCGGAATAACATAATACACTTGCAGGGTTTGACATGATCAAAAATTATAAGCTTCTCAAGGAGCTATCATCAATCCCTATACCGGGACATGGATTCCGTCAATAATTAATATTCATCATACATATAGTGTCGTCATCCAACTCACAAAAATTATTGATTCATAAATGAATCTCACTCTTAATGAGTCAAAACAACAAACACTACATATATATATGCTTATTAATTATTTCAAGATTAAGAGCATAAGTAATCATAATAATCATGGGATTTTAAATTGTTTTATATAGTCAGTATAAAAACAATTAACCCAAACTAGTCCTATTCAATACACACAAAGTGTACTAGCACAACGAGTTAAAACTATACCATTTCCTGTAGTTAAGATAAACTACTAAAACTTGTGCTACAATCCTACCGATGGGTGTCCAATTTCATCTAAGACTGTGAACCATTAAACTTATATTCCACAAGAATCGATGATATGATCTTCTGTGTGTAAGCTATACTCTACACACCAAATCATCTACTATATGGAATAAAAGACACACATGCACAATATTTAAATAAATAATATAATGCAATCATTGCCCATAAAGATTCTCATTAAATTAACAAAACCAAGTTCATAATATATCCAAACCAACAAAAAAATTATTGCTTTTAGTATATCACTCTAACAATCTCCCACTTAGACTCAAAGCCATGCAGCTATGCATCTCACTCCCATTCCCTCAACGTGAACATGTGTTTTCCCTTCTTATGAATCCTCGGCTCTTTCGAGTTTGCAACCGTTTCACTAGTATCAAAATAAAGTGAAATAGCTTATAACATTAAAGGTGCCACATTTTTTATTCATATAGAAGTTCTTGAGCCAAACCACCTCCTTAGCTGCTTCTAAAGTAGCCGACATATTCAGCTTTCATGGTGGAGTCAGCAATGCATGACTGCTTGATATTTCTTCAACCAATGACTCCACCTTTTAAAGTAAACACATAACCTGAAGTTGACTTTCTGGAATCCTAACTTCTGACTAAAAATCCTTGTCTGTGTATCCAACAGGTACTAGACTGTTTCCTAGTAAACCAACATAAAATCTTGAGTCCTTTTAAGGTATTTAAGTATATGTTTTACCGCAGTCCAGTGTTCTTTCCCTGGATTATACTGATACCTGCTAACCATACCAACGGTAAAGCAAATGTCTGGTCTAGTACACAATATAGCATACATGAGGCTTCCCACTACTGAAGCATAAGGAACTCCCCTCATCCTTTCTATCTCATCATGTGTCTTATGACATTGATCTTGGATAGAGTGATTCCATGTCTAAAAGGGAGAAACCCTTTCTTGGAATCCTGTATGCTAAATCTGGCAAGAATTGTATCGATGTAAGTACTTTGCAATAAGCCCAACATCCTATTTATCTGATCTCCCTTAAGCTTAATACCAAGGATGTGACTGACTTTTCCCAAGTCCTTCATATCGAGTTGACTTGATAACCATACCATCACTAGAGATACTATTCGCATACAATACCTGGAATACCACCGCACTTTCATTGTGCCTTTTGTACACACAAGACTCATCTGAACATTGATCAAAATCAAAATATTTGATTGCATGCTCAAATAGATGTTCCAAGATCTAGACACTTGCTTAAGCCCATAAATGGGCTTCTTGAGCTTGCACAACATGTGCTTTTGGCCCTTTGCTATGAATCCTTCTGGTTTCATCATATAGATCCTTTTATCAAGACTTCTATTAAGGAAACTTGTCTTGACATCCATTTGCCAAATCTCGTAATCAAGATGAGCTGCAATGGATAAGAGAATCCGAATAGACTTTGGTATGGTTACTGGCGAAATGGTTTCCTCAAAATCGATCCCCTTCTTTCTGAGTGAACCCTTTTAGCAATAAGCTTTGCCTCAAACCTATCTGATCCTCTCTGTCTCTTATGTACCCACTTACATCCGATAGCTTTTATCCCTTCGGGTGGTTTTACAAGATCCCAGACTTTGTTAGAGTACATGGACACCTTTTCAGATTTCATAACCCTTTGCCATTTTCTGTATCTTTATTTTGAAGTACTTCATTGTAGTTAACAAGGGTTCGTTTCTTATTCATCAAGGACCTTGTCATAAGACTCTCCCAAGAACATAAAACGACTAGGATGACGAACAACCTTCCCACTACGACGAGGCACTACTTGTGTTTGTGTACATTGTGTAAATATTGAACTTACTAACTCACTATCCAAACGTTGTGCTGGTTCAAGAACCTACGTATTAGTTATTTGTTCAAGATGTGCACAAGTATCGGCAATCCTCCCACTACGACGAGGTAATGGAATGTCGATATCCATTTAATGTGGTATTTCCTCTTGTATTAAAGGTATAGACGAATTGTGCCATGTTTTTCTCTCCTCTCATTCCAATACAATAACACTACTCATGGGCTTATGGTCCATGATATAATCGTCTTCTAAGAATCTGGCATTGATAACAATAACCTTACATTCTCAAGGATTATAAAATAAACCACCCTTGGTTCCCTTTGGATACGCAACAAAGAAATACACTTCTATTCTTGATTCCAACTAATCCGCATTACCTTTCAGCGCGTGTGCTGAACTAACTCATACCAGAATATGCCACAAACCGGGCTTACGCCCGGTCTACAATTCTATGGGTGTAGTAGGTACTGACTTTGATGGTACCAAGTTTAGAATAGCTATTTCTAAAGTATATCCCCAAAAAGAATAATGTAGGTTTGAATAACTCATCATAGATCTTACCATTTCTATAAGAGTCTTATTCCTTCTTTCTGCTACACCATCATGCTGTGGCATCTCCGGTGTAGACAACTGGGATGCAATCCCATTCTCTAATAAATATTCCTTGAACTCTCCCAAGAGGTATTCACCACCACGATCTGATCGTAGTGACTTGATACATTTTTCTAGACGCCTCTCTGTTTTTGTCTTGAATTCTTTGAATTTCTCAAAAACTTCAGACTCTCGTCGTATTAAGTAAATGTATCTATACTTTAAATAATCATCTACAAATGTGATGAAATACTCAAAGCCTCCTCTAGGCTGGACATTCAGGTGACCAAACAAATCAGAGTGAACCAGTTTTAACTGTTCTTTAGCGCTATAGCCTTTTGCCGAGAATGATCTCTTAGTCATTTTACCTTCTAAACATGATTCACAAACTAGAAGTGCCTCCACTTCCAATGAACCTAATGGTCCATTTTCGACCAGTTTTTGAATTCTTTTTAGATTAATATGACCAGGGCGTAAGTGCCAAAACTACATTTGGTTTATTTTGAAGGTTCCTTTCTCTTAATCGGTAAACTATTAATACTATTCAATTCACTCAATTGTAATACTGACAAGTCAGGATTATTAATATAAAGATCAATTACTAATGTACCAGAACAAACAAACTATTTATTTTTTCTAATGATAACTAATTTATCATTAAAATAAACAAAATATTTATCCTCAACCAATCTAGAAATATAAATCAAATTTCTTCTAATGAAAGATACATATATACATTTCTTAATCATTAATATCATATTCCGACTAGACTGAAGATAAATATCTTTTACTGCAACTGTTGCCACATTCGTAGCTACCAATATGTAAATTTTCTCTATTTTTAAGTTGTCTAGTTTCCTGGAACCCCTACAAAGTATTGCAGACATGATTAGTGGCTCTTGAATCTACACACGACGTACTGGTAGATCGGACCACTAAACAAGATACAACAGCAAAATTTATGAAAGTTACATATATTGTTATAACGGTTTAGGAAACTTGGACAATCTTTCTTCAAATGTACTTTCTACTGACAGTGAAAACACTAGCCCATAGGCTTTTTCACTCCTCTTAGAGGTTCAGTGACTGCGGCACGCACTGCTCCTTGTGGGATTGTAGCTTATGTATTCTTCTTTTTTCTTTTTTGCTTTTAGGCATAGAAGTTGAAGCTTTCTCAGCCACTGGAGTACTAGCCAGCTTACGAAGGAGTTCCTCAACTGCTTGGAATTCTTTAAGAAGTTCCAACAATGAATAAAGCTTATTCATGTTGTAATTCTGCATTCACCCTTTAAATAAATCCAGCAGCGACTGGAGAACGATATCGACCTGAGTTTTCCCATCGATTTCAGCTCCAAAGATCTCTTAGTTCATTCAAAAGACCGATCGTCTTCAAAACAATATCCTTAACTCGGGTTCCTTCAGTAATAGTCGTGTTCATGAGGCCTTTCATCGAAACCTACCTTGCAACATGATCCTGATCACCAAAAATATCTTTGAGGTTCAGCATTATGTTGTAGGCGGTGGTAAAAGACTAATGCTAATGTTGTATCACATTTAACAAAAATGCCAGAATGTAGAACCACACCATCTCATCAGCCTTTTTCCACCTCCGGCAAGCCTGGGTTTCCTCATCGGTCGCCCCCTTACTAGGTTCTTCTAGACAAGACTCAATGAGCACAAACTTGTACTCTTTAACAGTAAGCACAATATTCAAGTTCCCTTTTTTTTAGTCAGTTGATTAAGCCAAAATATTTCATTTTTATACGTATTTAGGTGGCTTAATATGTATGAATTTGATTTTAATTATCCTAAATTGTTAAGAATTGAGTTTGTAATCATGAAATAGGATAATATGTTTGTTTCTAGTGCATTTTACCCTTTTTACAGGTTAAAAATGAACAAGAACGAATCTAGAAGCAAATTCCCCCAAAGTTAGTCATTGCCGATTAAATTCGGAGCTAAATTGAGTTCAAGAAGTGAACCGAAAGCAATTCCCAAGCTCAATTATTAAGGGAGTGGATGGAAGAGACTAAGAGAAGCCAATAAATCACCCCAAGCGAAGAAAAAGTCATTTGAATCAATTTGGGAAATTTTCGAATGAAGAAGACATCCACTGCGCGCAACGTTTCTGTTACAGCGATTTCTAGTATTTATCCATGTAGAATTTGAAGAAAACTCCAGCAATAGAAGTTGTAGAGATCTGAGTCAGCTATGCGTGGGTGAAAACCTTGCATCAATCGGAATTCGGAGCGCAAAGTTATGGCCGAAATACGAACAGTGCGCCGGAGGAATAAATTCCCGCGCGAATGAATAGAAGAATTGAAGGTGCAAGAAATTATTGAATGTGATCCTAGCTCAGATGGTTTGAGTGAGACGTTTTTGTTCTTCCTTATGGTCTCGGGTTCAAGTCCCATGTGCTGCAATTTATTTTTGATCAATTTTCAAACTCCAAATTGGGCCAAGCCCATGACCCATTAGCACACCTAATTAAATTAGGTTTTATAATATATATTATATATATATATAAATCATCATTTAATCAGCCAAGCAGCAGCCATCAAAAGCAGCAGCCAGCCGTGTGCTCTTTCTCTCTCTCTCTCTCTCTTTCTCTCCATTTTTCTTCTTTCTCCATTCTTTTTTTCTTTCTTTCTTTCTTTATTTAATTTTTGTTCTACAAGTTAAAGATTCGTTTTGTATCGCGTCTACTAGTTTTATTTGGCGTTCATTCGGAATTAAATACGAAGGGTTTGAGTTCATTATTGAAGATTAATTTTAGAATTTAATTATTGATCTACGCGCGTACTTCAATTCCAGATTTTTTAATTTTATTTATTGCTTTATTAATTCTTAGTATAAATTGTGCATGCTAATGATTTTCTTTATATTTCAATTTATGAATTTATGTAGGCTGTTTTATTTAATTAATTTATTGAGCATGAATTTATTAGATATGTTTAGCTAGTTCGTTAGTTAGGTGTCCGTAAGGAACGGGTATGCCGACGCGGTAATTTTTAGGACCCAAATTTAATTCCAATTAATTTTTCATTGGTTAATAGGTCATTATAAATATGATTTTTATTAAATTATTATTCTAGTATGCTAATAACATATTTTTATAATAAATTTAATAAAATCTTTCCGACAAAAAGAACCAAACTAGTTTGAATCTTTGTTTTTTACGCTAAACCCTAACTAGTCGACTTAGAGAACGGTTTATACTCTCTAAATTAATTGGTTATGTATCTTTTTAGATTTCAAACTTAAGTGCGCTGTTTTTGGTATTTATTTTAATCCTCACTTTTTGATACCAAAATTGTCAATTTTGTGTTTCCATCGTCCGTTTTAGTTTAAATTCGATTTTAATCATGTTTTAACATATTTGAATTAAATTGTGGCTTTTACTTAATTTTTTAAACTCACTTTTAATAAAAGATTTTGTAGTGTCAAGGACTACTTCACTTTAATAAACAAGTGTTTTCGGTAAAATTAAGTAATGCGAATTGATTCCATAATTAGTATTGGTACGTATAGTTCATGTCACGCATGAATTATTGCGAAAAATATGAGTTTATGAGATCATTTAGCTTGTGGAAAGTATGTGAATTTTTAAAGAAAAATTAATTAGAAAAAGATTCCCGGTCGACCAAATTACCCGTTGTGTTGCCCGGAACTTATGGATACCCCTAGCAGTTTTTATTCTTAATTTTAATTAAAGTTTTTTTACTCATTTAATTTATTTAGCACGCTAGCTGTTTTTATTATTTAGTTAATTTAGCTTTATTCCATGTTTTTCTTATGTTAATTTATTTTCCGTTAGCATAGTAATGTTTCGCTACCTTTATGTTTAGTTTCATTTGCATGTTTTATTTAGTTGTATCACCTTTAGTTAGTTTACTTATTAATTCTCATTCCATTCCCTCCATATTTCTTCTTTTCTTTATTTTTCGCTTCTTACTCTCGAAAGAAATTTTTCTAAGTCAAAGAACTACCCTCCTTTTCTTGAATCGACCTCGGACTTACCGAGTATATTATAACTTGACCGACCACCTGCAGTTGGGTGTAATAACTTGCGCACTTTTCGAGCGTAGTCATCAGTATAATTAGGTCCAATCAATTTGTTTTAGTTGAGAATAATTAAAAGTGAATTGAAAGAGTTTACCATTTTAAAACTTGAGAATCACATACAAATTATGATGGACAATAATAACTTTGAACACATATTTTAAATATGATACCCTCTACCATTTCAAAAAGCGTTCGCCAGCAGCCTAAGATTTTGAACAATATGCCCCGTTAGTGAGGTCGTCTATAATTCATTATTTTTAAACATATGTAAACCTATTAAATTTTACTATCTAGACAATACCTTATTGTCAAGCAATACATACTATCTAGACAATCCTTTATTGTCAAGAAATATATACTAGATAATCCTATATTGTCAAGTAAAATTCAAATAGCCGACTTCCTTTGGTCCTACAAATAATAGTAGAGACTTAGTTGGAGAGCATACTATTATTTATATCTAAGTGTATACCATCATTTAATTTAGTCCAATGATTCTACAACTTATTCTTTCTGATATGGAGGTAAGCACTAAAACCCACACGAAAAATAAATCACATAATTTAAAATTATCAGTCAGTGAAATTTGTACAATGATTCCGTAATCTATTCTTTCCGATATGGAGGTGAGCACTATAACACACACGAAGAATAAATTACATCATTTACAAACTAATGATGGAGACCGTGGGATTTTTATGTGAAAAAATCCCCCACCCACTTAGTAATTAAAACATTCTTTTCTGAGGGTTATGAAAATTTTATATTAAATTCTAGTCAACTAAAATACAAGGATTTGAAATATAAAAGACATGTGCAATAAAATTATTTTGCTGCTTTTTAAAAAAAAACTTATATTTTTCAATTACGCAAAATTTATGTTTATATACCATTTTTTAATTTGATAAGAACTAAATGTAAAATAAAAGGTGATCTAGGTATGGTCATGTATCCATGTTGTCCAAAATTATAAGGAAACCTAATAATTAAACATAAATGACCAACAGACATTCAGACAAAGCATTAAACCATTCAATAATAAGAATAATTAAATTCCTGCTATTATAGTCCAAGCTTCATCATCCCTAGTCCGTTGGAAACCTGTAACGACCTATGTCGCCACTTCATTAACTATGTAGGAATCAACCTTGGTGGAAACACCTTCTTCAACGTTTTGCGTTAAAGAAACTGCAATCTTAAATACAAAGGTCTTATGCCTCCATTTAAGGAGTTCACACATAAACTATTATATCTAAACTTTAAATAAAATTGCATAGATCATATGCCTCTTTTTTAGGAGTTCACAAATCTGATATAAATTTAATTTACAACTATGAATAAAACCCATATCATCATGCACATTAAAATTAATCACGAATAAAAATATCATGGGATCCAATCACATAAAACGTAATTACGTGACCATAATAGCGGGATAAGAACACTGCAAAACAAGGGTTAGCGAGTTCTGCGTTCTATCCAACAACAACATGCATGAATAGATTTAACTGGACAACATGGCTAGTTCATTCCGTACGTAGTATCAAAGAAAACCAATCCATCTGATACCAATTAATGGAGACATAAATACATGATCGTTTGATGTGGGTATAGATTGAACAAAATACATTTGCTAAAATCCTATAAGAATAAAGGGATTTCACCTTTGTGGATCATGTAGAGGATTCATATGAGAAGACTAGGGTTTGAAAGCATCAGATTGCGATTTGGTTAGATTTTTTTAATTCTTGTTGGGCTGCGAAAATCGATTGTTTTCGCCACTGAAATGACTTCTGATCGTCATGATTTTTTACATAATTGTCGTAACTTTGCGTTCTGAATGACATATACAAAAATTAGCCCAATCCAACGGTGGAATCAAAAGTTACGATTGATTTACGACTGCAGTACCGAAAACTTAAAGATTTTCTATCGTATTCCTTCCGCCATCATCTCTTGCACCGAGTGTGGGCTACGGTATCACCAAGATTTTCTCCTCTCTCAATAGAACAAACCCTAACTCATAAGAATTATTGTAATGATTAGAAGAGACAAGGCCGGTGTATATATAAGGCTACGATAGGGACCTTAAAGAGAAATAAGTGTTTGGGCTTTCTATGGAAAGTTAGAATCCTAATTCCACTACGAATTAGTTCCTTACATAAATTATAATTTACACCACTAAAGAATTATAATTGCACTCCCGTCCTTATCTCAAAATTATATTTCAAGCTCTTTATTATTCTCCCCACGTTAAGATTACAGATAATCGTCATTTAAATTAAATTACTGACAATTATATTTAAATGACTTCTAAATCCTTGCGCCTACCACTTAACTTATTTGATATATCGGATTAACATAATCCACCTGCAGGTTTTGACATGATCAAAACCTATAAGCTTCTCAACGAGCTATCATATATCCCTATACCGGGACGTGGATTCCGTTAATAATTAATAATCATCATACATATTGTGTCATCATTCAACTCACGAAGATTATTGATCCACAAATGAATCTCACTCTTGATGAGTCAAAACAACAAACACTACATATATATGTCTATTAATTATTTCAACATTAAGAGCATAAGTAATCATAATAACCATGGGATTTTAAATTGTTTTATATAGTTAGTATAAAAACAATTAACCGAAACTGGTCCTATTCAATACACACCAAGTGTACTAGCACAACGAGTTAAAACTATATTGTTTCCTGTAGTTAAGATAAATTACTAAAACTTGTGCTACAATTCTACCGATGCGTGTCCAATTCCATCTAAGACTGTGAACCATTCAACTTATATTCCACAAGAACTGATGATATGATCTTCTGTGTGCAAGCTATACTCTATACACCAAATCATCTACTATATGGAATAAAAGACACACATGCACAATATTTAAATAAATAATATAATGCAACCATTGCCCATAAAGATTCTCATTAAAATAGAAAAACGAAGTTTATAACATATCTAAACCAACAAGAAAATTATGGCTTTTAGTATATCACTCTAACACTTATAACATGAGATATAAGTTTACACATGGGTCTACTCCTCAAACTCGTCTTACACTCTTTTGTCATATCATTTGACATGTTTGGCAACGAGTATCGTCATATTGGTAATACCTCAATGTTATGCCTTGTGCAAGCTTCGCTCTTAGCCCAAATGCCTAAATGTTTCGGCTAGCCGATGTATACAACACTTCATGCGCCATAGACTTCTCCATTCGCTGATTACCACACTCTGTTCTTCGGTATACACTTGAAGAAGAATGGATAGGGATTTGAGACTTGTTCTTAGGAAGAAGAACAATATGATATATGGATTTGATTGAAACCCTAAGTAGTGGAGTTTTCCTTTAAAAACAAAGTATTTTATCCCTTTTTAGATTTGAAAATGAGTTCTCAAAACACACAAAAATCACTACCTAAAACTAAGCTTGAGTTTCTTATTTATACTACCAAATACAAAAAGAAGCTACGTTCAATTTACGTTAAAAGAATGCTGATGGCGACGCCTTAGCATACCGGTATATATTGGTTCCTTGTACCAGTATGCTTAGCTTTTCATGTGACGCCCTGCGAGTGATGAGTACTCCCTTGGAGGGGAGGAATTGTAGCTTAAAGGGGGCATCCCACATCAGAAGATGGGGGATCCTTGGAGACCCATATAAGTAAGAGTTGGTCGCTAATTAAGTACGAGGCCTTTTGGGGGCTCACTGGCTTCGGATCCCATAAGAACTCCGAAGTTAAGCGAGTCGGTGGCCAGAGCAATTCCAGGATGAGTAAACCCCTGGGAAGCTGGTCCTGAGCTCCCAAAAACAAAGCCGTGCGAGAAAGGGCTGCACAGTTGGTGCTGGAGCGGAGCCACTCAAAGCGGACAATATCGTACTGAGGTGGGACCGGGTCGTTACATTTCATCCTTGCGAAATTTTCTACCATCAGGCATACTAGTCTACACATTTAATCTTCATTAATATTAAAATGATTGACTTTGAATTCCCTAAGAAAATCTTTGGCAATGAGCGTACTGATATACACAGTTAAGCTTTAACACCAGTATGCCAAGCTATTATTCCTGAGAAATTTTGTATTTGTAACACCTCGCGTTTAGTTTGCTCATTAATTTTCCTTCATAAGCTTGATTCATCGAATAACTTCACTTTGGATAGTAATTTTTGGTCTCGAATAGAATTATATGGTTTCCACACTTCAAGCATGTTTCAATATCTTAATTAAATATGGATGGATGATCATTTGCTACTCGAGTGATCCTTATCGAATTCTAGGTGTTAATCGCCCCTTAGTTCTATTTTACCCTTAAACGTAGATTTGGATACTCGAATTTGGTTCCGGACATATTTTGATGAGATGAACACTTCCCTCAAGTCATACTAATCATATTACATATGTGTGCATTGTTGAAACGCATTTTGGATGGCTGTGGTTGAATTTGGTTGGCCAACGGTGATAATTGTGTTTTTAGCGAAATGAGTTTTTGGCCCACTTTAAGGATTTATAACTTCCTCATATGATGTCCAAATCACTCTCCGTTTGTGCCACTAGTTAGATTTTGATCCATTCTATAACTTCTATGTTTCGACCAAAACCCAATTCTAGCTCCTTGCGGGTCATAATTGAGCGTGAATTAAGCCAATTAACCAATCTGCTCATATCCAAATCTACAGTGATTTGGCGGACTTCTGTCTTCAATGAATTACTGCTATTTTTTTGCTCATAATTTGGAGATCTCTAAAGAGAAACGTTGTCTATCTTTGAGTCCTCTTTCCGTTGATATAAATATCATCCAAATCGGAGTTACGAGTATAAAGTTATGCCTAAAATATAAACAGTGCGCCAAAAACATTTGGCTACTCGGGTTTGACTCATTTTTTAACCATTTGACCCGATTTTTGTCTCATTTACACCCCAAAACCCCCAAAACCCCCCAAAACCTATACCATTCTATGGACATGACCAATTCAGAACCCTAGAGTGAGAAAGTGTGGGGATTTAGGGGAGATTTTAAAGAGTTTTCACCATGGGTACATGATTTAGCAAGAAATCTGCATTATTCTTCATCTCCATCATCCTTTTCACCTTGTTCACTTGGAGGAGCTTAAGGATTCTCGGAGGAGTGTGTATTCCAGCCACCTAGGTCATCATCAACCATCTCAAAATCATGTTAAAGCTTCAATTTTAGGTGGGAACAATATTATAAATTCGTTTTTATTACTACTATGTGTTGCATGTAGAAATTTGACTAAATATTGGGGGTTTTTGCTAAGAACTTAGGGTTTGTGTTGCATGCATTGGGTTTGGGTGTTCTTAACCCATAATTGATCATTCAATACTGTTATTTATGTTGAATATAACCTACTACAATAATTAATTTAGTTTGTACACACCCAATTTATAATTTGGACAAAAAAACCCCAATTCGATAACTATTGCTACTAGTTTTTAAGAAAATGCACATGCTTAGTATAAGTGGTATAAATTCTGAAAATTTGTGATTATTTAGTACTAGAAATAAACTATAAACCATTTGAATGGGATGGAGATGATGTACATATGCCAATTTTTGACATTTGCAAAGACTTGGTAAAAAACCATCTATACACAAGTGGGTTTAACTAGAAATTGCGTATAACTAGAAATGACTTATATGATGGGTTTGATACATTAATATCTCTACATATATTGTGTGAATATGATGTTATATATTACATATGCCACTTGTTGACAAACGTTAAGGATTCAGCTAAACCCTCTTATCGGCAAAATGCTTGCTAGATTATGCTAAACAAATTATACAAGCAAAATTGTGGGTTTCTTGTACGATTTCACTATTACTCATATGGGAATGATGTCCAAGAGCTACACTAGGCATTGGAAAGTTTGTAATAACTATTGAGTAAAAATCCCACCAAAAGGATTATAACTAATGAAACCGTCCATGGAGTTTTATACAAAAATACTTGGTGGGATAAATGTATGTGCCTCATGGACATCGTTGTGATATGGGTGTTGTAATCTTGAATGTTTTATGGTTATTTGATATACACTTGGTATATGTACACCAAAAACATTATATATCTATATATATATAAGATAATTGTCTTATATAAGTCTCTTGTAGTAATAGAACTAATGGCAAAGAGATAAATTATGAGATTTAAATCATGAGCTAGTTGTGTTAATTAAGGTGGGATTATTGATAATATATGGTGTGAGCATCCTATGAGATATATGGATATATTTCTTTAAATTTTTATATTATTGTCGTTGATGGATTTTTCAACCTAGTTGGAATACATAAGTATATTTACGCATTCCTTTCTTTTGATATATATATCTGGTGTACGTATAATTCTATACAGCTAATGGGTGGCTTTTGACGCGTATATACTTAATATCTCAATTGGTTTGATATTTATATATTTTTATGATTTGGCACCATATTGTACCATTTGGTTAGTTACCCTTATTATTTTAGCCTTGGTGGCTATATGATACATATGTCCTTAGGGGACATAGCATGTGTGGCTACATGAGCTAGGTGGACCGTTGTAGGGGTTCCCCACTATAAGAGCGGAAATAACTGAGCCATGGGGCTATCAACTGTGCACAGTAGATTTAAATCCTAAATGGTTGACTATACGTCCTTGGAGGACTATTATACTTTCGGGCTCTCCTGCCTCATGGTTCTAGCCATGGAAAGTTTGATATGAGTCCTATGGGAGGACATATCGTATGGTAGAAATATGGGTGCCTATACTTGTTTATTATCCTTGGTTGGATTAGGATTATATTTTACGTATATAATTTCCTATGGGGGGAATATCATGTGTTATGCATAGTATCTATCACTAACTTCTATATATGGTTTCATAGTATTTTGATATAATACTATATATATATATATATGTATATGGTATACATATAAGGAGTAAATTGTATGCATCTCGTGGTTTTATATTATTTTCGATATTACACGTGGTGTGTGCTTGACTAGTTGTATTTTTATAGAAAAACCTCTATAGTTTCCACTGAGCCCGTGTTTGGCTCACTCCCATTTTTCAAAACAGTTTTGCAGGTACCCTCTCTGGGTTGGCGTGCATTAAAATTTAGTTACCTCTGATGACCCCCAAAACCGTGTTAGTCTCCCTTGGAGGGACGACTTGACTTTTATGTGTAACATTAAGTTCATTCTATTTGTATTAAGTAAATATTGTTTAATAATTGGTTTATGTAATTGAAAAGACGATGTAATGTTAATTATAGCAAATTGTAGCTGATAAATTACTATTTTTGAGAACTACATTGATGTACTAGACTTTATTATTTGTTATGAAGATTGTGGTTGAGTTTTATTCGAGAAATGATATGATGGAGCACTTATACAGGTCTTGGATATTGGTAAAACAGAGGAGACCATGTCGAATTTTTTCGAAAAATCTAAGATACACATTCTGGTGTTTATTTTATTTTGTTTATTTATCTTGCTCATACCATTTTATAAAATGAGTAATTCCTGGAACAATATATATATATATATATAGAGGAAGGATCTAAAGAGGACTATTTATTTGGTCCTTAAATGCGGACCAGTCATTTTGAGGGAGTAAATGAATGAATTTTTTTTATGAAACTTAATGAGGATGATCTCCATGATTAGTAGATCATCTCCACCAAATTTCATCAAAAAATTCAATCGGAAAGTGAGTTAACTAAACATCTTAAATTTTAACGGTCAGAAACGCACATATATATCAATTTTTTAGTAAACCCTTTTCCCGATTGATTTTTTTGATGAAGTTTGGTGGAGGTGATCTATTAATCATGAAGATCATCTTCACCAAGTTTCATAAAAAAATTCATTTATTTACCCCCTCAAAATGATTGGTCTGCATTTAAGGACCAAAATTTTGGTCCTCTTAAGATCCTTCCCCTACATATATATTTAAAACTTATGATTAATTTGTAAAATTTTAATTTCACCCGCCGTCAACGTGCGGCACCCGTGACAAACCGATCCCGGAGGTGAAAACCTCTAAACGGGATTTGAGGCGTCACAGTATTAGTCAGCAAATTCGTATAAATGTCTATACTTCAATACCAATATGCTTGGCTAGCTCAGGAATGGTGATTTACAAATAAGTACATATATACACATTTAAGTTTCAGTAGTTTTACTCGCTTAAATATGTTAAGTGCCATGCATTCTAAACAAAACACAATTTTTAAAAACCTTTTTAGATAAATCCATTTTAAAAGTTCCACCACTATGGAATTAAATCAAGTCCACCTAATCAAATATGTAGATATTATCCCGATGAATGTAGATTCTATTTCTTGGATAACGATGCTTGAATTCCATTGCAATATTTCATTTGCGCTTTATTTACACTTATGATTACAATTGGAATTGAGTTTTTGCTCACAAAATGAAGCCAACTACATGTAGTCTTCATAGCATAGACTTTACACATAGAACGTCATGCACCTTCACAAGTATTTTCAGTAGGTCTCAAGAAAGTTTCCGCTATTCTTTATGATCGTGATCTAGGGCCATATGATTAGTATTTTCTTTTATGAGCATTTTCTTTTATCTTTGCATTAAAATTTTAGGCTAGCAATTTAGGGATCTTTACAAGAAAAATGAAATTCTTTTGCTCTATTTTTTAATAAATAAAATGGTGATTTCTCTCCATCAAGTTGCATTTTTTATTTTGTCCTTACATAGTCAACCAAGGGCGTAACCCTAATAATTAGTCGGCCATGGTGGTGGTTACAACCACCTAAGGGTCGGCCATAAAGTGAAACCTTAATAATCATTCTCTAAAAGAGGTGCCCACTATAATGCCCACAGAGTCGGCCATGGTCACCCTGCAAGTTGGATCCCTTCTAATAAATCTAAAAGAAATGCCCACTGTAGCGTCCACAGGGTCATCCAGAGCCGCCCTGCAGAATGGACCCTTTTTAATAAATCCAAAAGAGGCACCCAATATCCTCCACAAGGTCAGACATGGCTACCTTACAGGTTGAACATACATAAAAATGTTCAAAGGGCTCTACTTAGCCCTTCCTTAACCAGGGCTGGAGGGGCATGGAGAAGAGACCTCCTAAGCACTCCCCTAGGGGTCGGATCCCACCATACAAGAGGGTTAGATCAACAAGGGTCTTCTCATGTAATATTTACAGTTTAGTTTATAAGCGCGCAAGGTGAAGCACTTTGTATATTTTGCAAAGCATTCAACATCCACAAACTTGTACAAATTCACAAAAACAAGTATGAATACAAGGAGAATATTTTTTTGTTCATTCATAAAAGTGAAGTACAAGTTATAAAAGATTATGGCTGAAGCCTATATGTATAAAAATTCAAACCCTAAGCTATTACAAAGAAGTAGGCCTTAATCTATAAGATTACTCAGGGAAAAACAAAAGATTGAAGACCCCTGCCGGAATAACTTATTCTACTTGGGAAAAAGGAGAGACGATGGCCAAAACCCTCATCTAGAAAAGTGCCATTGTCTTCCGGAAGAACTTATCCACTCCACCAGTCGTCTCTCTCATCTTCACCAAAAAATCACTTTCAAGAAAAAGAAATAAAAAAAAAGGGATGAAAAAAGAGAATAGTGGGAAAGGGGTATTAAAGGACGGATTGGGAATTGATGGGATGGTTCTCTTGGGAAACCACCCCTCGGTTACCTCAACTTTCGCCTTCATTGCATCATATCACGCAGCCACAATGATCCCAAAATGGAACTTTGCACATGAAATTAAGGAGACTGAAAATAATAAACAAAACAAATTAATTTGGAAAGCCCCCATTACCACTCAAACGTCATGTGGCACTACAGAATTGGGGGACTGTTGACGCGGTTATATCAGTCTGACCCAAGTCTAAAACCGAACTTAAACAAAGCAAGCTGTGGCCTATGGCCCAGCTTGAATAATAAAGTCTACACATGTTAGACCGAGTGCATGGCCTGTGCCTATTAGGCCTAAAGTCACTTGCCCGAGCACAAGGCTCCAACCTATAGTCCTATTCTCCATATTCTGACTTAGTTCAATATACCTAAAGGATAAATGAAGAAATCTTCTACTTAGTTAAGCAGCTATATAGATAGAACTAATGGAATTATCCTCCTAATTATTTAACTAGATGTTAGAGTTTTACTTTTACAAAAACACTAGGATGATTATCTTTTTCTACTCCTTGTGCATGCTACTATATAAAGGCTTTTCTATCAACCCTAGATTATCTAAAAACCATCTTAGGAACTTTACAAGAGCATCCATCTCCATTCTCATAGGACAAGCCTAAAGAGAGAAAATAAAAGTGACTGTGGATTATGTATCTTTTTAGGCCGAACCATGTTACTTGTTGGCATTGTGGTTTGTTTGGTTTTACTTTATGCACACATGCATCATTCTTAGTCAGATCCGAGCATAGGCAAATGATATGCAAAAGACATGTTATTATGATTTGACCAAACGCAATCACACGTCATTATCTTTAAAGTTGTTTTAAAGATATATATATATATACATATATGTGTGTATAACCTTTAGAGCACACCTTACATGTGTGCAATGTACGAAATAACTAAATTATATGAAAATTATACTATGTATTATAAGTATATAATTAGTTCATTGTATAAAAGACTAATTTTGTAATAAGTACATAGATTTATGTACTTGTCCTCTTTGCTTAATTTTGTATAGGTTATGGATTATAAAAAGAAAATCTTGATTATAATAAATGTTCAAAAACATAATTTTGTAAATAAAGGTTTACGTACTCCAAAATAGTAATTAGGTTTTTTTCCATTATGTTTCTCTATATGTATCAATTTTAAAACATAAAATTTGACTTTATACAAATTATATAATTCCCATAGATTTAATGGTCATAATTATATTTTTATTGAAAAGTAAATTTAATTTAAACCTCTTTTTATTTATTTGTAGGGATGGCAAAGGGTAGGGTTGCGAGTGGGTTGGCAAGATCTAAATCCAACCTATCTAAAATCATGCCTAGTTGACTAAAACTTTTCTTGGCTTGACCTAACAAGTCTTATGTTTGAAAATTTGAACTCTCCCCATTATTTGTGCTTGAACCTAGATGTTGCAACTTTAAAAACAACATATACAATAATATGATAGGAAATTGACTCAAGAATTTGTGTTCATGTCTAGATATTTAACATGAAGTGTTGTCGTGTTCATATTTGAATTGTGAAACAAAATTGACATAAAATTGGAGATGCATTAATTATGTCTTATCATGTCTAAATTGGAGAAAATCATCATTTGTACTTGTGTTATAACATGTTTATTAAGACCCTATGTTATGTTAATCATGTCTTGTTATGTTAATTGGGTGTTATCATGTCTAATTAGAGAAAACCCTCGATTTTACTTGTGGTATAACATTTTTATTAGGATCCAAATAACTGTAATCATGTGTGCTATCTCATGTTGTGTATTTGGTGTGTTTTGTTCATATTTTGTAAAAATAACATAACTTCATGTTGTTCGTGTCATGCCCAAACATAACCAATTTCAAAACGCAAATTGGCACCCTTACTTGGACTCGAATTTGTTTCTATCCGAATTGATCCACTCTGACCTGTTGTAATTATATGATATTATAAGAGTTTGTAATTAAAGGAAACAAAATACACTAAATGATATTATTAGATCTTTCACATGCCTTAATGAGTACAACAAAAATAGTTTTTTTTTTCTTTTTTTAAGGCAAAAGTACTTTATAAATGGTATATTGAGAAAATTTAGCGAATTTGTGTCAATAGTGTGATGAAGCTCATGAATGCAGCAAATGGCCCTTAAGGCAATTTAGTAAATTATTCTTGATGCGAAAGAGAATGGAGAGGGTATTCTAATAATTGTTTAAAGGTACCATAAAAGGGGTTTGGTAAAGTGGTAACACTTTTATACCAAATGATTGTTTTTGCAAGTGCTAAAATATTGAAGTCCTCTTCATTTGTAATGTCACATTTAGTTCAAATCTTTTAGCTAAATTTTCTTAGCATATAGGGATATTTTGGTAATTAAATTGCAACATGAAAAACCCTCCTCTCAGCTCACTGAGTAGATAGTGTATATATATATATATATAATATTAGGAATATCATATACACATCCAGTGTAACACCGATTCTAGTAAATATAAATGGAGAGTGGTATTTCCAAAATTACAAAATTTCATACTCGACCAATTACAATAAAAAATAATGCTTAAACAAGAACTTGAAACCGGCCATAACCTTAAATATAAAAATACATGTTATTAACACTTAACCAAATAACATCACATATTCTAATTTTATTTTATTTTAATAATTTATATACAATGTAAAATATAATTACTCAGAGCATCTCTAATCATCTTGTATATAAATTATTAAATTTTAGAAACTTTGACACTTATGATTTGTGTAAAAGGTATTTTCTATAAATTTATTTTTATACTATGTGTCATGGTACTTTTAATACATTTCTATATCTGTTTGGTAATATAATTGTGTAGATAGAAAAGTCTCAAATAAAGTTTATCCAATGGTGCCATTTCTATCTTACTTGGCATTTATTTAAGAATAAGAGAGAATTAGTGGGTTTCTTATATACAATGAGGATGTGTCATATCACATTGAAAATTTCTATTGCATTTCTACATGTATAAATGGTGATAGAAATTTCCCATGTGACTCAACTTCCACCTCACATAGAAATGGTTATAGAAAATCGCATTGAAGTATATTTTTTCTATTTTGATTTTCTATTATATAAATTCGTATTAATATAAATGACCATTGGAGATGGCCTAAAATACAAATCCAATTTACAGATCTACATCATCTTTCTCTCTTGTTAATTTTTTACAAAAACTTTAAAATGATATAACTAAAAATCTAAAATGTAGGTTTTAATAGAATTTATATATTTGAAATTTACTCATCAAGAGCTAAAAAATAAGATCTATTGTGACTGATATTATGTATAAAAAAAAATTCATACAAAATTATTGAATATTATATATAACGATTTAATCCATTTGTGTAATTTTCATTGGTTTATTTAAATTTTACACATAAGTACTATAATAGCACAAAATGAATCTGTGTATAATTTATATCTAAAACTCATTACACATAAGATTTTACTCAAAAAAAAAATACATAACTATTAAATATGTTCTTAGTATCATATTATCACAATCGCTTATATCACGCCACATGTGCCACCAATTATAGTATTTCAAAATGATTGTCCCATGGTTTGAGAATCCTAGTATTTTAAAGGGAGACAAGAGAGTTTGGGTTACATGATCCAAGAAGCCCATGATCCGAGACACCCCTTTCTCAAGACAAGCTTATCTTCTGATCTCTTGGAATGCCAATTCTTAATTAATATTAAAAAAATGATAAATAGTAACTAAATAAATCTTTTTTTGATATAATAAATAAATAAATCTTAATTATACTATTAAATATAAACAAAACCCGTACGTGTGCTCACCACTATTTTCCCCAATTCTCCTCGGCAAATGAGACTTTGACATTCTTCCCCCTTATTATTGATCGATTTTGGATACGATAAATAAAATAAGAAGGACAAATATGTTTTACAAATGCACGCAATAATTAAATTGAATAGAGTAAAACATTGTTTCATAGTAAAGGATGCGGTAAACTTAAATTTTACTAATAAGTTTACCTGGATTTTGGTACCCTATCTCTCTAGACTCACTCTCATCTTTTACTTTTTCCTTTTACACTCTCTCCTACAATACTGCACAATATTTATTTTATATCTATCGTTTTTACCATGCCACTGTACATCTAATTAAGTTTTCCATTGTCAATGCTATTAGTGGTTAAGAATTAACAACGTGGAGAACATTAATATGTATACTAATACTATATATATATAGCGTGATCAAGACTTTTGGTTGGTTTATGAAATTACAAAATTACCTTTTACCTTTGCAAATTATAATAAAATTAATACTTAAGGAAGGACCTAAGTCCAGGAGTTTAAACATAAACAACTCATATTATTATCACTTGAACAAATAGTATTCGATATGTTTATTTGTTTAAAATTTTATACATAGAATGAGAAACTATTATGTATCATATTAAACGAGCAACTCATGTGTCAAAATTTTCGAGAATATAAGGTACAAGTTCACCATCATTTAGGACCAATATATGGTTCATAAAATTCAAAACATATCAATTTGGAAAAAGAAATTCTCAATTTTATCCTTAGAATACAGTTGCCAATTTAGGGGTTTATTAATTACCCGTTATTGGTATATATATAGGTACTATTTTTATTGTAGGAAAGTTTGTAATAAATTTGTGTTGATAAATTATAAGATTTTTTTTGAGAATATTATTTTTATGTTAAGCACGTGGTTAATTGTGTTGTATATATGAAGGGTATTATCCAATATAAGAATTATTTTTTTTAATGGCACAATAAAGAAAGCCGCTACTCATATCTGGAGAAAGGGTAAAATTGTCAATATCTCTCACGAAGTTGTATAAGTGATTTAATCCCTTTCTGTGACTCCGTCTAAATCTTTTACACTTACCCTTTATTTTATATTTTGTTAACACTTAACCCCATTTTTAATAACCTTGGCCTCAAATAATTTTAATTATGTAACCAAATATCGTGGGCAATTTCCCAAAAACAATGCAAATTCCTTGTATGATAAACCCAAAGTCTGCAATAACGTCATATTCATCTAATTTCTCAACCTAATTATTCAACATATGAGAATTTATAGTAGTTCCGATGTTTGAATTCGTGTTACCACCACTTGTCATAAAAAAAAAGGGGGAAGGAAAATCAGGATACTACAAAACGGATCTTCATGCATGGGGAGTGTTTCAGTAAATTGGTTGAAGAGCGGAAAAAGATGAGAGAGAAGAAGAACGAATAGCTCAACTATATATATATATAGTTGAGGTATATATAATAGAGAGATATATACTATTTGTGTGTATATACACATTAAATTACAAACCCACTTTCGACAAAGGTGTGTTTATTTATGTGTGTGTATAAGTATATGTTTGTATGTTTATATATACATATCGATGGTGAATTTTGGGAAAAGAGGGGTGGATGGCGGGGGTACGGGGAAGGGGGATGGATGGCTGGGAGTAGGTTTCATAAAGGTGGCCGGATGGGGGATTTAATGAAAGTTGATGGAGGTTGGGTTGATGAAGGTGGCCAGAGCTAGTGCTAGTGCTAGTGCTGATGAAAGTTAATAAAAATGGAGTTAAGTGTTAACAAAATATAAATTAAAAGAGTTTAGTGTCAATTTTAAAATTTTAGATGATTAAGTGTATAAAAGATTAGGACAGAGTTAGAGTCAGGAAAGGGATTGAACAACTTATACAACTTTAGGGGTGACATATGACGGTTTAAAATAATAAGGGAAGAATTGAATCTAAATCCAAAATTTAGGGTCTAATTTGCCTTTTTCTCAATATATTTAGTTAGGTTAAACATTAATGTATATATATAGTCTATTATGAAGAGAGTTCTTTACAAATAATAGTTCAAACTGTTAACTTTTCTTCTAAGAACGCACGTTAACAATACTATAAATCAAAAGAACAAAGTTAAAAAAAAAAAAAGTTGAATGAATATTGAGGCTTTGTATAAGAACTTGTATTCTAAAAGAACATGTTAAGGTCTTAATTATCTAAAGAATAAGAGTTCATATAAAAACTTATGCCCTAAAATACATGTTGTTAACATAACTTAATCTAATAAAGCGCAGTATAAAACATGATCTTAAATTAGAAAAGGGCAGTATTTACGCCAATTCTTACTGGAATGTATTATGTGGGTTATAATAACAGCTCATGTAATGCATGTGATACATATAAGAAATAATATGCGATAAGAATATACTATAAATTTTTCATTAAAAAATACTTACAATTGACGAGATCCGTGACTCCACACTTCTCCCCTCCCTTGTCCCCTTAAAAAGTAGAATGTTTGAACATATGTCTCTGTCACTACAAGAAAAACAAGTGTTGCCTAATTTTAAAGGGTATCAGTGGATTAGATTAGTTTATTAATTTCATAAGTTAATTCTATCATTATTTTGTTTCAAATATATATTAAGTCAAGGATTTATGCACTAACAACATTCAAACTCATATCTCGAGTCAATAAAATTTGGGAAATTAACAAAAATTATTCCTAAAGTTCGTTTGACCCAAATCTCTCTCTCGTCCCAAAAGTTCAATTTTCGATTGAAATATCTTTAAAGTTTTCAATTTCGGTTGAAGCATGCTTAAAAGTTTCTAATTTCGGTTGAAGCATCCTTAAAGTTTCCAGTTTTGGTTGAAGTATTTTTAAAATTTCTAATTTATGTTGAAGCATCCTTATAGTTTTTAATTTCTGTTGAAGCATCCTTAAAGTTTTTAATTTTAGTTGAAATGTCAAAAAATGCCCCTTAAAAGAGTGGCTTGTGAAAATTACACACGTTTTCCATCCATCTTTTTAATAGGGTATCCAGTTTTAGAAGAGTGAGGAAAAATTAAAAATTTTAAAGATGTTTCAACCAAAAATTAAAGTCGAGTAAGGAATTCAAGTCAAACTTTAAAAATCATTTTTGCTAATTACCCATAAAATTTAGTTTTCTACCACTTAACCAAAGCTCAATTTATTTCTTACTTTTCATTTTAAATATATAACGCGTGCGGCAAAAAAAAACAAAAACAAAAACAAACATATTCCTTCCAAAATTATAAACATTATCCATTTTAAACAAATTGGCCTCCTCTAAAACCACTATTACAACCAATTTTTGCACCCCTTTTAACTTCAAATATTTGCGATTTTCACAAATATTTTATCTTTAAGTCAAATCAGGCTAGAATACTTGAATCCGATTCATGAAGAACGATAAAAACAAAACAAAGAAGAAGAATAATGAAAATCACATTAAAATCAGTAAGCATACACTAATTATAGTTTTTTATTCATGGAGTAAGCTAGAGCCCTAGTTAGTCTATGAACCCTAAAATAAAAATAATCTCACTTTAGAAAAACGAGTCTAAATTTATTGACCTTTATCAAAAGAAGTTTGCGCTACCCTACTTTGTTACAGTTAATATTAGTATGTCATTAATATCTTGAAAGTTTATTCTTACTAGAAAAAAGCATTTCCCTCTTGTAAAAATTGTATTAAATATATATATATATATTTCTTAGAAATATAGGCTCTCACAATTAATTATATTGGTTAATAAAAGTGAAGAAGTTTAATTATGACATCTTTAAGTGTATAATATAATCATCATCATCATTTCAATTAATACTAAGAAACTAAAGATTTTGGTTCTCTCGAGGCCATTTCTCCCCCCACATTACCCTCCATTCGTCTAACAAACACCGACACCCTCCATTAGCCTACGGAACCATGCCCTCCCCCAACTCTACCCCTCACACATGCACAACATATATATATATATATATCATATTATTTATTCGAATCAGTCCGTACAGATTGTGACTTTTAATGACGGTTTTCTGTCGCTAAAATACTGGCATTTTAAATTAAAAATTATTGGTGAAAAATACTGGCGTTTTAAATTGAAAATTATTCATTAGTTATAGTAAGATTTCATAACAATAAATTAAATGTGAATATCGCCTCACTATATTTGTCACACATTAACTATAGTATTTGCCTTTAGTAAATCAACTTCTAAGGCTCCGTTTGATTGCAAAAATAGAAAAGGAAAATAAATTTAGTTAGTTTGTATGAAAAGATAGAAAATAAGGTGAGAGATGTAACTTATTTTATGAGTATATATCATCCATCCTTCAATATTTTTGGTGAAAAATTTTTACTCACCGCCAAGCAAATAAAATTTCTTTATGGAAAAACTTAAAAATCAAGAGGATATCACATCTATCACTCAACTTATTTTTCATATTTTCACCAAAACTAACTTAATTTATTTTCCTTTTCCACCTTGCAATCAAACGGAGCCTTTAGAATCTGGTGACAATATCTGTAGTTACTGTGAAGTAGTATCTACTTAGAACATCTCTAGCAATTTTCTATATTTTTGTTTTGTATAAAATTTACACATTTTTTATGGTCTTTTAAAACACAAGTTTGAGTAAAATGGTTGGGTAAAATACACTCCAATTTTACAATGGCACATCATTTCTCTCTCTCTCTCTTCATTTTTTAAATAAAATTTAAAAATATAATAATTCAAATGTAAAATAAGGATCTTAATAAAAAAATATATATTTGAAATATGCTCATCAATACCTACAAATCAAGATCCGTTGTAACTATATAATTATTTATAAAAAAATTTAAGAAATAATAGTCAATTACTTAAATCGATATTTAACAAGTATTGGAATCTTATTTATTATTTAAAAATTACGCAAGACATCACAAAAGTATAGGATCATTGCTTTAAATACAACTAAAATATTGGAATTTAAAAAAAAAAATCCACTCTATGTAATGATGGAAATTTTTTACCATCTCAATTAGTTTCGTTTAGCATCCACCAAATAAAACTGTGCTTTTGGCCCCCTCACTTTACAGTACTTTCAATCTCCTGTTACAACCATTCCTCTCCCAACCCAAGACACAGAGAGAGAGAGAGAGAGAGAGAGAGAGAGAGAGAGAGAGAGAGAGAGAGAGAGTATGTTTTTGATATTCAGAGAGAGAGACAAGTAGAGATGGAAAGAGAATGGAAGCCTAATGTTGAGATGTCCCCAGCTTGTCCGCGCTGCGGTTCATCCAACACCAAATTTTGTTACTACAATAACTACAGCCTCACTCAGCCCAGGTACTTCTGTAAAGGTTGTAGAAGATACTGGACCCGAGGTGGGTCCCTCCGCAATGTCCCCGTTGGAGGTGGCTGCCGGAAAACCCGAAGAGCCATCCCCAAGTCCCACCGCAAACACCAACCTTCCACCACTACAACCACAACCGCCTCATCCTTATACTCACCACCAATAAGTACAACCCCTTCTAATGCCTCACACATTGATCTTGCACTAGTGTACTCCAATTTCTTGAACCAACCGCCACTTCAGCACCATGAAGAAACTCCACAGTTGCGCGGTGATGATGTTGTTGCTGTTGAAGCACCAACGATTTGTGGATTAGATTTGATTAACGTTGACGATAATATGCAAGGAACCGAGGGATTAAATCAGAGGTATTTTAGTACTGGTAATGAAGATCATTCCTTATTGATGAGTAATTATGGGTTACTGCCACCATTGCCTGGGGAACAAATGGTGTGGTCTAATACTCAAACATTGCAAGTAGATGCGCCAGAAGCTCAAGATTTGTGTCCCTTTGACTCGCCTGATTACAGAGCTTTCTTCAGACCTTGATCAAATATATATATATAACAGCAGGGTGTGAACTGTGCGTATTAGGAGTGCACTTTTAGCGATGAAGTTTCGTCGTTGCTGAAAATATCTCCCTTTTTTTGTTGACTTAAGCGATCTTAAAGTTTGGGTGTTCAAGGGGCACGAGGTGCAGCAAGGGGACTTAAACTATAGCCAGCCTCCTTCGACTTACAACACATCTTAAGGCCAGTTGGGCAACCCCGATCCTCCGATGTTTAGATGACGGAAGTTTATCGCAAAAGAATCAGTTCGTATACCGACGGTCCATACGAAAACTGCCCTATATATGTGTGTGTTTTTACGTCTAAAGTTAATTTCCACTTTTAGTTATCAACTTGTTAAATTTGGTTCAGGTACGCTGTGTATAGGATTGAAATATTTACGGACAAAATAATGATCAAGTGGTGTAACGATATATATATATATATATGTGTATGGTTATGCATGGTTAGGCCATAATTACAAATAATGAATTTGTGGTTACAGATCATCTTATGTTTATTTTATTTTTACTCGTACCATTTTACAAAAATGAGAACTTCTTTGAGAAATGTTTTTAATTAATGATAAACATCACACTTCTCCCGCCGCTGTGTCCTTGTTCTTCTGTTTTACCGCAATTACCTCAATTTATTCGCAACTTCACCTCGGGTGATGAAAAACTTGATTTATAAATAATCGTGTGGTATTGGTTTTCCATGATTTGTTGGTTTTGGCTAACTTGGACGTATCATAACTTCTCCATCCCTTGCCGATAGAGTTCCCATTTGCGCCTAAGCCTAGGCTTTGATCCGACCTACAACTTCCATGTTTCAATCAAAAGCCAATTCGTACTCTTTGTTAGTCAAAACAGCGTCCGAAGTAAGCCGGTTAGCGAAATTTGTTCGTTCGGTAGCACTTCGGCAGAGCGCTGACTTCGACAAATTTCTGGAAATTATTTATCCATAATTTGGGAAAACTTCCTAGATCATTGAATTAACTTTCCATGGACTTAAAGATCACTTAAATCGGAGTTCCGAGTAAAAACTTATAATCGATGTACGAACAGAGCATCAGAGCCAAGGTTTACCCGCGGAACGGTCTAGGGAATTTGCAGATCAGTCCAGCCTTTAAAAATCTGGGCATTTATGGTCTACGGACTGGTCCCCAAAATGGGCAGACCGGTCCGGCCTTCCTGATTGTGCACCGACTTATTTGATTTAAAACATTGAGGTAAGAGAAGTGAGCTTCTTCGGGAAGGTTTTCGAAGAGATTTATACTCGCTTTTCATCCCCGAAACGAAGTCGCACCTTCATCTTCTTTCTTCCATGGCTAGGGCATAAACCTCAAAATAGGGGATTTGGCGATTCGACGACTTTTGGCTCGATTCGACCTTCCAAACTTGAGGAACAAGCTTCATAGAGGTGGGAATCTAACAATAAGGCCTATTTTATAACTTATGATTGTTTGATTATGATTCTACTACATATCTCCATAAAAACCTAGCTTTTTAAAAAGGGGTTCTTGAGTATATATTCATAGGCTGCTTTAATATCGAGAACGATGGTTTGAATAGCCTATATATGTTTTAAAATTTGTGTTTCAACAAGAAATTTAGGCTATTCACTTAATTTGCACAAGAACTTGTTTATGAGTTATTAAACTACATGGAATGGATTATATAAAATTTTCCCCGTCGGTTACATGTTTGATGTTATATTTGATAAGTGAAAATTATAAATATGGCACAATTGTTTCATAAATGAGCCGATTATTGAGATTATACGCGAGCACTATTCCATGATGGTCCCAAGTTTGGTCTCTAAAGATTGGGACCGAAAGTTGGGACACAGTCTCTTTGGTGCAAGACTCTTAACCGTACACGAAAACGAACATGAGGTCCTACTGCCGTGTGGGTGAAAGACTACGAAATGTAGACCTAGTTGTACGTTTGGATAGTCGCAAGAGATGTGAGATTACTGCTCGAGGTTCGTGATATGAACATTGTAAATTCTGCTATAGGATTTTCTTGACGTTAATTATGCCTTACCCGTGGATTTTAAAAGTATTTGAACAAAATAAACTATTCTATATGACTGTGAAACATTCATTTCATACTACTATACAACCAAATTTTTAAATGTTGTTTTTGTATAAAATATATTATATGATTCCCACTGAGTCCTTTGACTTGCCCCATCTATTTTTCAAATAGATTCTTCTACAGGTTCATTTGGGAAAAGGAAAAATGGAGGACGCATATCTTAGACTGCTTCTATAGCACTTGGTGTTTATATTAATGTATTTGGGGTTACTTTGTATGCTTTGTGCGAGAAAGCATGGTAAATAGTGGAAATGTATGAAAAAGTTTTATTATTCCCGCGTAAAAACCGATTTCGTCGACTAAATTTGCAAAATTCACCAAAAAATCATTTTAACTCCTTTTTAAGTCAATCTAAATCCATATGTTATATTTTGAGCTAAATTTTGATATAAATTTTTTTATCCACAATAGGCGCCTGTTGAAATACGAGCCTTGGACAATTTTTCCAGTTTTCTCTTGCAATTGGACAGCTGCCTGTTTTTGAAAAATAGGCGTCTGTTGCAATGTCGGTTTAAAAGTTTAAAAACGCTTTCTAGAGCTTTCTTGGAGCATTTTTCAGAAAACGAAATCTGAGCTTTGAGAGCTCATTTCTCCTCTACCTTTCTCTCTTTGGAATTTATCAAAAACCACATTCCAGATTCCGATTCGACCTTAAAGAAACTTATCCTACGCGTTAAGGGGATTGAGGTGAGCTACGAATTTTAAGATTTAATCGAACGGGTTTTCGAATATCATCTTTCTCTCTCTTCTTTTGGCTTATAATTTCGAGGTAGGGGTTCCTTGCCTTCAAACCTTGATAAAATGCTTTCCTAGCTTAATAATTGTTGTATTTGACTTGTGTTAGTTTGAAAACTCATGAGTAATTAAATATATGGTGTTTGATGATTTCTATAGTTATATTTGCACGATTTAAGGCAAACTATGCCATACACACTTGTTGTAAACTACTATTGGAATCATATACGATATCTCTTGGTGGTGTGGGTGTTGTTTGTTGGAAAAAAATAGAATTATTGATGATTTATACGCACCTAGGGGTACGAAATGGGATTGATTTGAGTGGATATGGCATAGATTGCTTGGTATATGCACGAAATTATATGTTTGCATGCCATACGCATTATCACTGTGTCAACCAAACACTTAAAGGATTCTCGGCATATGTGGATTATTCCTATGGCCCGACGTATGGAGCGTATATCTCATATTGATGATGATGATGATGCTGAAAGCTCGTTATGATCATGATATTATTTTGGATGTGATATGATCCTGATATGGATCCTGATATTATTCTACTGTGGCCCTTTAATTGTGAAGGGATGATGTATTGGTTGGTGCCTGCCGATATGGAAAATAAGTGAGGCCTGGTGCCCTTGGGTTGAAAATTCCTAAACCTCCGGAGGGCAGCAACGCGTCGGCTGTCTAGAGCTAGCGGTGTGTAGCCCGAAAATCTAGACAACGGTAAGGCACTGATGATTCTATTGCGATGATAGTATTGGCAGACTTCTGGTCCAAATTGATTATGGTCTATTGATATTCTCTAGGGTCGATGGACCAACTTATTACTATTGTCGGATTATTTTCTCGGGCGGACAGGCCTATGTTCTATTCTGGCAATATGGATATATTCTGGCAAAGTAGTTCTGTGATTGACACACGGGAGGTAACATGCATTGGCATGTGCATGCATTGCTTATTGAATAAATGGTTCTAAACTAGTTTATGTTTTACACATGATGTTTTCGTTGTTACTCGCCCCTACTGAGCTTGTAGCTCACCCCATTTTCTAAAACTATTACAGGTACTCATGAGTTCTAGGGGGACAAAGAGACGACGGGTTCGAAAACGAAGTAAAAGCCTTTGATACTATAGTTTATTTTTGTAATAACTATATTGGTCCAGGAAGCCACAGCTAGCCCAGAAACTTGTATATGTTTCTTTTAAATGTTCATATGATAAATTTTTGTATATCTATAATCCATGCTCACAACTATAGTATCAATTCATAATCCATGCTTATCTTTGTATGATATATGTATCCTTGTTGGGTTATACTCTTCTTATCTTCCTATCTTAGTCCTACTAAGATGGGTTAGTGACACTCCAGGTCTTAATTACGGACGTTGTCCTGTAAATTAAGGCGAGGATGTTACAATTTGAAACTAAAATGGGTATATGACACTCCATGCCTTAATTACAGGTGTTGTCCCAATAATTAGGGCGGGGGTATTACAGCTTTTATAGCATTGCCTAGTCGAGGGTCCTTCACGACAGAAGAATCATTGTTAGTAGAGTTTTGTAGATAGAAAATGTATTGTACTGTTGTCCAAATATATGTACTATATGAAAATTGTATAAGTTGTGGACTTGTATTTGGGACCTCGTTGGAGGTTGGCTGTTCTATTATTATATTATTTCTCTTACTTTGTGGAAGAGTTGTAAAAGATGGAAATCGCCCCTGTTTTCTAGAAAATAGATTTTTTTTTATGCATAAATTGTATCTCGTTAAACTGCCGTTGACGTACCGCACCCGTGATTAACCGGGTCCCGTAGGGTGGATCCTTTTAATGGGATTTGGGGCATCACATGGGTTGTTTGAACTCAGTATTGAATTGAGGAACAAACAACTTTCCTTTGTATCAGAGACCACCATTGGTACCTAAGGTGACATCTTTGACCAGTTCCTTGGATGGAATCTTATTTCGACATCCTACAAGATTCTTGTCCATCCCTTAACTCGCAATCACCTGGTTTTGAATTACTTGTGTGGCAACATATTGCACAGAAATGCCATGTCTTGACAACGGCGAACAACCATATGGTATCGTTGAGATCTTTATCTAATCTCCACTTGCAACATCTCAATGTGGGAATGGAACCCTAAGATTTTTGGCTAAGGGCATCAGCTACCACATTAGCTTTGCCCGGATAATATTGAAATGTTAAATCATAATCCTCAAGATATTCTATCTATCGACACTACATTTGGTTCTTATTCCTTCATGTGAAGATATACTTTAGGCTCTTATGATCGAAGAATACTTCTGGGTGCGGAGGTAAGCCACGTAAGTCATCAGGGGTCACGTCCATGAACTTGTTGATAACCTGGATGTAATAAGGATTAGCGTGCGGTTTGGCCTTTGGACCCACTATGCTCATTAACCATCCCATGTAATCCTTTTTGTTCTCTCTTAACGGCATAGGTCATAGGGTACAAATTGTACTTTTTTCCAAAGAAGACAACCTTTTCCCCCCCAATGGTGGGAGATGGTGAGTTTCTTCGCATAGCAATTAATTATGGGTTAATACTTGGATAGCCAATCTATTCCGAGGATTATATCATAAGGAATCTTGTCCATAAGAATGAAGTTGTCCTCCATATGACAATCGGAATGAAGTGAGATAATTGCGGTGCAAAAAATTGACTAAAATGAACTCAAATATGAGTCCTGATACTAATAAGATAACCTAATATCTTTGGTTCTAGTCGCAAACTCAATGAACATGCAGCATGTATCAATGAATGAGATGCACTCGTATCAAATAAGACTTTAGTTTTAGTATTAAAAAGTATGAGGCTACCTTCCATCACGGTAAGGTCCTCCTAGTCGACAATTAAGGCTAACATAAAAACCTGACCACTTTGGTCCCCTTAGCCTTGCGGAGAGTTTGGACGGTAAGCTGACTATTGTTGTTGGTTGATAGCTTCCCTGGTATTAATTCTTAATTGGTGTTTGACTATGATCCTAGTAAGACGATTGGTAAGAACGGTTGCCTAACCTACTCTGCTGACTATTACCATTTGCACCGTTTCCCCCTACCATTTTTGAGACTGGGATTGTTATTTCCCCTTCATTGCCTATTTGGACATTCTTTAAAGTAATGGTCTAGGCTTGTATAGACATAACAACCGGAATGACGTCCACTACTTCAACCACTATTGTATTATTCTTACCAGACGACTCGAAACTCGAGCAAAACTTCTTGCTTTTTTCCTAAGAACCCAATCGATCATTTTCCCTTTTCTTGTCTGGTGGTCCCATGTGGTGAGCAGTTTGCTCGTACTCACTATTGAGACTAAGGGTCGCCTTGTAGGAAAGAGACTCGGTGAATCCCATGGTTCGACGATAAGCAACACAAAAACTATCCCTATTGATCAATGACGCCATCCACACACGTACTCGTCTCCTCAAACATGTCTAGATTATAATCGGCATGGTGAGTAGTGGGCTTGATGGAATTAGCAATAAGCATCCACATGATTGGTGATATTTAATACTCCCATTAAATGTTATTTAATTAATTAGATTTGACAATATCTTTTTTTTATAAAATTAGATTTGAATTTAAATATATATATATATATATAACGAGACATGGAAGTTAGAGAATTTTGAATTTAAATTAGATTAAAATTTATGATTGATTTAATATTCCTTAATTATCTTTGCTTCCATTCTTTTGATTACTTATCTTTTTATATAAGTTGTTTGATTTTATTTGGGGATAGGGACGTGTAGATCCTCTAACCATAATTTTGAAAGCGTTTTGTATTTTTATCTTTTTCTTTGTAAAAGAATTCTTATTATTGTAAATTTGAGTTTTGATAATAATCTTAATTAATTTTCTTATATGAAAATCTCACAATTTTACTTAAATTATATTACTCGGTTCTCAAAAATCGAGTCATGAGAAATTGATATTAGAACTAAAGGTATACATTAACCCTTCGACTTGGTGGTAGGGTCTTTTGCATTGTTTCATTGTACTATGATTTGCACAAATTTGTTGTTGCTCTAAAATTTCGCAATAAATTTTTGGTACTTTCAACCGTGGCACAAATGTAACCATCATGCCTTCTAATACAATAAAATAATGAGATGTAATGTGTCCCTGTATACTTGCTCTTGGTGCTTAGGGCTTTGCCACTACACCAAAACAGGCATTTTGTAACATGCATTTTGCGTTACTAATAATTTCTGTAACGCATAAAGTCCGTCACTATTTAGGCGTGGCAGTTGCTCTAGTAACGGATAATAACTGTTACTGAAATTATTAAATAACCGTTACTATAATTATATCTGTAACGAATTTTAACCGTTACAGACGTCATGAAAACCGTTATTAAATTATTTTTTGTCACACTTTTTATCCGTTACTATAATTAAAATAGTGTTACTGTATAATATTTATTTATTAAATAATTTTTTCGTAGTAACGGACAAAAACCGTTACTGACCTTGAAACACTTTTTAGAATATTGAATAAAGTGTTGCAAATATAGTAACGGATAAAAACCGTTACTAACACAAAATATTAAAAAAAATTGCCTAAATTTCGTGCACCCTGCAGCTTGAATAAATTACATAGCTAGTGAAAATTTTTTACCTAGCGCAATCAAAGTTCAATCAATCACTAAATACAAAATTATCCAATCGATCATTAAATACAAAAATATCCAAGTACTAATAGAAAGTCCATTACATAAAAACCAAAATATCCAAATAGTAAGTACTAAGTACTACAATATTCAAGTTCAAGCACAAATATACTAAGAAACACATAAATAACATAGAAGTACTAAAACATACAAGCACAAACAAAATTCTCAAAAAACTCGCACTAAACATACTTTAACAAACTATCTAGCCAAACCAAATAGCCGCCGGAGACATAAGCGGACAAAGTGTGATGACCATCTTGAGGAGGATCCCACAAAACAACATCGGGCTCCATTACCTCCTCGACCCAAACCTTCTTTTCACAAGGACAAACTTGTTTGCCGTGACATATCTTAGCTGATGCATCTGTCACGACATGCCCTTTTGCCAATTCTTTATAGTATTTATCAAGCAAAATAATTGGAGGTTTGTCAGAAGGATTAGGACTCGACAAGGGGCGAGAAGGACCTATAAAAACGTTTTCCAAGTTTTGAATTATATTAGATGGGCGATGGACCGAGTTAGAACCTAACTCGCTTCTAGGAGTCACCATCACCGGTGGGGAACTTTCCTTTGCGCCGTTCATGAAAGATTGAAATAAATTTTGCATTGACAACATTAGATCATTCTTCAAATTTACTTGCATTGTCTGAATTTGTGATTGCATTGATGACAACATTTCATCCTTCAAGGCATCACCTTTTGCTTTTTATTTTTTCTTTGTTGCTTCCTTTGCCTTTCCAATCTCCACAATAACCATTTGCTTCTTTGAGATGTGAGATCCAATTCCACGAAGGCGTCCCCCATGATCCTTTCCGAAAACTTGGGTTAACTCATCATTTTCAATTGTGGTACTAGAGCCCTCCTCTCCACTTTTTCTTTTAGTGTTGGCTTCCTTCACTTGATCCTATAAAGAAACGCAATGGTTAGTATGTATGTTTATTATTAAATATTAATAGAATTAAGTTGTGCTTACGTAAAATGGCTTCGCACTACTTAACACAGTCCCGTCTTCCTTTTGATGACCCGTGAACCATGCATCGACTCGATCGATACTTTTTTCTGGCTCCGCTTCTTGCTACAATTGTAAATTTCATAAGTACCAATAGAAAAATGAAATTTAATATAACTTTAAAAACATACCAGTTCGTATGTTTTTTGAGCATAAGAATAACGTCCAAGACAATGAGAATACTGTAGTTGCGCTCGATTTTCAGCATTTTTTTTTTTGCTCTTTCTTTTTAGGTTTATTTTCATTTTCCGAAAATTCCTTCCAATGATTTGGGTCCATTCCTCTTGGAGCTTCCTCATTCTCACTTTCCAAACTTTTTCGTAATGTGGTTTTATATGTCCTAAATTTTTGGGACCATCCTTTCTCCAACATAGGACGAGCCACCTCCTCAGGAATATCAAGTGCAAATTCATCCTGTAGTCATAAAAGTTTTGATTAAGTTGTAATATAAATGATAATTAAATACTTAATTACTAAAAAAACAATGGTCACCATTAAGTTGCGCCAAACATCATCTTTAAATTTTTTTGGCACTTGTCTCCAATCCGGGTAATGCACTGGTACACAAGCCCTTACAAAATCTCCACAACGATTACTCCATTTCCTAGAATTATTCCCAACCACACTCCCATTTGGTGCGATAACAATATACAATTTTCCCTTTTCTTTTTCCGTTTTCGATGACTGAGATGAGGGTGTGGGTGAAGAGAGTGATGGCTGCTTCGAACCTGCACTTGACATAATTGATTGTGCCTAACAAGAAAATAAAGAATTAACTAATTTAACATAAAAAGAAATAATTAACTAAACAAGAAAAGTAATTTAATTGGATGCAAGTTCCATGAAATGAAAAATACATCAAATGGTCATAAAAGAAGCAAGTAATTAAACATGAGACATTAAAGGTCTTTCAAAAAACAAAATAATGCCCTTTGCTAGCTATACGGAGCCATGTAACTTCAATAAGTTTTCTAAATGTGGTTGATCTTCTATTGTTGATTGGAAGTCACTAGGTATCTCTAAATCATCAACTTGACTCGTCAACCTCTTCGGCGAATGTATAACCACCCACCAACTTGGATTTTTAAGATCTTTGGAGTAGAATACTTGGGAAGCCTCGGATGCAAGAATAACTGGCTCATCTAACTCATTATCAGCACTTTTAAACTTGTCAAAGTTTACCATGACTAAATTATAGTCCAGACAATGTTTACAACCATTAGTCTTATCCTCAACCCTCACCCAATCACAATAAAATACAACTTCCTTAAATATTGTGTAGTCTAACTCAATGATTTGTCTAATGATCCCATACCACATGGTCCAAGCTTCCTTTAAATTTTTGTCACTTTTCCTTGCTCTAAATTCAGTCCATGCTTTCATGCAAACACCACTATCTTGGGTGGAAACCGCATCGTCGTGATACTTTGGCGAGAATACAAAACCGTTAACTCGATACTTTTTGAAAGTCTTAACCTTATGACGTGGGTCTTGAACTAACCGCCATAACATCGCCTTTGACTCTGTCTCTTTAGAAGTCACCAACTGTTTATTTAACAAGCAGATGACAATAGCAAAAGTGTTAAATAAGGACATGCTCTAATAATAAAAAAGTTGTTAACCGTTAACATTCTTATAATCTAAAGTTCTTAACTAAGATCACCTTATCATATGCCCAAGGAATGAAAGAAGTTTGTTCTCGAGTTTTTGTCATTTTAACCCCTTTTCCTTTACCACTAGATGCTAAGTGTTGTTTATACTCACTGCAATATAAATTTGAAGTATTTTGTAGTTAAAGATAAATGACTAATATATTTTCAAGTGCAAATGTGTGAAATATTTCTAACCCGTAGTACTCTTCCAATCCATCCACAGAAAGTTTAAATAATACCCAACGACGTATTTGTTGAAATTGATGTGTTTCCAAAGTTACAATCTTGTCATCTAGTAAAGGCCATGTGTCTGAAAACTCGCCATCTTCTTCTAGAAATGCTTCATGAGTATGTTTATGATTTCCTTCTAGTGGATTTGGCATATACTCCATGCAATACCTCACAAATTCAGCGACAATATAGGATTCTGTGATTGAGCCTTCAACGTATCACTTATTACTGGGAATATCTTTAAACTACTTCATTTGTTTGTATGTGAAAGAATAAATATGTTTATATATAACTTATTCTAACACTACCTTCAATACATTCTTAAACAGGCAAATTGTTGGTAGAAGTGTGTGGTGAGTTTTTAATGTGAAGAAAAGAAAAGAAAAGAAAAGGCAGTGTTTTATAAAGCTAACCCGGACCTTAAAAATGGCTTTTTCTAGTGTTTGCCTACCAACCCCTACTACCAAATAATGAAATAAATCTACTGAGCTACTGCTGCAGAGGCCTTTACTAAAGCTGGTGCTTCATGCCTTCTATTTCAATAATTAATACTACTCTCAAATTAAACATAAATTCACTTTTTGTGTAAAAGTTTACTAAATTACGGTGCAACTCTTTAGAAAAAATCTGATTTTGCCTGAGCAATATATTTATTGAGAAAAAATACAAAAGGAAAAGGGCTATATCCAAAGCTATATATTAACAAGGATAATATAACCAAAGGGAAAAAAACATAAAACAGGCACAGGGACACTGGTTTTAAGAATAAGGCTATAATCCAGCATAGGTACAAATATACACATGTTTTAAATACAAAAGTATATATATTACGATTTCTTTCTAATTAGCATAGGCTCAATTATGAATTTATGATGCCTTTATTTTCGATTGATTAGAAAATGAAAATAATAATAATTAAAGGACTAGGCCCTACGTAGAATAGACTTAAAGTTAGGACCAATTGACCAAATTTAGCACACAACACCATTTTATTTCTCATTTTATTTTAGAAAGTTCGATTACATCTAATTGTGCTTTTCGTAGCAGCAAAACTCAAATTCTTTAGTAGAAAGAACATATCTCAATTCACAATAACTAGGACTTATTCAAAATTATGTGAGCAACAGTGATACAAATGCCACTACAAGCACCAAACATTATTTATGAGCATCGTGTTATGTAATACTCTAAAGTGTAGTGACTGCAGATATCTTCACAAACTGAATTCCACAAGAGTATCGTATTATATAAACAAGAATACTCAAAAAGGGAATATAAACCAGATTATTTTTTGTAGCAATGATTTAACACAGCAATAGCAACAGATTTACGCAGCAATAGCAACAGATTTACACAACAATATGACACTTCCAGATCAATTTTAATATCAACAAATCAACTAGAGGCTCATATACCTAAGATATAACAAATTTCAAGTATAAAGGCAGCAAGAATAAATCTAAAAAGATTAGGAATGATGCTACCCATTTAAGATGAATTATCCACACAAAGACAACGAGATCGATCCGAAAAACAAAGGAGATAAGCTTTGAAAGAGCAAAACTGAATCCACACAGCAAATCCAAAAAATCACGCAAAGTTAGTGAGAATTAGGGCCAAAATTTGAAGAAGAACTACTTCTAAAAAACGGATTCAAAAAGCACAGCCGTGTACAATACAATACCACCGAATATACAGCACTACAGAAGATTTGAATCATATACAGCGCAGGTCCGAAAAATACACTATACTCACGAAGCCATGGGACAACCGAAAGTACACAACTGATCTAAATCACACAGGAATACCGATTCAAATACATAATATAGTTCTAGGGTTTTGAAGAAGAAAAAGAACTAAGAAGCAATACACAAAAAAAATTCAAAATGGGCAAAAAAAACCCTAGATCTAACAAATAAGGGGTTATAGTTGAATAAGAAGAACTAAGAAGAAGAGGAGGATGTTACCTTTTCAACCAGCCAAGGAAAACCATGGACGACCAGCGAAAGATCACCGATGACCAGCAATCTGAGTACGGCTAGATTGACGGGAAGATTTGGTGTGGGGGGTTTGGCGAAAGAGAAGTAGCAACGAGGGAGAGTGGTGAGTGGGAGGGAAGTGAAATTTTGGGTTGGATATTTTGGATGTTAATTTATTTTTTTTAATAAAAAAATATATTGTCTATTAATGTTATTTTAAAAAAAAAATAGTTGCCACGTCTCTTCAACGTTACTACCTAATTTAAAAACCGTTACTGAATTATAAATAATTTCAAATTTGGTTAATTAGATGTAGTAACGGTTTTATTGTACCCTGTAACGGACTATACATGTTAGAAGCTAGTAACGGACTTTGAATGTTACTTATAGAAAAAAAAAAAACCGTTACTAATTTCCTGTTTTGGTGTAGTGTGCATAAATAATGTCAATGTACATATGTACGCTATGTTGCCATGGTTTTATGGTAATTAATGCAATAGAAGAAATTTAAAGCAACATCCCAGAAGAAAACGTGCCACATAATTTTTTTTCAAAAATAAAAATTTCTCAACTCATTTCCTATGTCACCCACCATCGAATCCAAACAAAAAGGGATTTTTTTTTAAGGAATTTTCAAATTTATAATAAAGTAAAGAGATAATGGGTTATAAGGCCTCACTTTGTAATGTTTTATAACTCAAATGACGAACTCATGTTTAATAAAGGAAAGTGTACTAATTTCATAATTTGGTTTTACAATAAGGACACTTTTCATAATATTAATTTATTTTAAGAAAAATAATAAATGTTGATGGACAAAAATACCCTGCTATATCATTTATTCTAATTATACAAATGACATATAATTCTCTCTTACATACACATAGTTTAGAGAGAAAAAACAGAGAACAAGAAAAAAGAGAAGTTGTCTCACCAATAATCTCCCATCTTTCACCACCACCACCACCTGACTCTTCGATCGTATCGTCGAGAGGAGTGAGCGCCGTTCTCATTTTCTTCTTTTCTGGATGTGCAATCGTAAAACATATATAACTTTTGATCGAACCTTTAGATTTGGCTGATTTTTGGATATATTGTTCGGAAGACAAAGTTACTATAATTGCCAGAAAAATTAAGACGATCAGAAGTCATTTTGCTATCGAAATCGACTAATTTCAATAGCCCAGCGAGATTTGAAAAAAAATATGATCGTAACTCCTTCTTTCTTTTTTTTACAAACCCTACGTCGATCCATATATATATACATATAAATAAATTAAGTAGATGTTGATCTCATAAATTTTATTGTTCTTTGTTTTGTAATGGTGCTAAAATCATTTTAGCACCTTCTGGTTTATTGTCCGAGTGTTGCTACCTTTTGGTTGTTATCCAGGTGGTGCTAAATGCATTTAGCACCTTCTGGTTGCTGTCCAGGGATGCTAAATGCATTTAGCACCTTCTGGTTGTTGTCCAATGGTGCTAAATGCATTTAACACCTTCTGGTGATGTTAGTGTCATAATGAGACGATATTATAAGGAATGGGTATTAGTGTCTTTTTTGTACAATGCCCTTAATTTACATGGCTAATTTTTAAGTATATTTTATAATTATATTATTATTAGAATGAGCCCTTATACTTAATTGGCTCTAAAGTAAACCTATAAATTCTTACACGTTTGTTCAAATAACAAAATAGGGATTTTTTTAAAGAAATTTCAAATTTATAATAAAGTAAACCTATAAATTCTTACACGTTTATTCAAATAACAAAATTTTAAGGAGTTGAGAAAAAAATTGAAAAAAAATTATGTGGTATGTTTTCTTCTGGGATGTTGCTTTAAATTTCTTCTATTGCATTAATTACCAAAAAACCATGGCTACATGATGTACATATGTACTTTGACATTATTTATGCAAAGCCCAAACCACCAAGAGCGAGCGAGTATACAGGGTCACATCACATCACATCACATCCCATTATTTTATTGTATTTATGAGGCATGTTACTGACTTTTGTACCACGGTTGAAAGTACTAAGAACCATGATAAATTAATATGAATGGTGGTTTGTTGAAAATCTTAAATATTTATGATTTTCATTGATCGATCATTTCATTTATCATTCGAAAGAAAGAAAAAGATTTTATGCACACTTACAAATTTCAATGATGAAATTTGATAAAGGAGGGTGGATTGTGAGACCTCAAAATATTGACAAATTTATCGATACTGCTTTAAAGTATTATTTTACATGCGTATAAAATTTGTGAAATTAATGTTTTGTATATTTCAAGTGACCTTGTGTGTTCTTTTCTTGAATTCCAAATTGAAATCTTATTATTTGTTATTTTATGATGTGTTATCTCGTTTTATTGCTTCATCAAATTATAAAGCAAGGGAAAAAATTGAAGAAAAAAAATTTCACGCGCTCAATTTTATTCCAGTCGCTGCGTTGACGCATGGGAGAAAAACTTATTTGGGTTTCTATTCAATTATATTTTGTCACAGGTATTTGATTTTTTGTGTATAAATTATTTTATATGTGTTCAATGGCCCCCACAATAAGATTTGATATTACGGATTATTTATTATTTTGCATGCGTTAATTTTTATATTATTCTTTCATGCTTGTTATAAATATATTTGGGTAGAACTCGTGTATCAATGAACTTATTGGGTTGTGTAGCTCATCCCCTTTAGACTTTATTTTGCATGCTTTATGATAATTGAAATCGGTATCGGAGTGATTGATACAAACAGAAATTTACTTCATTTAGTCTCGTACTTTGATGGTAAGTAGGAATTAGGAAATATAGATAGATAAGGAAAATGATCATCTTTATATTTATAAAAGTGCATAATATACATCAATTATGTACACCTTTAAGAATACAGTACATGAAGTTTTAACGTGCAACTAAGGCCGAGGGATAGAAATCGGTTCCTAGCATACCAGAGTCGACTTTCTTGAAGGAAAATTATAGAATAAATTTTATTGACCGAGATTAGTATCCATAATTTTGATAATTGATGACTTTTATGCTTTTTACAAAGATAATTACACATAATTAAGGCTCTGTTTAATAGAAAAAGAAAATAAAAACACTTGATTCGGTAAAAAGTTAAAAAATAAGTTAAAACATGTGATAAAATACTCTTTATTTCATACTTATTTTATAAGTAGATATCATCTATCTTTTATACTTTTTTGTGAATTTTTTTTTTTCTCAATTACCAAAAGAACATTTTTCCATGAAAAAAATTACAAATTAAAAAAATATCTCGTCCTACTTTTTAACTTTTATATAAAAATTAACTTCATTTTTATATTGTTATCAAACACGCACTAAGTATTAGAACATGCGCTGAAACTATTCCCATTCACGCTGTTATTAGCTTTCAATTTCGTAATCGATGGTTGGGTGAATTTATTTTTCTTGATTTGATTCAGGCAGTTACTTTGTTTTAATCGTGTTAGAAATTTTATTAAGTGATTGATGTTGACGTAAAGGTAAATAAAGTAAATGATGACACAAACCAAATTATAAGAAAAAGGCTCCTTCAATTATTGGTCCTTTTTTTTTTTGAATGTCTTAAAATAAATATTTATTTTTTATAAAAAATAAATACATACTTATTTTGCCTTTTTATATTTTCACTTTTCAAGTAAAAATTTTAAATTAAGAAAAGAGTAAAAAGAAAAAATCAATGTTAATTAAATAAAAAGTGCAATAATTATATTAGGTCCTTAATAAGTTGAATTTTTCAAAAAGGACTAGTAATTTGAAACGAATAAAGTATATTTTTTAGTGTTTGATTGATTGAGTTGTAATTGAATATAAATGGATTTTGACCCACTGTTATAAAAGTGATTTTATTTTTATCTATCCAATATTTCATTATTTCAGTTATTTCTGATTTTTAGGATTTGTTAAATTAATTTTCATCTTCTATTAAATTTAAGTATATATACAAAAAAAAAATAGTGACCTTATTTTTAGTTTTTAATAAGAAATTCTTTTTTATTAATTTAATATTATAATATTCACTTAGCTGTATAATTCATTCACTTAAAAATTAATGAATTATATTTGACCTTAAATCGTTCTTTTTTTCTTTAAATTTTAATTAATTTTGTACTTTTGTATTTTTTAATGTTTGATTGATTGAGTTGTCAGAATATGTTACTTTATTCAACCTCATCATTCATCGAAATTGAATATAAATATAATTTTACCAATTATTATAAAAGTAATTTTATTTCTATTAACATATTCTTTTAATTTATTTTAATTTTTGGAGTTTGTTAAATTAATCTGCATTTTCTATTAAGTTTAACTACCTATGAGATAGATTTATAAAAAAAAATTAGTGAATTAATTTTTAATAAACATTATTTTTTTATTAATTTAATATTAAAATATCCATTAAATTATATAATTTATCCATCTAAAAATTGGTGAATTATATTTAACCTTAAATCTTTCTATTCTCCTTTAGATTTTACTTAATTTTGTACTTTTGTATTATTTAATGTTTGATTGATTGAATCTCGAATAGGTTACTTTATTTGACCTTAAATCTTTCCATTCTCCTTTAGAATTTACTTGATTTTGTACTTTTGTATTATTTGATTGTGTCGATTGAGTTGTTGAATAGGTTACTTTATTCAACCACTTCATTTACCATAATTGAAAATAAATATATTTTTACTGATTTTTATAAAAGTAATTTTATTTATATTCACATATTTTTTTAGTTTATTCTAATTTTTGGGATTTAATAAATTAATCCGCATCCTTTATTAAGTTTAACCACATATGGGATGGACTTACAAAAAAAATCAGTGAATAATTTTTAATAAATATTATTTTTTATTTTTAGAATATCCACCAAACTATATAATTTATCCACCTAAGAATTGGTGGGTTGTATTTTACCTTAAATCTTTCCATTTTCCTTTAGATTTTACTTTATTTTGTACTTTTGTGTTATTTAATGTTTGATTGATTGAATTGTCAAATAGGTTAACCTCTTCATTCACCATAATTGAATATAAATAGATTTTTATCGATTATTATAGAGGTGATTTTGTTTGGGTGATTTTGTTTCTATCCACCAAATTTCGCAGTTAATCCACTCTTAAATTATAAAAATTTTGTACAAAGTTTTACAATATTATCCTTTTTAAAATTAATAAGTATATCCACTCATTAAAATTACTTTATAATTATATAAATTTAGATTTTATTTTAATTAAGATTCATCAGAATATTTTTCCTTTTCTCTCTCTACCAATACCCTCAAACATCTCCTCTGTTTCTCCTCTTCATCTTCCTTTGGGATCTCTCCTTATTCCTCTTCAAGAACAACAAATATTGAATATAATATATACTTACTAATTTCCAGTAACTCAAATCCACTATTTATATATTCAATTAATCTCGTTATAAATAAATAAAAAAGCATATGTCTTCTGCATCACCATAAAGATCCAAAGAAAGAAGAATTACCTACATATCTTTTTTTCTTTATAACTCATATGGAGAGAGAAAACTATAGAAGAAGAAGAAAGGATTAATATATAAGATATATAATGTAGAGAGAGAAGAATTATGTACATATAATTTTTTATTTATAACTCGATTATAGAGAGAGAAAAAACTATAGAAGAAGAAGAAGAAAGGATTAATATATAAGATATATACTGTAGAGAGAGAGAAGAATTATGCACATATCTTGTTTTTTTAATAACTCGATTATAGAGAGAGAAAACTATATAAGAAGAAAGGATTCATATATAAGATATAAATTGTAGAGAGAGAAGAATTGCGTACATATCTTTTTTTCTTTATAACTCGATTATAGAGAAAAGGAAAACTATAGAAGAAGAAGAAAGGATTAATATATAACTCGATTACAGAGAGAGAAGAATTACGTACAAACAAAAAAAGCCCTGTTGATCTCCTTTCTCCAAAACCAAAAAAAAAGGGTTAAATTTTGATAGGCTTTTTTTTTTATCAGTCTATCCACGCTCGCGGATTAACTTAATAGGTAATGTGGATTAACTTAACAACGCGGATTAACTGTAAGATATGGTGGATAGAAATAAAATCACCCTTTTGTTTCTGTCAATATATTATTTTAATTTATTCTAATTTTTTGAGTTAGTTAAGTTAATCCGCATCCTCTATTAAATTTAATTCCATAAGAGATAGATATACAAAAAAATTAATGAACTAATTTTTAATAATTTTTGTATTAATTTAATATTAGAATATCCACCAAACCTAAAAATTGGCAAATGTATTTGCCCTTAAATCCTTCCATTTTCCTTTATTTTACTTGATTTTGTACATATGTATTATTTATTTTTGATCGATTAAGTTGTCAAATGATTTACTTTATTCAACCACTGCATTAGCCATAATTGAATATAAATAGATATTTACCTATTTTTATAAAGGTGATTTTATTTCTATTCACATACTTTTTTAGTTTATTCAAATTCTTAGAGTTTTTTAAGTTAATCTGCATCGTTTATTAAATTTAACAACATATGGGATAGACTTCCAAAAAAATGAGTGACCTACTTTTAATAAATATTATTATTTTATTAATTTAATATTAAAATATCCACTAAACTGTATAATTTATCCACCTAAAAATTGGTGGAATGTATCTAACCTTAAATCCTTCTATTTTTCTTTATATTTTACTTGATTTTGTACTTTTGTATTATTTAATGTTTGATTGATTGAGTTGTCAAATAGGTTACTTTATTCAACTTCTTCATTCACCATAATCGAATATCATTAGATTTTTACCCATTGTTATGAATGTGATTTTGGTTCTAACCACATATTTTTCTTTTTTCACTTTTTAATTTTTTAATTTTTAAGGTTTCTTAAGTTAATCCACATTTTTTATAAAGTTTAACTACATATGGGATAAACTCTCACAAAAAAATAGTGACCTAATTTTTAATAAATATTATTTTTTATTAATTTAATATTTAATATCTATGAAACTATATAATTTATCCACCAAAAAATTGGTGGATTATATTTGATCTTAAATCTTTCAATTTTGCCCCCCAAAAAAAAAAAAAGTCTTTCAATTTTCTTTCAGATTTTACTTGATTTTATACTTTTGTATTATTTAATGTTTGATTGATTGAGTTTTTCAGAATATGTTACTTTATTCAACCTATTCATTCACCATAATTGAATATAAGTAGATTTTTACCGATTGTTATAATGCTTTTTCTAGATGTAATGAATTTTAGAATTATTTGGAAAAAAGATAAATTAAATTTTGAAGTTTGGATATAGATTTAATTTTTTTTTTAATATTGTAGGTCGAAAAATATTCTAGAGGGGGGGTGAATAGGATTTTTAAAACTTAATCGGATTTTTAAAAATAATTTAAAAATATTTGATATCTATATTTATCAAGCAATCAAGAATAAAATTAATTCCAAACACAATGAATAAATAGCACAATATAATAGAGCAAGAAATAGAAAGATTGAACCGATCGAAGTCGAAGATTTTTTCTCCACACGGTTCGGCTTGTTCCCCTACTCCGCGCTCGGTTAGTTCCCCGAGAATTTCCACTATAACCGATCTCCTTTCGTGTAAAGATCAAACCTCTACAAGTGTATTCTTTTCACACACTCTTACAAGTATTGAAACACCCTTAATACTCTCACAAGAAATCCCTCTTGCTTATTTAATCACAAATATGATTTAAATAAGTTTTGGTGGCTAACACCAATGTACAATATCTCTCTTGTGTATAACAAAATACAAATGAAGCTCACATTAAGAGATATCAATATTGATCAATGAATATAAGCTCAAAGAATGAAGAGATTGATCAATGCTTTAGCTAGAATAATTGAATAATAAGAATATATGAAAAATGGTTTTGTATGATCATTCAAGTTGTTAAAAATGAGTCTTAGAACTCATATTTATAGCTTGCAAAATCATATGGCTGTTGGGGATGATTAAGAAAGGTTTTGGTTCAAAGGTATACATTTTCAAACTTTCCAACAGCTAGTTTTGACAAAAAATTCAAATTTGTTTTGTTAATTTCTACCAATTAGACCGTTGGATCATGCTCAAATTTTAGTCAAAAGTGCCAAGAGATGTTGTCTAACTACTATAAAAATTTCAAAATGATCGGAGTCCGGGAAAGCCTCCATCTTACCGTTAGATCAAAACTTGGCAAAAATTGAGCGAATTTTAAATGTAAAATAAAAATATTTTTGCAATTTAACAATTTAGTTCCAAATAAAATTCTAATGATTTTTAAACTTCAAAGATATGTTTCTAAGATACTTGTTTTTATTAGAACTTAAAATATGATCATTTAAAATTAATATGAATTTATTTTGAAACTCGGTCTTTGTAAAATGATGTTTTTCAAATAAATTCAATTTCTAGCTAGTTTGAATCAATCTTTAAAAAATGCATGAATATGTTTGAGCTATAGGGATTTGATCAATAAAGTAACTTTACATAAAATCTAAGCACTCACTCAATTTAATGATAATTCGAGTCTTCGTGATGCTTGATTGTCTTGTGCGTATCTTCACTTGATTGATGATCTTGATTCTTTCTTGGTTTTGATTCTTTGTGAAGCACATGGAGATCATTTGAGTTCATTTCTTGTGAGTGAAAGCATTTGTGGAGCTTTGTGTGAGAGTTTGACTATATCGATTTGACGTCACACTTGGTTGGAAAAGGTATCGGCTAATGGCTATCATCATTGGAACAACTGAGTTAAATAACACTATATTAATTTATTGTAATTATCAAAATAAGATTAATTGACTTTAAGGTCAACAAATATTTCAAAAAATGCAATGTTTTTCTTGAAGTTATTTCAGTGGTTCAATTGAGACCCTCGTCCTAATTCTGTTAACAATTCAGTCCAAATAATTTACACTTAACCCCCCTAAAACTTTAAAAGTGACTCTAAACCCCCTTAAGTTATATTTTTTTAACTTTTAACTCTTTTTGAGTTGGACTTCAAACTTTCAAACCTTTTGCCTTTGAGTTGAAATTCAAACTTTCAAACCTTCTCCAACAATGCACCTTCAAACAATTGAAACAGATCTACACCTTCATTATCACAACACCCATCGCCAGAGCAGCAAAATTCGACACAGATTCCTCTGGCGAAGCACTGAAGTCGACACTATGAAGTCCACTTCAAAAATTTGTATCTTTACATAATGAATTACTTCAAAGAGGACTAAAGCCTAATAATTTCAAATACCCATATGTTCTAAAGTTTTGTTTAGAATTGGGTTGGTGTAAAATAGTGAAGAAAGTGTAGTATCATATTATAAAGACAGGGTTTGAATCTCTTCCTCTGATGTCGAGAGAGAAGATGGAAGAGGAAAATATATGGAAGAGAACATGGTCAAGTAATATTATTTGAGGAGAGCAGGGTTCGGCACAATTCGGTGGTCGAATTCTTACCATTTTCTAGACCAGACCAACGTGCTCGGAATGGGGGGAAAGAGAGAAAGCGCTTCGCTTTGTCGTCGGCGGAAGATTCGTCGAAAGTTCGTGGGAAGCATCGTCATCGATTTTAGAGAGAGGGAGAACCGTTGGAGCTTATTTGCCCACGGAAGGCACTAGGATTCATTTGGATTGGGGAAGAAGATGGTGATGAAGATTGTGTGTGTATATATATTAATTGTGGAGTTAAAAGTTAAAAAAAATATAACTTAAGAGGGTTTAGAGTCATTTTTAAAGTTTTAGGGGGTTAAGTGTAAATTATTTGGACGAAATTGTTAACGGAATTAGGACTAGAGTCTCAATTGAACCACTGTAGCAACTTCAAGGAAGACATTGCATTTTTTGAAATATCAGGAGAGAAATTGAATTTGCACCCAAACTTCAGGGTTTAATTTGTCTTTTTCCCGAATTATTTGGTGATCTTTGGTTGATGTTTTGAGTTGAGTTTTTAAAATATGGTATTTGGTAGAATTTTGAAGTACGTTGAAAAGTGGATTTGGTTTTTTTTTAAATTTTTTTCAACCAACTAAAAATCTCATAAACAAATTTTAAAAAATAGTCACAATGGATCTTATTTTATAGATCTCGATGAGTATGTTTTAAATATATATTTTTTATTTAATTTTGATTTTTGAATTTAAAGTTACAATATTTTAAAAGTTTTTTTAGAGAGAGAAAGTCAAGTGAAATAAATTTTGGAAAGTGTAAAAGTAGAGTTGATTTTGAGTTGAGTTTTTAAAATTTGGAAGAAAAAAAAAAGACAGCCACCAAACAAGCACAAATGTCAAATTTTATCTTACTATGTGTTGTTATTCATATGGACAGACTTATGTTGTCTCTTATGTCGAAAAGAAAATAAATTATCATTTAATATTTATATGATTATTAGTTCGGTAATTATTACAATATCCCAATTAAAATGTATAATGAATATTAAATTTATTAAAAAATTATAGAGTGTAACTCGTGAATTTGATTATTGGAAATTATGATGTTTTCATGAGTTTAGTTCGTTTATTTATTTATTTGAAATTTGTAATTTCCTAGGTAAATTTTGTTTTAATGACTAAATAGACATTAAAGAGATGGATATACAAGGAAATTATTTAAATGATTTTGAGGGGTAAAAAAAATAATATTTTTGATAAAACTCAGTGAAGATGATCTCCATGATTAGTAAATCATCTCTACCAAATTTTATCAAAAAATTCAATTAGAAAGTTGACTAACTAAGGGCCTATTTGGTAGATGCTTTGAGTTGAGTTTTTAAAATATGGTGTTTGGTAGAATTTAGAAGTACGTTAAAAAGTGGATTTGTTTTTTTTTAAGTTTTTTTCAACCAGTTAAAAATCTCATTAAAAAATTTTAAAAAATTTAAAAAAAGTAGTCAAAATGGATCTTATTTTATAGATCTCGACGAGTATGTTTTAAATATATATTTTTTATTTAATTTTGATTTTTGAATTTAAGTTATGGTGTTTTAAAAGTTTTTTTAGAGAGAGAAAATAAATTTGAAGTTTTTTTGAAAAATGTAAAAGTAAAGTTGATTTTGAGTTGAGTTTTTAAAATTTGGAAAAAAAAAATAAAATAAATAGGTACCTAACAGGGACTAAATATCTAAAATTTTAACGATCATAAATGCATATATATAAAAAAATTAGTTAAACTACTTCCCTATATATCTATATGTATATATATATATATATTCTAAACTCATTATTTAATATCATAATCATATTAAGAACAGTTTGGTAGCCAGCAAAGTGAACCAACTAAAATGATCAATGATTCTTAATTAAATATCTAGCAGTAAGAAAATAGCTTATGAATTACTAATACTCAATATTGTATTTTTTTTCACGGGTTTTAATATATATATTATTTAATTAAATAGTCATATTACAAATATTCCAATAACTGGCAAAGTGGCAATTAAACTATTAAATTAAATAATAAACTTTTTGGCAATAATTCATGAAAAAGTGATGTTATTGTGTTGTCTATTCGTTTGAAATTATTTCTCCAAAGAGAATATTTTAAATATCTAAATAAATATTAAGGAGTTCAATGTAATATTTTGCTTGTTATGTATTAGATATCCAAAGATATTGTATATATCTAATTGAGTAATTAATATACAACTCACAAATGCTAAATATAAATAAAGCTAAGGTGGCGTTTGATAAAACATCTAAAAACTGAAAACTGAATCTAAAAACTCAAAACTGAACTGAAAACTAAAACTGAAAAAATTGTTTGTTTAATTCTGAAAACTGTATCTATGAAAATATTATTTGTTTGAATATAACACATCTGGAAAATGATTTTTTTTAATATGACAATTTTACCTTTATTAGTGTATTTAGATCACATGATTAAGGCTTTAATGAGAGTAAAATAGGCATTTTGTAATGAGGAGTTTTAAGTTTTCAAATTTAAGTGGCAAATTTGCCACTTAAAATTTTGGATACAAATTTTTAGATTTAAGTGACAAGTCACTTAATTTTTTTGCCAAATAAACAACTTTCACACCACTTAAATTTAAAAACTTTAAGTTTTTATATTTAAGTGGGCAAAACAAGCAACGCCAAGCATCAAAATAAGTATTTTATGGTTAATACCCAAATTAAGGAGTACCATAATTATACATTGTATTTATATTACTAATGTCATGTTAATTCAAAGCATTTTATTAATGATATTGAGTTTTATGTTGTTAACTTTATTTGCATGCTTAATATGTTTAAATCTATATTGTTAAAGTAAATAACTTCTCAAAAGGATTCGAACAAGCCCGTTCACTTTAAGTGCACTAGATCTTGATTTAGTGCTGCTAATTGAGATTCTCACTATTACCGTTAAAAGTTGAAATAAAGAACTTTCCATAAAGTTTAGGAGATATTAAACTTATTAAGCATTATTTTTACAAATTACTGTTGCACATAATATGAAAGCAAATTCTCCTCAGACTAATAATGCTTGAGAATTTAGAAAAAAAATATTAAATTATTTCCTCATTGTCTAATTCTCTTGCAAAAAAATTAATGTGTGTTTTACTACTATGCATTTTATTGATTACTTGTAGTCTTGTACCTTACATATATGATGAGCATGTTCTTATGATTGTTTTGGGAAAGAAAAGATTGTAGGATAAGAGTTTTCTTGTCCAATTATTGCCTACGTCATGGCTAACGTCAGGAGCTATAAAGAAATTTAGGACGATACCTGAAAGATAAATGAGTCGTTTCTTTAAAATTAAGGGATTTATTGACTTGGCCTCCTGCACTAATAGTCGTATTTGAGAAAATCTTCCAAAATAATTTTAATTAGACATAACCCCCTAAAACTTAACACCGTTAACTTTCCATCTATTTTGAATTTTTTTGACCAAAATGCCCCTCTGCGTCATCTTCCTCCTCCCTGTTACAATACACTAACCCTACAATACACACAAAACTTCAACCACCATATCCGACAACCAACCTGCACCACATCCACCACCATCTTCTCCCTCCTACTTCTCTCTCATCACCACCACCACCATCTCCTCCTATTTCTCATTTCTTATCATCGCCATCTCGACCCTTTTTTCTTTAAACCTTTGTCTTTTCTTTCTCATCCCTACCAACTCAAACCTCCCCCTCTCTATCTTTCCTCTCTCTTCCACAATGGTGACCACCCTCCACCATTGCCATGATCACCTCCTTAATCTCCACCACCACCACCAAGGTTGCAAGGGGAAAAGGGGATTTCGGCTCCATTGGATCTGACTTAAGTGGCCAGCAAAATTTGATCAATTGAAGTAAACCTAAAAGCTAAATGAAATTGAAATCAAACCCACCACTAGATCTAAATCGTAAAACTAAGAATGAATCCATCTAAATTGTTGCAAGTAAAGATTAACCTTGACCAATTTCACCCAGATCCAAATAGAGAAAAAGCAACAGTAGTAATAACCCCAAATCCACAGTAGTAATCATTGTGGTGAAGTTTGAAGGGTAGTGAAGTGAGAGATTGAGTATATGAAAAGAGAAACAGAGAAGGTGAAGAAAAATAGTTAAGGTTTGAAGGTTGAAGCCGACCAAAGACGATGGCAATGGCAAGCTTCGACAAGAGCAATTGCGCGAGCGTGGAGGGTGGGGTTACTATGCAAGGGGGAGAAGAGAGGAAGAATGGAGAAGGTGAAGAAAAAGAATTAAGGTTTGTATTTTGCAAAGCAAACAAATTTGTAGAGAGAAATTAGGGTTCTTGGGTAGAGAAGAAGGGGGAGAATAGATGAAGATGATGGGGGGAGGGGTGTTTTCGTCCAAAAAATATCATTTTGGACGGAAAAGAGACGGCATCAGATTTTAGGGGGTTATGTCTAATTAAAATTATTTTGGGGGGGTTTCTCAAATACGACTGTTAGCGTAGGGGGTTAAGTCAATAAACCCCTAAAATTAATGACCCTTGATCAATCCACTCGATAAGGGAATAAATGTTGTTTTATGTTGTAATTTAGAAAGTTTTGAATACTTAGAAGATTTTAAGTATTTTGTTTCATTATGAATTTAATCAAACCTAATTGAATTTCTTTCAAGTTAGTGGATTGACTTGCGTGATAATATTTATTTTTATGCCAAACCAAAATGAGGATTTCAAATGAGGATTTTTATGCCAAACCTAATTGATTTTTGGTTTATGCAGGATTTTTATGCCAAACCAAAATGCATACTTGGAACAAAGAAAAAATTTATGTTTAAATCATTGGAATTATTTTGTATTGATATCAGTCATTAAACTTGTTCCAAATTATTTACGTTCTTCATGTTTATGATATTCTTTTTCATTAAAATTTGGGAAATAAATGTTTTATCTAGAAATTCTCATTTACTAGATCTGATGTTTTTGTTGAATGATTTATGAAAATATAGGTCCGTCAATATGTATTTACTGAATCCCTTTGGCTATTCATCTTAATTAATATTAAATAATTTTAGTTGATGAAAATTCAACTTTCTTGTGATATAAAAGATTGAATTATATTCAATAAAATTATATAGAAAGGCGTCACAAGAAATAAAGATCTCCTTAGAAATACGGACATTATTGACGTTTTAATGTTTCGCTTTGCTAGAGAAACATATTTTATCACTTCTATAAGTTAATTTTACTTTATGATTGATTATATCTATTATTGCATGAAATATTTTGGATATTTGATATTGTTTAGATGTAATATATAGTGAAAGATATAAAGGACTACTAGAGGTGATGGATTTTTTGGATAGTATAATTAGCTAGTTATGTCTCTATCAGCAGCTAAACTCCTTATAAAATTTTACATTCTTTATTAGTACATTTATACAGATAGTTAGGAATAAGTTCAATAATACTTATCACCTATAATGTTGTGGATTAATTTGCTCTTAGAACCGCTATGAATGTTTTAAATAGAGTTTCTAGCAAGATAGTTTAATTGATCCAATTGAATTGTGAATGGTAAAGGAACTTAATTTAAGACACCATATGTTTTGGGTCGCCTAGAGGAAGCTAAGATTTATAATCCACATGAAAGAAATTGGTTTTTTAAATATTTGATGTTTGTCCAACATTTGTAAGTATTTATTGTAGTAACTATAGTACGATAATTGCAAAAACAAAAAATGTCAAATTCTTAAGGATGGTTAAGTCAGTGGCAGTAAGAAAGTTAAAGTTTGGTCATTCAAAATTGGGGTGGAATTTCTTTACCCGTAACTTCAAAGGCGTGGTTGTTCTTCTTATTGTCACAATTAAATAACGATGAACAACTGAATGACCAACAATTCTAGAATGAAGTTGTCACTAATGAGCGAATTGTAAATAACTCCTCAATGAATAACTTTAACGTATATTGTATACCTAATGATTATGTGGTTTATGTACAAGAATCTAATTAAGATAAAAAAAAAAGATCCGGTTACTTATATACTAAGCAATAATGATTCTATTAAGTTTAGTATTGCCATGAAAGATGAGTTGAAACACTGGAATATGATGAAGTCTAGGAAGTCATTGAATTGCCAAAGTATAGCAATATCAAAAGTCGTATAGCATAGACTAGTTTTCATATGGTCACTTATAAAAGTAGGCAATAATTATAAAAAATTATTCTCACGTGTATTAAGAAGAATTACCCTAGAATCATTATGATACTAGAAAGTTTATTACGACTTTTTTGAATTGGATTTTAGTAAAATGAAGAGGCAATAATTATAAATAATTTTTTCATCTTCCTCTTTTAATCTAAGAGGCTCTTCAAAACCACTCTACAAATTGAAGAGCAATTTTGGGTTTTATTTTTTTGAGTAAATACCATCAATGGCCACTAAACTATTGGCCATTTTTATCAATGGCCACTGAACTAAATTTTGTTACAATCGCATCATTCAACTTTTAAAAAGTGCTACCATTAGCCACTCCGTCAAATCCCACCGTTAAAAATTAACAGAACCATGTCATGTGTTAAAAGCTAGGGGCATTTAAGTCAATTTACTTTTTTTTTCTTTTCCCTTTTTCTTTTCTTTTCTTCTTTCTTCTCCCTTTTTCCTTTCCTTTTCTTTTCTTTCTTCTCCTCATCCTTCCTCCTCCGAGCCGTTCCTGCTTCTTCCTCCGAGCTTCTTCCTCCGAGCTGCTGCTGCTGCTGATTCTTCTTCTTCTTCTTCTTCTTCTTCCATCCCCACCCCTCATCTCCGCCACCAACGAAAAGGGAAAAAAAAAACCTCATCGCCAAAATCCTCTATTTGTGTGTGTATAGAGGCGAGGAGATAGAAAGAGAAAATTAGCCGAGAGAGAGAGAGAGAGAAATCCTCTGTTTGGGCGGGGTATTCTTGGGTTATTCTTCTATTTTAAGGATTTTAAGTTTAGGTGTTGGGGTTTCGGAGAGTAGTTCCTTCACTGACTCTTCTTCAATCAATGGAAGAGGGCATGGCGGCGGCGGTTTACGGTGGAGATGATGGTGGTACTAGTTGGGATTTAGAGGCGCGTGGGTCGGGCGGCCATGAATGGCAGAGGAAGAAGAAGAAGTTGGGAGGAGGAAGAAGAAGAAGTTGGGAGGAAGAAGAAGGAGAAAAAGAAAAGGAAAAAGGAAAAAAAGAAATAAAGAAATAAAAAATGGAAAATGACTCAAATGCCCTTAGCTTTTAACACATGACATGGCTCCGTTAATTTTTAACGGTGGGATTTGACGGAGTGGCTAATGGTAACACTTTTTAAAAGTTGAATTATGCGATTGTAACAAAATTTAGTTCAATGGCCATTGATAAAAATAGCCAATAGTTTAGTGGCCATTGATGGTATTTACTCTATTTTTTTTAACCATAGTCAATGACAAAACTAAATAATTATTTTCATTTACCACTAATTGTATTAAATAATTAATTTAACTTTGCAAAGTCAAATAATGTCTCTCAGTTTAGTACTGGGTCACATTTTTATTTTTAAAGCGACATAATCAAAAAATTTACATTTTTTTTAATAAGAGGTTTTTTTTTTTTTTTATGTCGAATTATGTATTTTTTTTTAAAATGTGTTCTAAACTAAAGATGACCCTTTTTAGTATGAGAAAGGGTGTGTTATATCAAACTCACTCAAGATTTTTTTGGGTCTAGAGCTATTCTAAAGTGATAAAAATTACCATAGTAACTTTTAAAATTTAAGCCATCTTTTTTAATCTTACGGTTCAAAAAATAATACAAGAGTAATTTCCATTAGTCTTGACGGTTTACATGGGGAAAACAAGCACAGAAGACACATAATCAACAAGAATAATGATATTTTTACCGAATAATCATACTGAGTGTATTAATGAGTTACACATTACAAAAATGTATAACCTACCAATGCATTTGTTGGGAACCCAACTCCAATATGGAAAAAATAATATATTTGGGAGTAATTTATGAAACCTATGGGCACCCTTCCCTTGCAAGCCGGTTTTCAAAGGCAAATTCTACCCATGGATTCATAACAGTATCCAAGAGGAATAACCGATAAATAAAACCGAGAAGTGTAGCATTGCTCAATGGATAAAGTTTACGCTCGCAAAAGTAACCATCATATACATTGACAGATTTAGTAATAGTCGAAGTAACAACACATCCATCACATATAGCACAATAACAGCAAAGGTTTTTATATGGATAAAGAAGATGCTTTAATTTACATTACTATTTCTGGAAGATTGATTGATAGTATTTGATGAAGCAGCACTTAAGCATAAGACACGCTGCCGGATTGTTCAAAAAATCCAATGTAGAAGTCGAACTTGAAGCAAGTCAACCGATGTTTGTCTCCGTCCACCATTGTCAATTTCAATGTATATGAACCCTGCGAAATAAATATATATATATACATATATATTAAAACAAAAGGGCAGTCGCACTAAGTCAAATAAACAATTAGGTTTATCATACGTAAATTAAGTGCACAAGGGTGAAAATTTTGGTATGCTAATAAGTGGTCATGTGGTTTGAGCCATCGTCAATTTCTGGAATCATAAATTGGTAAAAGTCACGTAGAGAGACTTGTAATTCATGTCAACAAGATTGAATCACAAGACTTAACACTCAAAAAATCATACGCAAAACTACCAATTTGAGATTATAGATAAGTGAACTCAAACCCACCAAACACCAAACACCAGGGGTTTGTTTGATAAAAAATTGAAAAATGATTAGATAAACAATTAATTTTTATGAGAGTTTGAGAAAGACTGACTTGGTGAAATGTTCTCCATCTTTCCAATCTTTTCATGAAAAAATATTACCAGATCACTAGCCTCCTTTTCCAACTTTTTATAAAGATTTGTAGAGTTTTCATTCATTTTTCCAACAGTAAATTTGCAATGAGACAAATTAACAAACAACATTATGGTGTCTTGGTTAGTTACATTTTGAATTATCATCGCAAACAAATAGTCAAATACGAGAAGAAAAGGGTAACTTAGAGCAAAACACTGACCTATTTGATTTTCAAACTGCAACTCTTAGGTTTTTTTAAAAAAAATTTATAAAAGGGAGATATATGTCTCCCCCCTTCAACTACAAACAACGAAAATCCCCCCCCCCCCCCAAAACCCCCCCTGGTGAGAATCGAAGATCTCTGGGCGATGGAGTAATTGCATTTGCTTGGATTAAAATTTTACTAGGAGCTTTGTAAACACTACAGATTGGGTTTGAATTTTGAAAAACATTAGCGTTTCCCAAGAGAGGCCGCCTTCTCTCAGGCCAGCAGTCTTCTACTTCTAGTCGACTGCTCTGTTGTAGGTTTGAAAAGCTTAATGCAAAGACTACAAGGTCTAAGAAGTTTTTTGGTTGAGGGAATATGGCCTATTTAGTTTGGATAATGGGAGTATAAATGAGATTACTCATTATAATTTACTCTAGGGACATTAGGTATGGATCACACCTTGGGTTTCCTAATTTCGTACTCCTCATAGTGCTTTAAACTTTTTACATAATAGTAGTCTATAAATAATTTTGTGATCTGCTAGTCGTCATTAATTGACTTTTTCTCTATGGATTAGTAATTATTCCTCTAAGCATCCTTCTAATAGTTGCGTTGGTACAAGTACTTTCACTCACAGATAAGTATGTAAGTAAGAACTTTATTAATGTACATCTTCATACAACTCCTTTCGTCTCAAATTAAGAGACCGACTTTCCTTTCTAGAAAGTCTCAAACAGAGAGTCACATTTCCATTTTGGGATATAATCAATGAATAACATCTCACCATAAGTTTTATTCCTACCTATTGATTTTGTCAAAATTATTGTTATCTTAAAAAGTGCAAAAGTCAAAGTGGGACTCTTAATTTGAGATTGAGGGAGTATTATATATAATAATACAGAAACAGTTTTGTATATTTTTCTAATTTTTTTTTTTTTTTGTGAACAAGTCATTTTTTTTCGTGTCTATTCATATCAAAACTGCTACAATCAACAATGCAAAAAGAGAATTGCAAAGGTTATTTTGGTGATTCTAATCTGCTAACGTTGGTGATCTAGAGTGTGAACCCACCATAGTTGGGGTCATGCTATCCCGATCCATGATATGGGACGGATGGCAACCGCCATATTTATAGTTAGGACTCTTCTAGCTGGTGCCTATAAATAAAGCCATCGGCTAGCCTATGTAATCAATTATCAGAATGAATTGAAGTTATTTTCAAGATGAACCCATATATTTTAGATGGAGATTTACTCTTTGCACGTCATCTAAACCATACCATCTCTAAATAAGAAAATAAAACAAATGGTCGTTCTATGATATGGAAAAAATTGGGTGTGTTTTCGAGAGACAATATAAAGAGGAGAAAGGTACTACAAATTTAATTAAGCAGGTTTATATTTATTGAATGAAAGAGATGAATGACATACCGGAGGAGTGAATCCAGGTAAAACTTGGGAGTGAGATATCACAAAATCACCAATGGAAACAGGGCAAGATGTCTCAGTGCAAAGGTCATGGGTCTCACTATGGATTTGCCATCCAAAGTATGAAACGTCAATCACAAGTTTTCCTCCAGAAATTGCTTCGCCTGCACAGAAAAATACAAGAAACTCAAGAACTAAAAACTCACCAAACTTGTGCTCACACACATTGAATGTCCTAGTACATATATGCATATATATAATCATATGTGCGTAACTGTACATATATATAAGGAGCAGGGGATACCATATAATTTATTAGCCGGTATCCAACTATATTTAAATCTCGTTTTGAAGCGTAAGATGAAAATTTATTTTGATGCTTTTGAGGGGGTTGCGGGCTGGAGCCTTCAAGTGGGGCCCTTTAAGAGGGGAGGAGGGATAAAAACAATGGAGAAGGAAAAACAAGGTGGGTCTGCAAAGGGATCCTTCTATGATCACACAGAGTGCTGTTGACTTGCATTATCATCTCAACTACCCTTATTTTGTGCAATTATCACCTCATCAATGCCTTCACTGAGATATCATTTGTCCTTATGGAGTCTACTTTTCTCTTTCTCTTCGAGGTCTTGTGTTCCCAGTTCTCCGTTCTCACTCTTCACCAACTCTTTGGTTTTCCTTGGTTTACTACTTCCGAGAGTGTTTGTTACCCTTTCACGGTTATGCGTTACCATTTACTACCTTGATCTACACTACCATTTTACCGTGCGAAAGAGAGATGCCCAAAGCCTCAAAGGCATAAAACAATACAAAATCAAATGAACATGAGTCGTAATTTATTTCAAGAAAAAATAGAGTTCAGATATCTCAAGGATCCTGTGATAATATAATAAATATTTGTATTTTTACAATACCATTATTAGTATATAACAGATGATAATTTGGAATACCATCATGGAAGGACACAGATTACCTTTGGAAACAAAATATTGCTCTCATACTCAATTTTCTCTAAAATATATTGTGAATTAACCCAAAGAAATACATGCCATAATTTGAAAGTGCAAATTGACCCTTTAATTTTAGGTTCAAATTTAGAAATTAACCTCCATTCGTATCCCATGGCATATCCCAAGAGTATTCCCAGGTATCCTGATTTCAAAAGACTAATATATATATATATATATGTATCAAAAAACGATAAATATCGGACGTATATCAGTATCCGATACACGTGGTATACTAATTTGTGGCCCTTTGAGAAGTATGTGGTGCTTCATACGGCATGGAAAATCAACTTTTGCTTATAGTTGTTTGAAACAGTTGAGATATAACAGTATTAAGTGAGGTGTAGATTATCTATCAATGAGATGGATGATATCAAAAGGAGATCAGAAATAAAGGTACTACCTGTAGATGCAGCAATGCTGAAGGTGGTATTTTTCCCTCTCGACACTGGATACGGAGATATCTCGACGCCACTAACCTTTACACCATAATCCGTTTTCTCTGCATATAATTTGGGAAAGGAAAACAGAACTTCAGTGACATGTCTTCATGGACACTCTCCATCTATTTCCACTCAGATATTTGTAGGGAACTTTTCTCCAACACTCCAGTTTATCATAAATAGAAGATGAAAAAAGAAAGAAAGAAAAAAACTGTGCTAGAAAAACCAATAGAAAATAATAATAAAAAAAAGAAAGTATAGTTTCCTTAGCATTTTGAGTCGGGTTCTTAAAACTTCTTCCTGCTTGCCAAGTAAGTTCCTTACCATAGGGATGCAATTCCTTCAATTACAGTGAAGGTTTGTTTGATTGCCAAAGTCTTCCAGGAAAACTTGGCAAAAGTTGGAAAATCTGCACTTTTCCATGGAAACCAGTTGCCAATAATACAATCAAACACCTCTAATTGCATTCTCCATCAAATTTAATTGCATAGAAACCAGTTCCCTAGAAAAAAAAATATTTCTTTCCCATCTACCATAATTCCATGCTTGATATCAAACACATCCTAATGGATTGAACAACTCTCCTTTTCCTTTCTCCAAGGAAACCACACAATTTTTCATTGATAGAAAGATGAGCTCTCAGGATTGATAATTTTAATACAAAGCATAATCTCTTTTTAAAGTTACGGAAAAACCTAACTATCTAACAAAACTTATCCAAGAAATAGTAGTATGGTTATTTCTTCTCTCTGCTACAATATTCTGAAAAATAATCTTAAGAATAAAGTACAAAAATCATCACAACGTAATGAATGGTAGCTAGGTAGGTGCAACTAACCAAATAAGAAACACCTTTTGTTGAATTACACCCTTTTTATATGAAAAAGAAACCACCCCAACCTCCCCCTCCCCCAAAAAAATAAAAAAATAAAGCTGAATATTACATGATTACATCTTTAGTGTGGTTGAATATATTAATCTTCCAAAGGACAATTTTCCTGTAATATTTGCTTGTCCCTGGAATTCAAAGAACACCATTCCCCAAGTTTTCTGATTTTTCCATCTAAATAAATAGATTTGATTGTTATGTAGTTTTACTTGCTTGAGAATTTGGTTTCACTAGATTCTGGAAACAAATAGATTTGGAATGGGGGTACAATAGTCCCTCTTTGCAGAGTTTTTGCTTCGGTTTTGGTGGAGATGACTGAATTAAAGGTGAGTTTGATAATGGAATGTTATTATAGGATTTCAAAATCCTTGTTATTGCATTTGATTAGAATTTTTTTAGAGAACTTTACTAAAGAGATAATTACATAAATCACCAGATTACAACTTGTCTCACTTAGTCCATGTACCAGAGCACCTTTTTTTTTTAACAGGCCGTCCACTTTAGGGGTGATGCGAGACACGGATCGAGAGCACCTTTTTTTTTAACAGGCTGTCCACTTTAGGGGTGAAGTGAGACATGGATCCAGATCTCCTTTTTTTTAACAGGCCGTCCACTTCAGGGGTGAAGTGAGACAGAGATCAAACTTTGTAGATCAAAGTGAGACAAGTAGTAAACTATAGGGGTGATTTGTGTAATTAACTTTTTGCTAAATTACATTATCCTCACTCAATTATGCTCTCTCTGTGTGAATTGTTCCAACTACAACATAATCAATTCATAAAGCACTGGACACTAACCCATAATTTAGGGTGATTTTCCTCCTCCGCCACCGGTAATACTTGGTTTCACTCCCTTTTTTTCATTCACTCCTTGAGTACCGAGCAAGGCTTGTTATTGTTATTCGGTCATTGAGGGCCAAATATAAATTTAATAATTCATTACTCGGCCCTAAGTACCGAGTAATATGTTTATACTCGGCCCTCAAGAATCGAATAACATATTCGGTGCTCAAGTACCGAATGAAATGCAGGAGTGGGATCAAGTATTATTGGGGATGGAAATAAAATCATCCATAATTTAACACTCATTCGTCAACAAACACATTACAATTTGAACATCTGAATGAAATTAATCAAAATCTATCACAGCTGCTGTATGCAAAACTAGAAAAAATAAAATGTTAGATTCCTGAGATGAACTAACTTACCGCAGTACTTAACATCGGTGGCTTGAATCAAAGGCAAAACAAAACAGAAAGAAAAAACTAGGGCAAAAAAGAGCTGGAACTGATTCACCACCACCGCCATGTGTAGATTCTCTTCCAATCCTTCCTTCTAATTAGGGTTTTCACTTTTCAGAAAGTGAGAGAAAAAGAGAGAATTGTGATGGTTTTACTTTTTTTCTCGGAGATAAATATAACTACTTTTTCTCTCTTTCTCTGCTCCAAGAATGGTAGGTTGGCTGGAGAATCCCGTCTTCAAGCAAGAAAACAAATTCCACCGGCCGCTCTTTATTTGAAATCGGTTTCTATTGATTGAATTGAAATGAATTTCCGAAAGAGCCCTTGAGTTTACAAATATTCTTTGGATACAAACAAATCAAAGCATATCCAAGAGCATCTTGTGTATAATCTATACTACGAGAAAGGATCTAAGGATTATCTTTTATTTGGTCTTTAAATGTGGACTAATTATTTTAAAAAAAAAAAAAAATAATTTTTTTATAAAACTTGATAAAGTTGATCTTCATGATTAATAAATCACCTCCACCAAATTTTATCGAAAAAATTAATCGAAAAAAAGGTTTACTAAAAAATTGATATAAATGTGCATTTTTGGCCGTTAAAATTTAAAATGTTTAGTTAACCCACTTTTCCGGTTGAATTTTTTGATGAAATTTGGTGGAGATGATCTACTAATCATGAAAATCATCCTTACCAAGTTTCATAAAAAATATTCTATCTGTTTACTCAAAATAATTGGTCCGCATTTAAGGACCAAAAGATTGGTCCTCTTAAGATCATTCCCCTCTATACTATTATATAAAGTTAAAAGTTTTAATTAATGGACTTAACTTCTCTCGGTTACTTTTTCGTTCAATTCTGTTTAGTAGGGTTTAATTCGAAATCTAAGTGAATGAATTTTTCACGAAACTTAGGTGGCGTTTAATAAAACATCTGGAAATTGAAAAAACTTAGAGTTCAATTCCGTTACTTTTTTTTAATTATGACAATTTAGCCCTTATTAGTGTATTTAAATCACGTGATTGGGGCTTTAATGAGGGTAAAATATATATTTTGTAATGAGGAGTTTTAAGTTTTAATATTTAAGTGGCAAACTTGCCACTTAAAATTTTGGATGCAAATTTTCAGATTTAAATGACAAATCACTTAATTTTTTTGCCAAACAAACAACTTTCATACCACTTAAATATGATAACTCTAAAAACTTTAAGTTTTTAGATTTAAGTGGGCAAAACAAACTACCCCTTAGTAAAAATTATCTTTACGATGAGTAAAATTTTCAATCAAGAAATGAGTAAGATCATTATCTATAATTTTAATGGTAAAAAATGAATATATATATATATATATATATATCAAATTTTTATTACACCCACTCCAGTTTGAATTTCTTGATGAAAAATTATGGAGATGATTTATTCATTATAGAAAAAAATATCCATCAATTTTCATAAAAAAATTCATCCATTAGCACTGAAACTAGATCCCATTTGACAAAATTTGATGGAAATGGTAATGGAGAGGAACCAAGTTTATTTGATAACACCACTTAAATATGAAAACTTTAAAATTAAGTGGTTTTAAAGTTATTTGTTAAAAAAATTAAATACATAAATAAATTTAAATGCCAACTTAATTTACTCCACTTAAAACTGAAAACTTAATTTTAAAGAGTGTAAAATACCTATTTTACCATCCTAAAGTTTATAATCAAGTGATCCAAATAAACTAATAAGGGCAAAATTGTCATATTTAACAAAAAATGATTTTCAGATGTGTTATATTCAAACAAATAACATTTTTTCAAATACAGTTTTCAAAACTAAACAAAAGATTTTTTTGGTTTCAAATTTTAGGTTTTTTATCAAACGCTGCTAAGACCAATTTTAATTAGCATAAAATTGCGTCAAACTTTTAAATTGCCTATTTTACCCCTGAGATTGACAAAGTAATCTTCCACTTAACCACCTGACAATTTAACATCTTTGTTTTGTATTTTAACTTGAACTAGATATGTCTGAGTAGCATGTGATTTAGTATAACTAAGTTGTAACTCTTGCTAAAGGCATTATTAATTATTTTTAAAATATTTTAAATCTTAGTTACACAATTCCTTATTCTTTTGTATATTTATAAGATTCAAAAACCAATGCCCATATTATAAGTAAAGAATTGTATAAGGGGACAGACAATTATGCCGTTAAGATTAATAGGTGCATGAAAATATGAAGGTATTTTTGTTATCATAAATAATAGAAATAATAGGATAGTTAAATTTTATCAAGTGTTTGGGATAAAGGGGGGTATGATTTATTTATCTTATCTAACGTTTGGTGTGCAACATTGGACATGATAACATACTGATTTAATTTATCCCGATAGCTCCTACGAATGTTTTCAGTTTCGATCAAGGTAGAAATTAAGGTACCCCAAACTCAAACCAAATGTAAAAATTTGGTTTTAGTTTGGTACAGTTTCGATTTCTAAATTTTCTAAACCCAAATTCAAACCAAACTTTTCTATCCAGTCTTATTCAATTTTGACATATGTTTTTTTTTTTTCTAAATCAATTTAGCATAATTATCGAATATTAATAGTAATGTAAGATTGGTTCATATTCAAATTAAAGTCATTATTTTCTAGAAATAAGGAGCAAACATATATAAATCGTATTCTCTATTTACTTAATATTTTATTTATACATTTACACAAATAAAACACACTAAATAAATGATGAATTATCTTACCATCATATATGTGATAAAAAATAAATCTTAACATTATGTAGTTCATTCAATAATAAGAGCACGAATTAATGACTTCTTTTTTTTAAGAGGATTGCAACATGCAATTAATAAAGAACATATTCTTATAAAAGTCCATCTTTTTGTATCATAATATAATTAACATGTGCCCTTAGAGTATATACCAACATCTTTCATTTTCTTATAAATAATTCAATTCGATTCGGTTCAATTAACTAGCCCCAAAACCGAACCAAACTATTCGGTTTTGGTTCGGTTTTCTGGTTTGAGGTTTGAGGCTTTATGGATCAGTCCAAATTGGGTTTCGCTTCGGTTTTCTCATTTTCGGTTTGGGATTTTATAGATCGGTCCGAATTGATTTGGTTCGTTCGGTCGATTTTTGAATTGATCTTAACACCCCTAATAGCACCTTTGCCGAATAGCTAAACAAATACAAATACAAAATTAAAATTTTAAATTTTAAATTCATTTATTGTTGTCTCAATCTTTTTTACTGTGCCCTTTAAATAACTAAATTAATTATTACCGAAGATATCTGACCACCAAAAATCATGGGGACTCTTAGTAATACTTATGTAAAGTAATTAAAATGAGTAGAGTCAATAAATAACCCACAAATGTTGTGGGAATAGCTCTACTCAATCTTTCATTAGATGAGTCCTTTAAATAGGGTACAAATATAATAATAAATATGGTTAGCAAGAAAGCTCAATATGGCTCATAATGTATAATTTACATTATAAAATCCCTAATACATATTTTATCTATACAATAGCACACTACGTGTAATTTTCTTCAACAACAAAAACAAATTAGCGAATTACTATTTTAAATAAAGTACTATAATAAAAAATATAAAGTGATTATACTCTAGAGATTTAAAAAGAAGCATATTATACAGTTCCTTATGGTTAAAATATTATAATATGGCTTTTTCGTAGACATCACCCTCCCTCTCTTCCATTTCTTTATTTTATCTATAAACTTTTTCCTCCTATTTATTATCTTATTTTCCTCCCATATCTATTGCACCAATTTCTTAGCTACTAAGGTGGTGTTTGATGCCTCCCTTTTTTTTTCTAGATAAGTTTTTAAAAATTTAGTGTTTGGTTGAATGTTTTGAGTTAAAATTTTTATGTTTAAAAGTGAATTTGGTTTTGTTTGACTTTTTTTCAACCAATGAAAAAAATGTATAAAAAATTTCAAAAAATAGTCACAATGGATCTTATTTTATAGATCTCGATAAGTAGGTTTCAAATATATATTTTTTATTATTTTTGGATTTTTGGATTTAAAGTTATGACGTTTTAAAAAAATTTAGAGAGAGAAAGTATAGTGAAATAAATTTTGGGAAGTGTGAAAGTAGAGTTGGTTTTGAGTTGAGTTTTTAAAATTTTGGGAAAAAAAAATAGTGAGCAACTAAACATGTCCTTAAGTAAGCTAGTTTTTTATGGTGAGAAAGTAGCCACCTGAGGTGGTGGAAGAAAATTACATTATTTTCTTTCTTCTTTTCCATAAATATCTTATATTAAAATTTATCCTAATATTTAAGTATATTTATAATTTAAGTTTGTTCACAATTCAAGTATATCTATAATTCAAGTTTATCCATAATTCATTACTATCCACAAAATTATTCAATAATTCACGTTTATCCAATAATTTCAAGCCCATTCACCAATTTAAGTCTACCTAAATATTCAAGTGTATGTTATTTCCGTAACATCTTTTTAATCCACCATAAAATCTGTAAAAAATTATACCAAAAAGTCTAAAAGTAATTTATATCCAAAATATATCAATTATTTTAAAATTGGGCTATCGCAAAAGGCAAGTTGCGCTGTACTATTTCATATTCAGAATTCTAATATGAGCCTACACCAAAAACATAGTTTATTTAATCCTTATCCAAGTAGTCATTATCTTGTTTGATCCTACACAATCATTATCCGACTCTTTCAAATCCTATCCTATACCATTTCACATTGTTCTTATCCAACTAATTAAGACTCATATCATATTCGACATTTATCATATCATATCACACCTCTTTATCCGGCATGCCAAATACAACCTAAGTATAGTAAAGGGGAAAATGCTATATTCAGGACGAGTGGGGTCAAAGGTGTTTTTGTTTTTCATAAACCACAATTAGGTGCAGGTTTTACTTTAAAAAATCCAAACTCAATACGGTTCAAAAAAACCCAGCCTCATTCAAGTCAAGCGGATTGCAAATTGACCAGGTCAGACCATTTTTCCATCCCTACTTCTATTATGATAAATGGCTTCTTTGGAAGGTGGTCGTGATGTCCTTCTTTTTTCCCTATTCTCACTTTCATTAGTACTATTATATTAACCTCGACATGTATTGCACATATATAATTTGTTGGAAATTTTTTAACATTAATAATAGTGTAGTGGTTAGGCATGAACTTATATTGCTTAAGAATGAATGTTTGATTTCCATTGCAAGCAATATTTTAATGAAAAGATAAACTTATAAGGGTAAAATTGTTAATTAGAAGTATGACGTTTTTTTCAAGTGTTAAAATGAGTTTTGGCATTATAATATAGTATAGATGATATTTTATATTTTTACTGTTGAAGTTGTGGTTTGTTTATTGTGTTTTGGTATTCTGATTTGGGTGAAATTATGCAATAAAGTTCATTCAAAAAAAATACAAGGCTTGCCATTTTTCATTTTCCTTTTTCTTTTAGGGTTAGGGGTGGGGTACTCTTTTGGGGTTGGGGTGAGGTATTGTTATACTACCAGAATCATGCCAAAAACTGATCAAAACGCACAAATACTTTAATCACACACTTTTTCACATTAATTCCAAGCCATTTGGGAAGTTTGTAGAGGTTTTTGAAGGCAATTAAGTTATGCGCATTCAAAAACAACACAAGAAATTCAAGCACACGACATAATAATAACACTACCCATCTTGGACCATATCCACATTCTCTTAGCCAAGAGGGTGAGGGGAGGTATAAAAAGAAGTTCATCCCCTTTTCATTTTCAAAAGATGTGGCTGGAAAAAAAGTAACTTCTTGGTGCTTTTCCTTTTCGTTTCAAGGGAAAGCAGTCTTTTTGTAACGCCCCGAATCCCGTTCTAAAATTTTCACCTTCGGGACCCAGTTAATTATGGATGTCGTGCGCGATGGCGGGTTTAAAATATAAAAATCACAACTTTTAAAAACTTTTATTAAATAAAATATGATCTGAATAAAATCACGTTTTTTAAAATTCCGGCATGTGGAGTTCATTTAAACAACAACCAAACCTGTAAGTTTTAAAACCACATTCATACAAATACAACCATATTAAACCTCGTTTCAAATCTCACTCCACATATGAAATATTCATACAAGTTTAATATAAAAACCGTTTGTACATAGAAACTGTGAGAATCCGGACCCTTACCCCCGAGAGAAGAAAAGTCCTCGTTCTCGGTTTTATTTGAAAAAAACTTGTTTTGTAGAGTCGCCAGTTTGTTTTACAAGAAAACAAACAAAAGATCATACGAAGGATAATTCGAAAGCGAACTATCTTTCATACGTTTGAAACCAGAGAATTATTTTTGAAAATTGACTTTGCTAGGGTTCGGGAACTACGTTACGAATTGGGAAGGTGTTAGGCACCCAATTCGCCCTTTCGGTCTCTTAATGGATCATGTATCTAATTCCTATTTTAGATATCTTGCAAGTAGTTCGAATGGTTTTCAGAATAGTCCTTTCCGGATAAATTTAGTTTAAAACAATATTTTGAAATCAGACTCGAGCTTTGCGAGCGCCTACGTATTCATTCGTAGAATGAAATCAGAGTCTCGTAGTTCCTTTCTTTTGGAAACTGTTTTTGTATTTTTGTTTGTTTTGAAAACGTGTCAAAACAGGTTTTAGATTTCTTGTAAAACTTAGAAAGGATTTGTTTTGAAAGCAATGAACTTCTTTGCAAGTTATCTAATTTTCTGTATTAAAATTGAAATTAAATGCAGTACTGAAATTAAGGATTTGGTAGAAAGTTATACCTGTTGCGTTTTGAAGAAGATAGGAGGACTTTGCCTTGACTTCCTTCTCTCTCTAGAGCTTTCTCTCTCTTGAGCTTTCTCTCTCTAAAGCTTTCTCTCACTAGCCTTCTCTCTCAGAATTTCTCTAAAAAAGACTTTCTAGAGACTTTGACATCCTACTTACCAAAAATACTATTCAATGTTGATGATCCCAAAATGGGATCCCAAGGGTCCTATTTATAGCAACATTTGCGCCAAAAACGCTCCAAAAGAGGCCAACCGCAGGGGTAGCCGCATGGGGTGCGGCTGGGGCGTGCGACAGGGGTGTGCCAGCCGTACGGCTGGCAGCCGTACGGCTGGGCGTGCGGCTAGGGGGTGCGGTTAGGAGGTGCCAACCGTACGGTTGGCAGGTAGCCGTACGATTGGGCGTGCGACAGGGGGGTGCGGCTGGCTCATAAAAAAAATGCGCAGGAGCGCTCGAAAAAAACCAAATTCCCTAACGGGGCGCTGCCCCGTACCCCGCGACCTGACCGGGCAGGTCGATCCCCGTCCTAGTAAGCGAAGAGGCAACAAGGGTTATCTTAGACTCCCAACGCGTCCAAAATTGGAGTCTTTCCTATCAGTCTTTCTACATGCATGATGATTAAATGTAGGATGCTTAAAGAAAATCAGTATTCGCACGAGAGTCGTGGATTGGGGTGTTCACAGAAACCAAAGTCAAAATGATAATAAAACATAGTCCTTTTCTTAAAGGACTAAACCCGGTCATGTGGACATCAGAGGCTTCTATAAACGTACATCATGCGCCACCCAATGCTAAGCCTACAAAACTGTTTAGAAAAGGGAATGAACCAAATCCAGACTCAGTGGGAACTATATATGTTTTGTATAGAAAATATACATTGCAAACATAGGCGCGCGCATTTTTATATAGAAAGTAAATATTTTACTTCAATACAATGTTTTGAAAACAATGCAATGCAACCCACACAAGTGCATGCCGAACCCCTATTAGAATTCCTATCCTAGCTACTAGAAGCTAACTACCCGATTCACCGATCCTATCCCTGAACTTCCCGTGGGATGAATCCTTGAGCATTCCTATGTCACTAAAGAACCATTAGTACAAAACCCTTTTCTCAAATTACTAGCTTCCTAAGGTTCGTCATGCTACGGTGAACCGTCTCAAGCGTAACTCGGCACTCTATTATACTATCATGTACTTGTACCGTAAGACGATAACTAATAACTAAGCATTTATCGTTCCCCTTTTGTAGTTAGTACATTATGAATTCTATGCTTGGCTGACTAATAGGAATATACGCTAAATCATCCATCTAAGGTATTACGCTATACTATGTTATCCCATGAGCTATAGTTACCACTTTAATTACTAGTACCTTATGTTCATTATGATCCGTCCATCTAGACTCATGAACCCCACTTGTTCTCATGCTCATCTACTATATCTTAAGGCCATTAGCTAATAATGCTTTCCTCTTTATGTATTAGTACATTATGAAAGGCCAAATACTTTCCTATGTGCATTATGATCCGTACGTCTAGTATCTGCGTCGTTCTTACTAAAGGCACAACTTATCCGAGGCATTACATAATAAATAACACAGATATGATACAACAATAATAATAACAATAGTAACATTCGACCATAATACATCGTTCGAATCATATCGCTTGTATAATGCCTCAGTTTCACCCTGCGGTCTGACCAGGCCCAGAACAACGAATCTAGTGAGTCCCGAAAGATCCAAGGCTCTTATCCATGTCTCCTCCAGGTGAGGTGGTAGCCCAGGGACTTGGTTCTGCAAGTAAGTCATTTAGAGATAACTCTCAAGACATTTTCCTGGGAATAATACTCTGAATAGTTAACGAGAAAAACACCCATACAAGCCTCCACGACATCGAGAGGAACTACACTAGGAGGCACCCTAGCAGGGTAATGTCCATTAGTAGCCCAATTACTTCTTGATGACTCACAATTGGGTAAGTAGTGG